>OY720669.1:6485364-6927864 GCA_963170745.1 Phymatocera aterrima
AGCTTCAGATCTTCAATTCCCTACTTAATAATAAATCATGGGTGGAAACTCTAATTTTCGAGAAATTCTCCACAATTTGTATGAATTTTGTTTCAAATTTACAAAATTTCTTTCCAGTTCTCTAATCGATACTGTATCTGAAGTAATAAAGACAAAACGAAATGAAAAAAGATCTAATTTTTTATTTCAGTGGGCGGGATTTTCCCGATGGCATTTGGTATACATACTCTGAGTGACAAACTACATTATTTACCGCGTCGTCCAGAAAGACCGAGGTAAGGAAAACTCGAATGAATGTATATTCTATTATTGACCTTCCAATATAGTAGCCTATCAGTAAGAAACTTTCGAATGTAAACGATCTTTCGATATGCTCTTAATGTTATATTTGTCTTTTTCACTTTATTTCACAGAATTTCTCTCATCGGATTTCAATCCAGAGAGTTGATAGACGGCACAAATAATATTCCGATAATACGCAGGATCAGTTTGAGCAGTTGTAGCTCGACCAGCAGTCTTTCAAGTCTTCAGATTGTCTGGATCACTGTCATGGTTTGCAGAAACGGAAGAGGTGAGGAAAAAAATGGATTTATGATTTTTTGCTAGTCCCGTTGTATTTTAACACAAGACCGTTCATATTATATTAACAAGGATGATCGTTGTCAGGTTTTGATTTAAATTGTCTATTGATAGTATGGATAGACGGTAATCGTTTGTTGTGTGGAAGTTATACTAAAAAATAGCGGAAGCTGCAATAATTTAGAAATTTGTTCCAAACTATAAAATATTACTCATAGTATTGCCAATTTCTCTGGCTGACATTTGCAGGATTCTATCAGACTGAAGTTTATAACGTTTATGTAACAAAACCAAAAACAATAATATCAGCTGCTTTGCCTGCAGCTCTGAAATATTGTGAGAAATTAAATTTTCGAGGATATTTAGGTGCAGACGAGGCAGTCAGTTTCTATTATTTCCCATGAATTGGTTGTATTAACATTATAAACTTCAGCCTAGTTGGATGCCAAAAATATCCTAGAATAATAAATCCTATTTGGATAACTTATAGAATCATTCGCCCGTTGAATTCTTTTTATCAATAGTCGATATAACTTTATGATAACAATGCTCATTCATTTTACTTGAACTTTGGCAGAGATATACTGCTGTACATCCTCTGATTATTGTAATAACCAACTGGAGTTCGGAGTCTGATCATATATGGATGAAGCCTCTCGGAAACATCAAACCATAGGTAAATTGCTACATCCACAACATGCTTGTAAATCATGCCATATTCTTTGTTGAATATAATTTTTCAGTAATATAAATTACTGTCCAAGTATAGATTAGTATGATCTGAATCTAGGCTCTTCATTTCTTTCACAATTCTCAATTTGATTGAATAAAATCGTTTTCGATATTATGATGATTTTGTCTAAAGTCAGTCACTAAATTGTTTTTCTTTTTCTAATTTATCACAGTGCAATGATGGAGACTCAGCACAGATCCCGATGCCCTGATAAACCAAAGAAACCCGAGGATGTCTATGTCATCTTGTACTGGAATTCATGCATGACTTACCAGCTTCTGTTTGTGGCAGTCTCGCAAATATCATATACAATTGTAAGCAATACATAATTGCATAGTTAAGCTGAGAAAATACAATGATAAAAGATCCACATCTACTTGGAATTATTCAATTTTCATTCCAAATGTGAATATGGGTTTTCGGAAAAGATTTTTATTGACATTAAATGTTTGCTTGATTAAATTCCCTTTCGAAGTTTGTACAACCATTAATTAATTCCACGGATTACTTCCTGACATTGTAGGCTAAAATTAATTTTTGTAGCATATGATTAGTTAAAAACAAGAAAAATGAGATCTATTTGAATAAGTTAATGATTATTTATCCACTGCTGAACATGAGTTGGGAAGTTTGGTGCGTACTAAAGCATCCATTGATCAGCTATAATAATTTTTTATAGTAAAGGCATCTTGTATAAACTTTTGATATTTTCCAAGAGACTGTGAATCTTTATTATTCTTCATATTCTAATGAATTTAATTTCGATTGGTTATAATCTATAAATTATCAAAGTGTCTATTTTCTTCTCAATCTTCTTAATTGAACTCAATAAAATTGTACATTTTACATTTTGTGTCTTTTACACGTATATGTCCCTTGATGGATGATGAAATATTGTAAATCCATATAATTTTGTTTTTCATTTGAAGACTCATTTTTCGACTTCTGAATATTGAGGTGAATTTTGTTAATAAATATAGAAAGTAAATCGGCTTACCATAGAATCAGGTCTTGATTGTGCGCCACCAACAAAATTTTTTTTGCTGGCCGTTGTTGCTTCTTTCGAAGCAATTTTGTAATTCGAAAGTAATAATCATTTCTCTTTCTGTTCATCTTGGAATAATTCTTTTTTTTTTTTAGTTCTCTTTATTTTGTTGAAAAGCTCTAATTGATATCATTAACAAGCTTTCCGCATCATTCACAGAGTTGAATAGAGTTAATAGAATAAGAGAGGAGATGTATCACATACAATTGCCATGAGGAGTGGAGTTGTCAAAAGCACTCTTCATGGCAAACGGTTGTTTGTCTCTCCATATTGGTCTCGTAGTATTGTAAAAATTTTCAATTTGATGTCAGCTTCATTTGCTCTTGATCCTTCGTTAAAAAAATATTATCAAAATGTAGACATGAACTGCTAGTGCTATCAACGCTCCAACATATTTACGCGTCCACAAAGTCTGAAATTAATTCATCCATCCATTCTCTACTTCTATATTTGTTATGTGAACGAACAATATTCTAATAATGTATCTCCTATTGACTTTGGTTGAATTTTTCTAGAAGAGGAACTCTTCTGGGCTGATGTTCGATAAAAAATGCAGATTCTACAATATATTGATCACTGAAGTAATCGATAGCCTTGGTACATACATGAATAACCCTCTGAAAATCAAACTTGAAAAAGGTATGTAGGTTGGTCAGGATATGTTACATTGTTTTTTGTTCATCAATTTATCCCAAATTTTCAACACATTATAGTTTCATTATGTTCTCCAGGCTTCGATTTTCTAATATCGATTCACCAAATATCGTCAGGTTTTTCTGTATTCCATAGGATTCGAGTGATAACCCAATTTGTGCTTTCATTTCTTTCACAGTATGATGAGATTTCGATTGAATTGAGACTGCTGTGGACTCATATCCGATGAAAAATACAGATTCCATGATATTCAATCAACAGATTCATCTTCAACCTTGGTACATAGAATATAGATGGAAACTCTCCACAAATTCTATATGTACGAGGTATGTAGGTGTTTGTGAGAATACATTACATATTCTTCCGTTTATCATCAAATAAAGGAATGAGCAATAAAAACGAAACAAAAATTAAAAATAGAAAAGGCAAAGAATGGGAAAAACAAAATACAAAAGAGAGCAATTACATCAATATCTAAATGGATAATTATAAGTTATCCCAGATATTCTACAAAGTTTGATTAATTCGTCTAATTTTCGGCTCTCATATTACAAGTCATAAGGTGTAATAATGTTACTTTCGGCATGTAATAGTGCTCGTTCCTTTTTATTTCTTTTTACAGAATGATAAGGATTCTGAAGTCTCGAAAATGGACCAAATTCGTAGGCCTAATCCAACGGTTGAAGGAGCTAGGATGAAACGATGACGCTCGACGGACGTCTGGCTATGGAGCAAGGAACACATGGTAAAAATAACGAATATGTAACCAAACTCTTGATGTAATTACAAAATATATTATATATATTATATATTTAGTTATATATTATTTTCTACGACATTTTCGTCATGGTCGGTTGAACCTGGATAATTATTTGATCGGGACAATTTTCTAAATCATTTGTTTCTGTTCAATCGCAGATAGCCACGCAGAGACATCCGAGTAAACTTGCTCCAAACTCGGCAGCGTCGGTGAGTCGCATGATTTTAATTGCAGGGGCGTCTTGGTTTTCTATTTTCACTATTGCGTGGCACGGCGGTAACATTGATATTGTATCATCTACGATTTCTTAGCTAAAGTATGTCTGGCTCACTTGCTTTCGCAACGGAACCGTTCAGATTGAATTGTCTTTTTACGAATTTGAAAAAAAATTACTTTTGCCTGACACTAGCGATAAGATATTACACACATATATGTAAAATTTTCCGTTGCGAAAAGCGGTGAGCATCGCGACAGGAAACCATGGTTCGCTTAACTGGTTTCGCGAAAATTCGAATCACTTCGTCAATTCCCATCTCTATCGTAATTTGCTCAGACTCTCACTGGTTAAGCGTTCGATCTTCCTCAGAGTAAATTCATACACTTCTGAAAGGGAAAAACACCCCTCAAATTCAAGTACAATTTGCCAGAATTGATTCATACAAGATCGTCACAAGATCATTACGAAATTATTCATTTTACATTGTACAATATAAAATATCAACTTTTACATTGGATAGTCCGTTTAGAAAAAATATTGGAACTGAGTCTAGGATGTATCTAACCCGTTCTTTCCCTACAGATACAAAACGGTAAGTTCCTGACCACGGTGTACGAACTGCTAAGAATGTTTGTGTTGGTGAGAATGTCCTTCTCTAGATTTCGTACAGGATGAGCGGGGAGGTAGGGTGGGGTATCTGGGGTGTTTATGACTGCGTGTGCGGCTGTTAGTTTTTAATTTTTAAGTCCGTTGGGTGGGTGTGGGTCAAGGCGTTGGGCAGGAAGGCTCGCGGTCCTATTTTTAATATGTCTAATACTATTTATTTCACAGATGATTCGGACGATTACATAGAAACAAAAGACAAGATTTTGGTATTGCTTTGTGACTATTTCCTTGTAACAGATGTGTTTAAATTCTTTTTTGCGATAAAGAAATCAATAAAATCCAATGATTTCCGTATCAAGCCAATGTATCTCATTTGATCGCAGTAATTGAATTACTGTTTTGGAAGATCGATTAAATCGTAGAATGGTTAATCAAATGCTGTGTGTAATCGTCCGAATGGGCAAGATGCGTCCCTCCGTTTCCGTGTTTACGTGGGGCATGGAAACGAGGGACGCTGCGCTCGAAGACGTCGCGTCGAAGAGGACCGCCGACCGTCGTGCCACAAATCTTCTCTGCTTGCTCTATCCCCCTTTTCATGGAAACACTTGTTGATTTTCTGCTAAAATCAAACCTAGAATGATGAAAATTTGTCATTTTCGTGCAACAATTGTTTCTATGCATATTTCTTCTTGCTTTACTTAATTTCATAAAACTTCTTCTAATACGTTTTTAATTTTACAGGCTTATTTTTTTTCAGGCCGCGTATAACTTTTCTTTTCCTCCTCCCTCACAGGCTCCACTAATTATTATCTTTTCTTCCAGGAATTTTTGTATTATGTGTACCTAACGAAACTTTTACCATTGCAGGAGGCACTAATTCTCTTTTTGTTCTAGTTCCTCGTGGAAAATTCCTTCTCATTCTGTCCACAGTTTAATGCGGATCGTGATGACATTTATATAAATACTGAGATAACTAATATCGCAATAAAACTGGGGGAAGCAAACTTCTGCTGTGCAGAAAAGGTGAGATGAGAAACTGATTTATGAGAGAGTTCAAAATTCGTTGACATAGTCGAGCTTCTTCGAATTTATCAGCTCACTTTTGCACTCTCAACTAATTTCAACTGCGACTGCGTGTATCTAATTCTTGTTTTTTCGTCTCAACTTCCAGAGAGGTTGATCGGATTCCCCCTGAGGAATGCTGAAGATATTCATTACATTGACATTTTATTGATCATATTCGTACCCACGTGGAGGTGGAGAGAGTCAGATCAATTGGAATGATCAACCCACAGCTAGGGGAACGGTGGGATGAGAGAGTGGTAGGTGTTAGACAATTATTGATAACCTCGTGTATTATTACACAATCGAGGGAGTCGTGGCATCTTTCTTTGTCTGATCTGACACAGAGGTCAGCATTCACGAAATTCCATCGAGTTTTACCAGTTTATTCAGTCACCTCCGCCACTGAATGGTTTCTCTTTTCACTCTACGTAATCGAATGAACAACTTTTCCTCTCCAAAAGATCACAATACTTGAGCGTAAATTCACCGGAAAGTAGACACATTTTCCATTTTTAAGTGTCAAACGCACAGTTGAGACTCTTTTCATAATGATAAATGAAACAAAAATGTAATCTGAGAAAATTCGTCAATTTCAATTTCATATCTATATTTTCCTCCCTGTAGATGAACGAATATCTTTTTCTATAAATCATTGAGAAAACCCGAAGCTTTGATAATACTTCTATATACAGCTGGCAAACGAAGGATTTTTTACTAATGGGTTTTCTGTTTATCTGTTCCAGCGGCGGATTTGGGTCCTACTCTACGAATCTGATGAATCTAGGAACCAATCGGATAACGGCAAAGAACCTAAGAAGACCAAGGAAGTCAAGATTACGACAAAACGTCAAGATCGAATAAAATGTAAAGCGACATTTCTAAACACAGCCGCCTACCATCTTGAACTTCTTCATTGCTGATGTATTCATTTTTTCACATTGCAATTATTGTCTTTTTCAAATTCCAACTTAATTAGAGATAGTTGTATAGATTCAAGACAATCTCGTTTTCATTGTTAATGATGTTTGAACAATAATTTCATGAATGCTCAATTCATAGATCTATTTTGGTTTTCACTGTTTTGTCCACAGTATAATGCCAAGTTCCATGAAATCTTCCCGGATTGTGAGATAGCGGATGTCAATTGAGTACGAGAGAGTTGTGAGACTCAGAGACAGATCCGAGAGAGGTGAGACTAGGTGTCTAGAATATAATCTTTCAATTATCTTTTTATATCCATATGGAATGTAATTTGGTGGTTTGGTGGTCTTAAATTGATCATAGCTTCGAGAAAAAGAAAAATTTGCCTACGTGATCAACATAGGCTTATTGGATACTAAATAGAGAAAAATTACTATGTGTTAAAAACGTTTGCTTTTGCAGCAAGGAGAATGCTACTTCAAATTTTAAGGAAATCTATGATTTTAGTTATTCAGCTGATGAACAGCCAAAACAAGAATTTTTGTGTGTTCTTTTAATCAACTTTAATTATCAAAGCCATTAGTGAAAAAAAAGAAGAGGAGATTTTTCCACCTTATCATCATAATTTCATGCTCCGAATCAGATATTAGCCAAAGTCGTATCCTATTTATTTATATTTTTATTACGGTGATCTTTGCGAAACAGCGGATAGAAGAATCATTCTTCCCATAGCGACATATTTCAGTTTTTATTTATACGCATGAATGGGAGGAGCGAGTAAGATATTTCTTCTTTTTTTTTTAATATATGTAATTAATTGCTATTTCCCTTTCTATAAAGTACGTTGTACCTGAGTTATACTCATTTACATGATCTCTTAATGATACACGATTGGAAAATATGATTTGTTAGTAGGACTTTGTCCGCCCGAAACGGTTCTAGATTCTACATCGGGCAGATTCCATACCTCAAAACAATTCTTTCAAATAACTCGATGGTATCTTCCATCAGTTATGTGTCAGGTACATACGTGGGTGGTTGACAAAACCGTTCGTACAAATATACTCTATTTCGGTTCTTCTCTTTTTCAACCGTTTCTGAACGTAGCGAGTAATCTTAGATGTAAAGGAAATTGGAGTTCAAATCTCTTGCGAATTCAGAGAATAATACAAAGTCATTGTAATGTTTTAATCTCGGTATATTTTCTTTTATAACAATACCAATAACGTAAGCAAACGAATTTTTATCATATTACTTTTCATTATTCTGCATACATAGCATGAGAAACATCAACAATAAGTCTAAGTTATATCATTATTCATTTCGAAAAAAAAAAAACAAGAAATGTACTCAATATTTCCTTATCAAGTTTAATTATTGTTATTATTTATTATCATAATCATTCATTAATCGTATTTTCTGAAATCGTATATAAATATAAATTTTTTGAATTTGATGCTATCAACCGCCAATTAAAAGCAAAGAAGTCTAAAGAGCTCGTGCTGTGGCGGGGCAGGGGGGGGGGGGGGGGGGAGCAGCGAATGAACGGTCTGTGCAGAAGTTCAGAGCTTTGGACTCTCCGTGGTGCTTGACGGGATAACCGCGTCTTCGGTCGTTCTCGCGTATCGTTTAACAGTTACATGAGTGTACATCTTTGGTATCATTACATTTTTTCCGTTAATAGTCTTTCCCATGATGAAAAGTATCAACACTCTACAGTGGGATATTGGAAACTTTTTTATCTGTACAGGCCGATTATTTCTGGTTAGTATAAACATGTAAAAAATTCGTGTCCACATATATACTTTTCTTTCGTGAATTGAGGTACAATAGATGGTACCGAAGAAATATCTGTATGGGCTGCGCAAACTGTTAGTACCGTGAAATTGCCGGATAATATTTTTGTGTCGTTTGATAAATGAGATTGGGTTTTTCCAAGGCCATATTTGTTTACAAGCGGCAGAACAACCCAGCGAGCTGGGCGGCCGTTCATACGAATTGGCCGTTGAAGCGGTATAAAAAATGTCAACAGTTGTGCTATCTGAACTCATTCTCAAGTGAAAATACATATTTAATTGAATAATTATTTTGTTTATATTTTTTTAGATGAAATTATTAACTCTGCTTCAAATTCGTTCGAAAAAACAAATAATATTCAAATGGTATTTCCGTTCGTCTCAGAGTTACTTCGAAATCGTTCGAGATTCGACATTGTTTGGTTGAATATTTTGAATCCGCGATATTCAGTTATTGTTTGACCGTTGGCCAATTTCACGGGTGGGGGGAAGGGTCGCGTTCTTTTGTTACTCGGTCCGCCATCACGATATCAGCTCCCGCCTGAACCAGTCGTTTTCTATCGGCTGTTCTTCAGTTGCGCGAGTGTATTTGGGTGTTCAGTACTACGGTAGGTGATCGTAGTGAGAATAGAATCAATTTTTCGAGTCATATATCGAAAGATTTGCTTGCGCGTAATAATCAGATAAGTAATGTTGGTATAAAGGTGTTAGAAAAAAAAACGACGATCATCGTATATAATTTCTCTTTGCGAATCTCAGGTGTCAAGCACCGGAAAAATGTCTACCTAGGCTACGCAAACTGCTATTATTGTGATATGGGTATGTTGCATATTCTTTATAACTAGTAATGGAGCTTGGTTCTCTTTTCTGCGCCATATTTGTTTGCAACTGACCCGGTCAACCCCGTGAGCTGCACTTTGATTTTTTAGAATTTACGGTTTAATCAAGATGAACAATAGACTGTAATTTCATCTGATCCAATTTTCAAGGAAAATATTTATACAAATATAAATTTTTTTTTTTATTGGTATGCATTATTGAAACGAATTCCTGTATAATTCGCAATAAGATAAAATTAGATTAGGTGCAGGTCGACAAAAAAACCTGAATTTAGTTTCGTAACCGATGGTTTTATTTTTGTTTTCGATTATTCATTTTTCATCCAATTCTTAACTCTGTTTCAAATCCGTTTGGAACATAAATAAAAATTGTGAAGAAAAAAAAATCGAATAGCATATTTCTATTCAGAGTTAGAGTGCTATCACGTGACGCCCTGAGCATCGGAATAACCGGAAGACCGGAACAGAAGTCACTAGACTTAACAATAGAATTCTGCCAATCTAGTATTATATCTAGTGACTTTCGAGTGATTTCTGTTCCGGTCGTTCCGTGGATCCGGGCGCCATAGGATAGCGCTCTCACTTCGAGAACGTTCGAGATTCATCATTGGTTGGTTGAATTTTTTGAATTAGCGCGACGCTCAGTTGTTTAACCGTTGGTTTTCTTCACGCGGCGGCAGGGAGGAACGCGTTCTTTTGTTTATTGGTCTACCATCGCGAGATCAGGTCCCGCCCGAACTATGTTTTTTTTCCATCGGCTGTATTTCATTGGCGCAAGTATATTCGGATATTTATTATCAAGTGACCATAGTGAAAATATAATTTACTTTTCGAGTATAGAAAGACTTGCTTGTGCGTAATAATAAAACCAATAATGTCGGTATAAAGATGTTAAGAAAAATGACGATCATCGTATACAATTTCTAATATCGTGATACGGGTGTGATGCCAGCGCCATATATGATTGAAATGAATTTCGTACAGTTGGAATTGGAAGAAAGAGATCGTGAGTACATAGATCTATTTTTTTTTTTTTCATTCTAGGTTTTCTTGTGTTTCAAATTCGTTCGAAATAAATAGAAGAAAAAAAAAAGTTATTAGAATAGAATTCTTTTTCCCGATCTATTTCGAAATCGTTCGAGTTTCGGCATTTGTTTTCTGTTTACTACCTAGTTCTTTTACAGCGTAGCAATTAGTGTTTATATTTTGCCCGTTATTGCTTTATCGTTGTGAAGTATGCTGTAAAGTCGTGATCAGAATAATTCCTTCCGCTTTTTTCTTTCTTTTTTTTTCTAAATTGTTATTATTATTATTAAACCCGTGTACGAAGTACCTATATGGATCGAAAAATATCTGTATAAACAAGTTGGGAATTCCTTGATAATGTAGATGTGTATTATATTTTTGTACCGATGGAGAAGTGAAACTTATTTTCTTTTTCCTCGAAGCGAGTTTTGTTTACAATCAGCCGAACGGCCGTTGGCAAGGCCTGCGAGGGGGGGAGGGGGGGGAGGGCTCGCTACAAGCGGGATTCTCAGAATTGGCGGTTGAATTGCGGTACGAAATATAAACTGTAATACTGTCCTATGTAAAGTAAATAAAATCATCCGAATTAATTCGTAGACAGAAATTGGATGAATAGTGCAAACGCAATCGGTATTCAGCATGAATAAATATAAATTTTACGTGTGGAAACTACTGTTGATACTATAAAACGGGTACAAAGAGTTCATCATAGTGTTTCGTCTTCGTTGAAGGTATAACAAATTGAACCTGATGGTGCAGTTTAGGTGGAATAAAATTCGATTTCGGAACACACATCGCGGCTGTTTCATTTTTCATTTGTTTTCACGCTTTGTACCGTCATTTGCCTCCTCTATTTGTAATTGTTGGAATCCAATCTCATTTCTAATCATGAGTATTCTGTAATCAAATCAGTTTTCGAATAGAATAATATAACTACTGCTAATTCGAAAATGATTTCTCTCCAAATTACATTTCTTCTCTTCTTAACTCTATTATCTCTGGTATGAAAATTCTTTAATACATTTTTATCAAATCTAAAAAATCTGGTCATTATCCTTGTTCCTATCCCCTATAACAATGCTTCCACGATAATAATCTTTCCTTTTTTTTTTCTTGTGTTCACAGCTCAATGAAAATTTTATGTATACGGAATATAGACCAATCATGATTTACCTGGGGAGCCGGATAATTTGAAAAAAAATTGACGTCGCCAAAGCTGTTAATCATAGAGATCCTATCTTCCAGAACGATTGACATCAGGTAAATCGGTATAACTAAAACATGCTTTTCAATTATGTTTTATCATTTGTTTAATCCTTTTGTCCAAGTTTTATACCCTTTGAATTGAATTAAGGAATGTGTCGGATAATTTTTTCCCTCATTTGACAGTATGTGACTAATGAATGTCTTTCCACTTTGATTTCTATCACAGTATGATAAGCATCGCTGAGTATCAGAAACAGAAACATCGAGAGGCCTGCGCCTATTCCGACAGTTCGAGGGGCCAAGAGGAAACAACGGCGCTGGATGGATGTCAGGCTACGGAGCAATGAAAAGATGGTAAGAATCACAAATGTGAAACCAAATTCTTGCTTTTATTACAGTTTTTCCAAAGAGAAATGGATTTAAAGTTTTATCCATATAAAATTTCATAGCAGATGAATATACGAAATAAGATATATATTATTTTTTTGCGACACTTTCGTCGTGTTTGTTTGATCTTAGATTAATAATCATTTCATCAAGACGATTTCTTAAATCATTTGTTTCTGTTCAATCGCAGATAGCCAAGCAGAGACATCCGAGTAAATCTGCTCCAAACTCGGCAGCGTTGGTGAGTCGCATGACTTTAATTGCTGGGGCCTCTTGGTTTTCTATTTTCACTATCGCGTGGCACGGCGGTAACATTAACATTGTGTCATCTACGATTTCCTAGCTCAAGTCTGTTAGGCTCATCTGCTGCCGCAGCGGAACTGAAAAAATTCACTTACCTTGTCTTAAATTCGAACGAAAATTACTATTGCCTGATACTAGCGCTAAAATATTACATGCATTCGAAATTTTCCGTTGCGAAAAGCGGCGAGCATCGCGACAGGAAACCATGGTTCGCTTAACCGGTTTCGCGATAATTCTAATCTGCGCTTTGTCGATTCCCGTCTCTATTGTCATTTGCTCAGACTCTCGCTGGTTAAGCGTTCGATCTTCCTGAGAGTAAATTCACACACTTTCAAAAAAGGAAAAACTCAGCTCAAGTTCAAGCACAAGTTGCTAAAATTGATTCATCCAAGATTGTTACAAGATCATTATGAGATAATTGATTTTACATTACACCATTGACAATATCGACTTTTGCATTTGATAGTCCGCTTATAGAAAACATACCGACAATATGTCAGTCTAGGATGTAGCTAACCCGTTCTCTCCCTACAGATTCAAAACGGTAAGTTTCTGACCACGGTGTATGAACTGCTGAGAATGTTTGTGTTGGTGAGAATGTCCTTTTCTAGATTCCGACAGGTACTTGTCGGGGAGGTAGGGTGGGGCATCTGGGGTATTCATGGCTGTGTGCGCGCCTGTTAGTTTTTAATTTCTAAGTCCGTTGGGGGGGTGTGGGATGCCAGGCGTAGGGTAGGAAGGCTCGGGTTCCTATTTTTAAGGTGTCTCATACTATTTATTTCACAGATGATTCGGACGATTACACGAAAACAAACGACAAGATTTTGGTATTGCTTTGTGATTATTTCCTTGTAACAGATGTGTTTAAATTCTTTTTTGCGATAAAGAAAGCAATAAGATCCAATGATTTTCGTATTAAGCTAATGTATCTCATTTGATCACAGTAATTGAATTACTGTTTTGGAAGATGGATTAAATCGTAGAATGGTTAATCAAATGCTGTGTGTAATCGTCCGAATGGGCAAGATGCGTCCCTCCGTTTCCGTGTTTACGTGGGGCATGGAAACGAGGGACGCTGCGCTCGAAGACGTCGCGTCGAAGAGGACCGCCGACCGTCGTGCCACAAATCTTCTCTGCTTGCTCTATCCCCCTTTTCATGGAAACACTTGTTGCTTTTCTCCTAAAATCAAACCTAGAATGATGAAAATTTGTCATTTTCGTGCAACAATTGTTTCTATGCATATTTCTTCTTGCTTTACTTAATTTCATAGGACTTCTCCTAATACGTTTCTAATTTTACAGGTTCATTTTTTTCAGCACCGCGTAATAATTTATCTTCCTTCCTTCCTCACAGGTTCCACTAATTATTATCTTTTCTTCCAGGAAATTTTGTATTATGTGTACCTAACGAATCTTTTACCATTTCAGGAGGCACTAATTCTCTTTTTGTTCTAGTTCCTCGTGGAAGATTCCTTCTCGTTCTGTCCACAGTTTAATGCCGCTCACGATGACGTTTGTATAAATTCTGAGATAACTAATATCGCAATAAAACAGGGGGAAGCAAACTTCTGCTGTGCAGAAAAGGTGAGATGAGAAACTGATTTATGAGAGAGTTCAAAATTCGTTGACATAGTCGAGCTTCTTCGAATTTATCAGCTCACTTTTGCACTCTCAACTAATTTCAACTGCGACTGCGTATATCTAATTCTTGTTTTTTCGTCTCAACTTCCAGAGAGGTTGATCCACTTTACTCCCTGAAGAATGCCAAGGATATTCAGTGCAATAACACTTTATGGATTGGTTGTGTTCATTCCGATGTGAAGGCGGTAATAGTGGGATAAAACGGCGGGATCAACCCAAGGCCAGGGACTGGTTTGAGTAATGGGTGGTAAGTGCTTGACATTCGTCCAATAACCACTTTTATTGCAAAACTGCCTGGGGTCGGTACACCGTTTGGGCAATCTGAAATTTACAACTTTTTTGGTCTATTCTCCGCTCCATGCTGTATATTGTATACGATAGACGGAAGAAAGTAACAACAAATTTCATTCGGTTTTAGTTGATTGGTTTCTGTGGCAACGAAACACCGGGCATGATTTATTTGGATGTGGACCACACAAAGGACCATATTCACCAGACTCCGAAGAGTTCTTCTCGCCTCGACTACCAAGGTATCTTATTATCTTGATCACCGGACGGTTTCTTTTCCATTTTTTCAATAACTGAATAACTTTTTCCGTTCAAAACTTTGGAATAACTTGATATTCCAGACATACTTCAGGAGTAGACATATTTTTCATTTACAAGTGTCGAACGAAAAATCGAGATCACTTTCAAGATAGATGGATGAAACCAAAACGTAGTTTAAAGAAATTTCAGAATTCGAAATTCATATCTTTCAATGCTCTCATAGATGAACGAATATCTCTCTTGACAAATCATTTAGAAAACTCGAAGCTTTGATAACACCAAGTTATAGGTACAGTTTGTAACCGACGAATGATGTCACTGACGGATTTTCCGTTATGTCTGCTTACTGTTTCAGCGAATGATATGAGGCCTACTCCACAAAATGGATGAATCCAGAAAACGAACGATGGAATAAAGATGAAAAAGCCAATTAGATCAACGGAGTCGGGAGTACGACGAAACCACGCGATTCTATAAAATGTAAGGCAGCTCTGCTGGATTTTCAAATGATCCTTTTTCCGTGATCCGGGTCACCTAATTTATTGAGTTCATTCCTCGCAGATGTATCACTTTCTTTTATTTTCATATAATTGTCTTTTCTTTCTTCATTTCAATTGAATAGAATTATATAGACTTATGGCGATTCTTTTTTCGTTCGCGACTTTGTTTAAACATTAATTTTATAATTTATGATTCATTTCATTGATAGATCCGCTTTTTAGTTTCGCTGTCTTGTTCAAAGTATAGTACCAAGTGCCATGAAATCTTCAAAAATTCGGAAATAGCGGATGTTGATTGAAAACAAAAACACAATTCACAATTAAAATAGGCCGAAAAATATATCCTCTATGTAAACAAAAATGCGGCAATCAACTCACATCAATTGAGTATCAAAAATTGAAGAACAAAAGTGAAACTGAATAAAATAAATGTAGCAGGTAGACTACATAAAACACAAACAAATGATTACTTTCAAGTTGTTTTCTGTAGTCTACCTGTCGCATTTATTCTATTCAGTTTGACTTTCGTTTTTCAACTGTCGATACTCCATTGATGTGAGTCAATTGTTGTATTTTTTTCACCCATACTATATATTTTTTCGACCAATCATAATTGTAAATTGTGGTTTTCATTAAGTATAGCCTCTGATGGTTGCAGTAATGTAAAATGATGTATTCTGTAAACTTCAATCCCTCGGATTACAGTCTAATAGGTATTTATTTTTTTTTATTTCAGTCGCAATATAAGATGTCGACGATTCGACGATTCCAGACCATCGAGAATATCGGCTTCGTACTTCGATGGTTTGTCTGGACATCTGCAGAAAAGCTAAGTGTCTTTTATTCTTCAATATATGAGTGTTCGATTCGTGGTACTATAAGATTTCGGCTTTGAATCAGTCATCCGATAGTGACTACGTATTCTGTGTACCGACATCATGTGCGAATTAGGAAGGTCATGCATTCTACGGCAACGTTATATTGTTCTGAAATTAAAAAAATTGTCCTTTATATTACTCGTGTTTAATAAATTTCCGCTGTTATGTATTGTTCAACTTGCAATAGGGCTTTCGGCTTCGGTAAAACTGAACCCCCCACCCCATCCGGGTAGGCAGGCGGGGAGGGTAGAGCGCGAGGGGTGGTAACTTTCGAATTTCGGGCAGCTCTATTTGTTATTGCAGCTTCGAATTCTTCATGAAAGAATACGCAATAATTATTGGAAACGTTTCCGCCGATTCGATTTCTCGCGCATCTCTCGGGATCGTTATATTTCCGACCTCTTTGCGAAATTCGCGTTCTCTCGAAAATCAGGAAGTACGTGCCGAATGTTCTCAGGAGAACGATTCCATTGAGCGTGTAAGTTAAAAAATTAGATAGTTTGATTTCGTTCTTCGTACGCAAGTTTCCCGTTGCAATCGCATGGTCGCTTACATTCAATGGACTAACTACTATTAGCGCTACCCAAAAGTGGAACCCCGATGGTGAGAGGGCCGGGATTCACCGAAAAAAAAACTCCGGAGGTGAGAGGCGTGGGACTCACCAGTGGAGTGCTAAAAGTAGTTGTTTCATTGAACGTTTGCGTCCTTGTTGTTGTGATGCGAATCTTTCGTCTGAAACATGAAATTGTTCTGACTAGATTCTGAACGCCTTCGAGGTGATAGAGTTGAAATTACGCACAATCGAATTGTTTTTCCGAAAACACTCGTGAAACACTCGGCCGGAAGCCGAAGAAGCGAAGATCCGAAATAGGGTTTCCAGCTTTTAGCTCCGCGTTTTTATTTTCAGGAGAACACAACATCGAGCGATCGTAGTATTTAAGTCCGCGCCGGCCGGAAGCCGAAGAAGCGAAGATTCGAAATAGGGTTTTCAGCTTTTAGCTCCGCGTTTTTATTTTCAGGAGAACACAACATCGAGCGATCGTAGTATTTAAGTCCGCGCCGGCCGGAAGCCGAAGAAGCGACGATTCGAAATAGGGATCCCAGCTTTCTGCTTCCGCTTGCTTGTGTGATTTGCTGAGTCTTGCATGATGTGTGAATGTAAGAACACCGTGTATTGCAATAGGGTCATATACTACGCACAATCGAATTGTTTTGCCGAAAACACTCGTGACGTAGTTCGTTATCTTCGATTTCTCGCGCATCTCTCGGGATCGTTATATTCCGACGTCTTCGCGAAATTTGCGTTCTCTCGATAATCAGGAAGTAGGTACGTGTCGAATGTTCTCAGGAGAACGATTCCATTGAGCGTGTAAGTTAAAAAATTAGATAGTTTGATTTCGTTCTTCGTACGCAAGTTTCCCATTGCAATCGCATGGTCGCTTACATTCAATGGACTAACTACTATTAGCGCTACCCAAAAGGGGAACCCCGATGGTGAGAGGGCCGGGATTCACCGAAAAAAAACTCCGGAGGTGAGAGGCGTGGGACTCACCAGTGGAGTGCTAAAAGTAGTTGTTTCATTGAACGTTTGCGTCCTTGTTGTTGTGATGCGAAGCTTTCGTCTGAGAATGAAATTGATTTGATTATTTTTTTGAACGCCTTCGAGGTGATAGAGTTGAAACTACGCACAATCGAATTGTTTTTCGAAAACACTCGTGACGTAGTTCGTTATCTTCGGTTCCTCGCGCATCTCTTCGGATCGTTACGTTTTCGACCTCTTCGCGAAATACGCGTTGTCTCGAAAATCAGGAAGGTCGTGTCCAATGTTCTCAGGAGAACGATTCCATTGAGCGTGTAAGTTAAAAAATTAGATATGTAGTTTGATTTCGTTCTTCGTACGCAAGTTTCCCGTTGCAATCGCATGGTCGCTTACATTCAATGGACTAACTACTATTAGCGCTACCCAAAAGGGGAACCCCGATGGTGAGAGGGCCGGGATTCACCGAAAAAAAACTCCGGAGGTGAGAGGCGTGGGACTCACCAGTGGAGTGCTAAAAGTAGTTGTTTCATTGAACGTTTGCGTCCTTGTTGTTGTGATGCGAAGCTTTCGTCTGAGAATGAAATTGATTTGATTATTTTTTTGAACGCCTTCGAGGTGATAGAGTTGAAACTACGCACAATCGAATTGTTTTTCGAAAACACTCGTGACGTAGTTCGTTATCTTCGGTTCCTCGCGCATCTCTTCGGATCGTTACGTTTTCGACCTCTTCGCGAAATACGCGTTGTCTCGAAAATCAGGAAGGTCGTGTCCAATGTTCGCAGGAGAACGATTCCATTGAGCGTGTAAGTTAAAAAATTAGATATGTAGTTTGATTTCGTTCTTTGTACGCAAGTTTCCCGTTGCAATCGCATGTTCGCTTACATTCAATGGACTAACTACTATTAGCGCTACCCAAAAGGGGAACCCCGATGGTGAGAGGGCCGGGATTCACCGAAAAAAAACTCCGGAGGTGAGAGGCGTGGGACTCACCAGTGGAGTGCTAAAAGTAGTTGTTTCATTGAACGTTTGCGTCCTTGTTGTTGTGATGCGAAGCTTTCGTCTGAGAATGAAATTGATTTGATTATTTTTTTGAACGCCTTCGAGGTGATAGAGTTGAAACTACGCACAATCGAATTGTTTTTCGAAAACACTCGTGACGTAGTTCGTTATCTTCGGTTCCTCGCGCATCTCTTCGGATCGTTACGTTTTCGACCTCTTCGCGAAATACGCGTTGTCTCGAAAATCAGGAAGGTCGTGTCCAATGTTCTCAGGAGAACGATTCCATTGAGCGTGTAAGTTAAAAAATTAGATATGTAGTTTGATTTCGTTCTTCGTACGCAAGTTTCCCGTTGCAATCGCATGGTCGCTTACATTCAATGGACTAACTACTATTAGCGCTACCCAAAAGGGGAACCCCGATGGTGAGAGGGCCGGGATTCACCGAAAAAAAACTCCGGAGGTGAGAGGCGTGGGACTCACCAGTGGAGTGCTAAAAGTAGTTGTTTCATTGAACGTTTGCGTCCTTGTTGTTGTGATGCGAAGCTTTCGTCTGAGAATGAAATTGATTTGATTATTTTTTTGAACGCCTTCGAGGTGATAGAGTTGAAACTACGCACAATCGAATTGTTTTTCGAAAACACTCGTGACGTAGTTCGTTATCTTCGGTTCCTCGCGCATCTCTTCGGATCGTTACGTTTTCGACCTCTTCGCGAAATACGCGTTGTCTCGAAAATCAGGAAGTAGGTGTCGAAAGTTCTCAGGAGAACGATTCCATTGAGCGTGTAAGTTAAAAAATTAGATATGTAGTTTGATTTCGTTCTTTGTACGCACGTTTCCCGTTGCAATCGCATGGTCGCTTACATTCAATGGACTAACTACTATTAGCGCTACCCAAAAGGGGAACCCCGATGGTGAGAGGGCCGGGATTCACCGAAAAAAAACTCCGGAGGTGAGAGGCGTGGGACTCACCAGTGGAGTGCTAAAAGTAGTTGTTTCATTGAACGTTTGCGTCCTTGTTGTTGTGATGCGAAGCTTTCGTCTGAGAATGAAATTGATTTGATTATTTTTTTGAACGCCTTCGAGGTGATAGAGTTGAAACTACGCACAATCGAATTGTTTTTCGAAAACACTCGTGACGTAGTTCGTTATCTTCGGTTCCTCGCGCATCTCTTCGGATCGTTACGTTTTCGACCTCTTCGCGAAATACGCGTTGTCTCGAAAATCAGGAAGGTCGTGTCCAATGTTCTCAGGAGAACGATTCCATTGAGCGTGTAAGTTAAAAAATTAGATATGTAGTTTGATTTCGTTCTTCGTACGCAAGTTTCCCGTTGCAATCGCATGGTCGCTTACATTCAATGGACTAACTACTATTAGCGCTACCCAAAAGGGGAACCCCGATGGTGAGAGGGCCGGGATTCACCGAAAAAAAACTCCGGAGGTGAGAGGCGTGGGACTCACCAGTGGAGTGCTAAAAGTAGTTGTTTCATTGAACGTTTGCGTCCTTGTTGTTGTGATGCGAAGCTTTCGTCTGAGAATGAAATTGATTTGATTATTTTTTTGAACGCCTTCGAGGTGATAGAGTTGAAACTACGCACAATCGAATTGTTTTTCGAAAACACTCGTGACGTAGTTCGTTATCTTCGGTTCCTCGCGCATCTCTTCGGATCGTTACGTTTTCGACCTCTTCGCGAAATACGCGTTGTCTCGAAAATCAGGAAGTAGGTGTCGAAAGTTCTCAGGAGAACGATTCCATTGAGCGTGTAAGTTAAAAAATTAGATATGTAGTTTGATTTCGTTCTTTGTACGCACGTTTCCCGTTGCAATCGCATGGTCGCTTACATTCAATGGACTAACTACTATTAGCGCTACCCAAAAGGGGAACCCCGATGGTGAGAGGGCCGGGATTCACCGAAAAAAAACTCCGGAGGTGAGAGGCGTGGGACTCACCAGTGGAGTGCTAAAAGTAGTTGTTTCATTGAACGTTTGCGTCCTTGTTGTTGTGATGCGAAGCTTTCGTCTGAGAATGAAATTGATTTGATTATTTTTTTGAACGCCTTCGAGGTGATAGAGTTGAAACTACGCACAATCGAATTGTTTTTCGAAAACACTCGTGACGTAGTTCGTTATCTTCGGTTCCTCGCGCATCTCTTCGGATCGTTACGTTTTCGACCTCTTCGCGAAATACGCGTTGTCTCGAAAATCAGGAAGTAGGTGTCGAAAGTTCTCAGGAGAACGATTCCATTGAGCGTGTAAGTTAAAAAATTAGATATGTAGTTTGATTTCGTTCTTTGTACGCACGTTTCCCGTTGCAATCGCATGGTCGCTTACATTCAATGGACTAACTACTATTAGCGCTACCCAAAAGGGGAACCCCGATGGTGAGAGGGCCGGGATTCACCGAAAAAAAACTCCGGAGGTGAGAGGCGTGGGACTCACCAGTGGAGTGCTAAAAGTAGTTGTTTCATTGAACGTTTGCGTCCTTGTTGTTGTGATGCGAAGCTTTCGTCTGAGAATGAAATTGATTTGATTATTTTTTTGAACGCCTTCGAGGTGATAGAGTTGAAACTACGCACAATCGAATTGTTTTTCGAAAACACTCGTGACGTAGTTCGTTATCTTCGGTTCCTCGCGCATCTCTTCGGATCGTTACGTTTTCGACCTCTTCGCGAAATACGCGTTGTCTCGAAAATCAGGAAGGTCGTGTCCAATGTTCTCAGGAGAACGATTCCATTGAGCGTGTAAGTTAAAAAATTAGATATGTAGTTTGATTTCGTTCTTCGTACGCAAGTTTCCCGTTGCAATCGCATGGTCGCTTACATTCAATGGACTAACTACTATTAGCGCTACCCAAAAGGGGAACCCCGATGGTGAGAGGGCCGGGATTCACCGAAAAAAAACTCCGGAGGTGAGAGGCGTGGGACTCACCAGTGGAGTGCTAAAAGTAGTTGTTTCATTGAACGTTTGCGTCCTTGTTGTTGTGATGCGAAGCTTTCGTCTGAGAATGAAATTGATTTGATTATTTTTTTGAACGCCTTCGAGGTGATAGAGTTGAAACTACGCACAATCGAATTGTTTTTCGAAAACACTCGTGACGTAGTTCGTTATCTTCGGTTCCTCGCGCATCTCTTCGGATCGTTACGTTTTCGACCTCTTCGCGAAATACGCGTTGTCTCGAAAATCAGGAAGTAGGTGTCGAAAGTTCTCAGGAGAACGATTCCATTGAGCGTGTAAGTTAAAAAATTAGATATGTAGTTTGATTTCGTTCTTTGTACGCACGTTTCCCGTTGCAATCGCATGGTCGCTTACATTCAATGGACTAACTACTATTAGCGCTACCCAAAAGGGGAACCCCGATGGTGAGAGGGCCGGGATTCACCGAAAAAAAACTCCGGAGGTGAGAGGCGTGGGACTCACCAGTGGAGTGCTAAAAGTAGTTGTTTCATTGAACGTTTGCGTCCTTGTTGTTGTGATGCGAAGCTTTCGTCTGAGAATGAAATTGATTTGATTATTTTTTTGAACGCCTTCGAGGTGATAGAGTTGAAACTACGCACAATCGAATTGTTTTTCGAAAACACTCGTGACGTAGTTCGTTATCTTCGGTTCCTCGCGCATCTCTTCGGATCGTTACGTTTTCGACCTCTTCGCGAAATACGCGTTGTCTCGAAAATCAGGAAGTAGGTGTCGAAAGTTCTCAGGAGAACGATTCCATTGAGCGTGTAAGTTAAAAAATTAGATATGTAGTTTGATTTCGTTCTTTGTACGCACGTTTCCCGTTGCAATCGCATGGTCGCTTACATTCAATGGACTAACTACTATTAGCGCTACCCAAAAGGGGAACCCCGATGGTGAGAGGGCCGGGATTCACCGAAAAAAAACTCCGGAGGTGAGAGGCGTGGGACTCACCAGTGGAGTGCTAAAAGTAGTTGTTTCATTGAACGTTTGCGTCCTTGTTGTTGTGATGCGAAGCTTTCGTCTGAGAATGAAATTGATTTGATTATTTTTTTGAACGCCTTCGAGGTGATAGAGTTGAAACTACGCACAATCGAATTGTTTTTCGAAAACACTCGTGACGTAGTTCGTTATCTTCGGTTCCTCGCGCATCTCTTCGGATCGTTACGTTTTCGACCTCTTCGCGAAATACGCGTTGTCTCGAAAATCAGGAAGGTCGTGTCCAATGTTCTCAGGAGAACGATTCCATTGAGCGTGTAAGTTAAAAAATTAGATATGTAGTTTGATTTCGTTCTTCGTACGCAAGTTTCCCGTTGCAATCGCATGGTCGCTTACATTCAATGGACTAACTACTATTAGCGCTACCCAAAAGGGGAACCCCGATGGTGAGAGGGCCGGGATTCACCGAAAAAAAACTCCGGAGGTGAGAGGCGTGGGACTCACCAGTGGAGTGCTAAAAGTAGTTGTTTCATTGAACGTTTGCGTCCTTGTTGTTGTGATGCGAAGCTTTCGTCTGAGAATGAAATTGATTTGATTATTTTTTTGAACGCCTTCGAGGTGATAGAGTTGAAACTACGCACAATCGAATTGTTTTTCGAAAACACTCGTGACGTAGTTCGTTATCTTCGGTTCCTCGCGCATCTCTTCGGATCGTTACGTTTTCGACCTCTTCACGAAATACGCGTTGTCTCGAAAATCAGGAAGGTCGTGTCCAATGTTCTCAGGAGAACGATTCCATTGAGCGTGTAAGTTAAAAAATTAGATATGTAGTTTGATTTCGTTCTTTGTACGCAAGTTTCCTGTTGCAATCGCATGGTCGCTTACATTCAATGGACTAACTACTATTAGCGCTACCCAAAAGGGGAACCCCGATGGTGAGAGGGCCGGGATTCACCGAAAAAAAACTCCGGAGGTGAGAGGCGTGGGACTCACCAGTGGAGTGCTAAAAGTAGTTGTTTCATTGAACGTTTGCGTCCTTGTTGTTGTGATGCGAAGCTTTCGTCTGAGAATGAAATTGATTTGATTATTTTTTTGAACGCCTTCGAGGTGATAGAGTTGAAACTACGCACAATCGAATTGTTTTTCGAAAACACTCGTGACGTAGTTCGTTATCTTCGGTTCCTCGCGCATCTCTTCGGATCGTTACGTTTTCGACCTCTTCGCGAAATACGCGTTGTCTCGAAAATCAGGAAGGTCGTGTCCAATGTTCTCAGGAGAACGATTCCATTGAGCGTGTAAGTTAAAAAATTAGATATGTAGTTTGATTTCGTTCTTCGTACGCAAGTTTCCCGTTGCAATCGCATGGTCGCTTACATTCAATGGACTAACTACTATTAGCGCTACCCAAAAGGGGAACCCCGATGGTGAGAGGGCCGGGATTCACCGAAAAAAAACTCCGGAGGTGAGAGGCGTGGGACTCACCAGTGGAGTGCTAAAAGTAGTTGTTTCATTGAACGTTTGCGTCCTTGTTGTTGTGATGCGAAGCTTTCGTCTGAGAATGAAATTGATTTGATTATTTTTTTGAACGCCTTCGAGGTGATAGAGTTGAAACTACGCACAATCGAATTGTTTTTCGAAAACACTCGTGACGTAGTTCGTTATCTTCGGTTCCTCGCGCATCTCTTCGGATCGTTACGTTTTCGACCTCTTCGCGAAATACGCGTTGTCTCGAAAATCAGGAAGTAGGTGTCGAAAGTTCTCAGGAGAACGATTCCATTGAGCGGTTAAGTTAAAAAATTAGATATGTAGTTTGATTTCGTTCTTTGTACGCAAGTTTCCCGTTGCAATCGCATGGTCGCTTACATTCAATGGACTAACTACTATTAGCGCTACCCAAAAGGGGAACCCCGATGGTGAGAGGGCCGGGATTCACCGAAAAAAAACTCCGGAGGTGAGAGGCGTGGGACTCACCAGTGGAGTGCTAAAAGTAGTTGTTTCATTGAACGTTTGCGTCCTTGTTGTTGTGATGCGAAGCTTTCGTCTGAGAATGGAATTGATTTAATTATTTTTTTGAACGCCTTCGAGGTGATAGAGTTGAAATTACGCACAATCGAATTGTTTTTCGAAAACACTCGTGACGTAGTTCGTTATCTTCGGTTTCTCGCGCGTCTCTTCGGATCGTTATATTTTCGACCTCTTCGCGAAATACGCATTTCTTGAAATAATCGAAAATTGATTTCTTCTCCTGCAATCACAGCACCATATTTCTCGAACCGAACGAAATTTTTCCACGGACCTTGCGTATTTTCTCATGCAGAATCTGAATCTCACTAATGAAAAAGCAAAATAGAATGAGGGTTTGCGCTTGTTTGATTTCCACGGTGTCGGTTTTTCGCTTCGAGATCGAGAAGTTTCCATTCCGGTACATTTTCGTGTACGTTAGGTTTTCCTGGAGACATTTCGATGTCTCGAGATAGAAAACTCACCCTCTATACTCTCAGCCGTTTCGTTCTTGGGTAAAATTTTCACATACACAAGATAAATAAAAAGTCTTATCTGTTTGGTAAAATCATTCATACATACAGAAGAATTTAGTAAACTATTCGAACCACATAAATTGCAATTAGTTCAAATGATTTTTTGTCCTATGGAACGACTCTTTGTTCCTTTGAGCGTACAAATTTTGTATACATTCGAACAAACCGGGAATGATCATTTCCAATTTTCACCGGATGAATACGTGTCCGCTTGTTTTGTATGCTGATATTCACAATATGCGATATTAATATTTTTATCTATCACGTTACCGCTCGTACGTCATATCGTCACGTTTATAAAATAGTATTCCATGCAATGAAACGTGGAAGAGCGTTTAAAATCGGGAAGAATGTCCGATTGAAATAACGTTTATCACACGTATTTAACCGTATTTCTACGTTTATGCGTGTAATTAACGCGATTTCAGGCGGAGATTCCACCCGATTCCATACGTTTTGTTACGTTTGCGTTAATTGGGAGGGTCAAGAACTGTTGATATCGGTGCAGACTCTTGTAAACAAAGTCAGTCCTATTCGCAATGGTGTTGGTACGTCTGGATACGCTTTATTGCATGTTATTTTTTCCATTCGATCATGATGCTAAGATCCACGTTTTTATTTCCAAATGAAAATACGGAAAGTACTGGAATTCGATGATACTCTTCAAGTACTCGGGTCACCAGCTGGAAGATTAGTGAGGGGTGTTTCGTTTCAAATGCATCCCCCGTGCGAAATGCACACATAATACATATCATAAGGGCGATTAGTGCAGTGTTTGTATTACCGTGCAATCACAATAAATCTTTTTTAGTTTCAGTGAGCTGGTTTTCGGGGCATCGATACCAGCATGTTCTTCGGTGGAGATGACACGGAGGACAGTATTCAGCCATCGAGTTACCCAGCTTGGCCTGACTGTGAAGTCGGCGCCTCATTCTCGAAAATTCGATTTGTTTTCGAGAGTTATAAAATCCCTTCGAATATTCCTGGAGTTCCTGATAGGTTTGTAGAATAGTTTCAATTTCGATAGAAAATTTTGTTATCTTCAACTTTTTCTATAATTATGTGCCTGGCGTTCTGAACGTTCAAATGAACGAAAATTATCTATCTATTCTATAAGTTGACTAGATACATTGCAAATCCACATTACGACTACTGATGTTTGATAAGATGAAAATAATAAGAAAAATGGATAATTATTCAGGTATGCAAATATGTTCTGAACGTTCTGTGTCTGTTCATCTGTTTCAGCGAGGGATCTGAGTGAGGCCTGTTCTACAAATCGAACGAATCACGGACCAACGGGTTGAAGGCGAAGAAGAAGAATCCTGTAAGACGGGCGGGCGCCAAGTGTATGAACACGAAACATCGTAATCAGGTGAAGTGTAAAGTTGATCTGTGTGTTTTTTTCAATGATCTATTTTCCTTTACTAGGCTGCCTATTATTCTGTTTTCACTTATTAGAGGTGTAATCACTCCTTTACATTGCTATTATTCATTGAATAAGTTGGTAAAATCTGGCTGTCTTGTTTCACAATTGATAAATAGCGCTTTGCTCCGAATGAACCCACTATTTATCGAGTGAATTGAACTAATTGTCATCAAATAACCTCATAAACCGAAGTCTCTGCGTCTCATGCATCGGATTTCACGTGTATTTTTCTCGATATTTTACCGTTCTTCTTCGTAATGCCAGTGTTCAGGTTGTCCACTTCGTAGTTTCCAGAGTCTAGGTCAACGGCACTGTAGTTTTCGGTGACCAGGTCGTCCGCTCCGTAGTTTCCGGTGCTCAGGTCATTCGCTTCGTCGTTTTTGAATTGATTCTCAATCCAATTATATGTTCCGTTGATAGTCGGTAAAGTTCACGTTCAGACGCACAGACGGCCGAAGTGATAGATGATTCAACCTGGCTTTTGACAATCCGTCACTAAACAATTCAATTTCAAACAGGAAGGAGAATTTTCTGATTATAGCTGGAGACAAAATTGAAAAAATCACATAACTTAATGCCAAAAGGGCGTATCCGCAAAATTTTTGTTTTATTGCAATATCGATAAATCTTTACGTTTTATAAGTCATCCGAGCATTTGCGATTAAACAAAAATTTTGGCGGATACGCCCTTTTGGCATAAGTTATCTGATTTTTTTAATTTTTTCTCCACCTAGAAGCGTATTTCCAGCATTTACGCCGTTTTGCTTTTAGTTATTTCGCTTCTCGATGTTGACGTATTTTTTCGTTTCGAATATTTTTTAGCGAAATAAGGACAAAAAATATACGCCCTTTTGCCTTTGAAAATTGCAAAAGGGCGTAAACATGTCGCTTACGACCTTTTTCCATCAGTCACGCGATATGTTTTACAATTAAATTTGCACGATTTCTATCGCCGCCGGTCTACTACGATACGTAGTACCTCTCGGGAACTCGTTTCAAGAAACTCACATTCGTTTCGAACTAAAGGACCGACGCAGGTGTGAAGCGTTTGCACGAGTTGTGTTGCGTGCACTCTTATCGTTGAGTGAAGAAGGGTATCTTCACTCAACAACCCGGGTCACCACTTTGAGTGCGCACGTAAGTCGTAACATCAGTAAAGGATGGACGTGGCCCCGCGGTCTTCTATCTTTTTCCCCCCGGCAAACATTTCCACTTACGTAGGGTTCTATGACTCGCCTATTCTATGTATATAAGCTCTTTGGTTGTAGAATCCCAACCAAAAGCCTTTCCTAAAAAAGGCTGCCGCGAACGATAAGGGTCGAGAGCTAGTACGACCGATTACCGACCGAGAGTTCTGTCAGGTTAGTTTCGAAAATCAATCACGCGTAGACGGCACCACTCCGCCATGGGTAACGATGGGGGGGTTTCATGCATCTGTTGATATCACTTTTGAGAGCAGCTCTTTCCTCGTCGGTGATATTACTTCTTTTCTACGGATACGTATCTACAGAGCCCTTAGCGTTAGCCATTTTTGTTGCCTTTATCATGTATCAGTCAACTTGTATAGATGCAGAGCTGGGTAAAATGCCATCAGAAATCTATTTCACATGGTAAATAGAAAATGCATCAAGAAATGTATTTGAAATGAAAAATGGCAGATGGTTTCCGAAAGGCATTCAAAATGGAAAATGAAAAACGCCATTTCCACGAACCATTTCAAATGTTGCCCAGCCCTGCATAGATGCTGAAAAATCCCTGTGAAAATATGAATTTTATAAATTCGAATTACGCGCTAAAATCTTGTAGCTTTGGCGCTAGCTTCACGTTATTCGTTTTTCGAGATTCGATGTATCGATATATAGTACGAAGATATTCCGTAGGATCGTATGTGTGTGTTTTCAAGATAAAATTCGCTAGGCACGGTGAAAACGAATTGTAGTACGAATGATAATTTGCAGATTGAATTAATATAAGATATAATTGATATATGAATATTAAATAATTGCCAGATAATAATTCCGTATAGGACTACATAAGTATTAAATAAATAGCAAATAAATCGTATATACATGGATTGTGTGAAAATGTATCACGATACCTGGAGATAACTAGATTTATAAATAAGTGTGATCACATGGGAAAAAGTGTCAACGATCAATAATAACATAACATAAAATAACATAACCAAAATGAAGTGACTTAAATTATTATCTATCTCTAATTTCATCTAACAATATCGATTAATTACGATAAAATGGTATCGGGTGAAGTTGATAAATTTTTACCCGATCCTGAGAATTACGCAAAATGTTTTCATGAGCTATTCAAAAATCTCGGAGATGCTCAAAGGTATATAACCTCTCAACAGTTTTGTTTACCAAACGTTTTTGGCGGTGACTTCATCTGTCATGAATAAAAACCAATAAAATTTACCATGAGTAATTACTCACAACTTACGTATTTCTATTTTCAGGGCCAAAGGCGATTGGAAAAAACCGAAAAAATCTAAAACTGCCAAGAAAAAGGAAAAAAAAAATAAGGTTATCTCACCCTTTCTAAACAAATTTTTCAATTTGTTCTCTTCTTATTTTTGTTCTCATTCTCACAGCTAATCAACAAAATTATTAGGAACAGAAAAGAACAAAAGAAATTCTCAATTCGGAGTAAAAAATAAAAACTGCTCTAAATTACCGTATTTGACACTCCTAAATTTTGTTTAAGGTTCATCCACCGATTCTTTGCTTGAATAATCTTTTTCTTTGAATAAAACAATAATGAATGAAAAAATATTCAACAGTTGGATGTGAATGGCGATGTAAACTACAATACTCCGCCTGAAGTAGAACTGCCTAGTAATGCGTCGGCTTTTGCTGTTTTTGCGAGTGTGAGAGCTGCCGTTTTAGAAAAACATGCAAGAGCTACAACAAAGGTTTTTAGAGCATCAAGTTGTAGTTCCCCGCCTTTACCTGATCTCACCGATACTATAGATAGTGATAGTGACGAGGAAGTCAGAATTTCAGCCCCTCATAATTTACCAAAGGTGAGAGAAGAATTATCGATCGATTTTTTATTGTTCATGTACTTATTTTAGGTGTTACGATGGTCTCAGTAATTTTATGGATAATTTGATAAAATTTCTTTGCCAATCCATCAGGATTCTTGGACTGGAATATTCCATATTATAAGACTGATGTTTGCAATATTAATGTAACAAAATCTTGACCAATAATCCGTTTCAAACGCAAAATTTCACGAAACGGATGATATTATTTTTCGTGATTCATTTCATCAACGTTATAGACTATATATCCCATCTACTACTTGATTACCAACAATTGTTTTTGATTCTGTAGAAAAATTTCTACAGTGATTTAGCCTCCAGCTATCTCCATTTATGGATATCCATGTCGCCAATAGCCAGAGGCAAATTGTGACATACTACTACATGAACTACTACCAAGAATCTTGATAAAAAGTGTTGGAGCTAATAAATGGTTGCAATTTTATCTCTCCATTGTAAAGATATTAGGTTGCCATTGCTGTTTCATACGCGAATTAGCTACTAAACTGATTTATTTAACTCGTGTAAGAGAATTTTTTTAATCCTCCACAGATTGTCGGCATTGGATTACGTAGCGTGTTTACATTAATGCGAGAAAGTAGAACGGTTGAACCTCAATTGTGTACGAAAGCCTTAGGCGCACTACTAGATATTTTGCAAGGCCAACTTCCTGAAGGACTTGGATCTGAACCTGATGATGTTGTTGGTAAGGAAAAGAATTCATGTTCGGTGTTATGTAATATTATATCAGTTTTCAATTTCATGAAGATATTGGCATTAGGATTAGATGGTCACTTTATCTGAAAATTACCACAAGAACATTCTCCAGCTAAATTTTACTGCTTTCCTCCTTTACATTATTTTCACGAATTGTTGATAAATTGCAGAAAAAATATTGAAAGATGTGTCCAATTATGAATTGTGAAGTCTGCAGATACTCTTATGATGAATATTCCTAATAATTTTTACTCTTGTTGTGCCTAGATCCGCTTTTCGATCTTCTACTGGACCTTGCGACATCCCACGGCCCTGAATCAGCTGCGGCTAATGATGGAAGTCACTTGACTGCCATTGCTTGCGCATGCCTACTAAGTTTAGTTGTAGTTAGGGGCGATACTGGTCAACTATTAGCAGCAACAGCTGCGCTACTTATGTGCCCGAGAGCACTTGCCGCTCAAAATATCCAAGTAAATTAAATATTCTTTCTTTCAGCGTCGTTCTCTAAGTGAATTAAAAAATATAGAATAAAAAAATTACTAAAAATTGATACAATTAAGCAGGGTGGTCATGGGACCTGGAAAAGTCTGGAAATTTTGGTCAGGGAAAAGTTAGAGAATTTCAAATCCCAGATTTTGTTGCCACCCTAATAACGGTTGATATTGGTCAGTTATTCCTTTGAAACTATCTGAAGGAATTATTTAGATAGTCAGTTATACTTTTGAAACTATCTGAAGGAATTGTTCTGACAACATTACAATTGATATAAATTCTCATTTTCTCTACCTTCATTACCATTATCTGACTCGACTGGATCATTTTCTTCACCGCTATATCATTAGGTCGAGTAATAAAGTCTATTCCGATCAAAATTTTAATGAATTTAATCATATACCTTTCACAGATGCCATGTGTATTAGCAGCATTACAAAGAAGTGTCCACAGCGTTTTGCTCGGTAAACTAGCACGCCCGGATTGGATAACGCACGGAGTTCCTAAAAGTTCTAAAATTAATACATCTACGCTTAAATTACCAAATGAAATAAGTAACGTTGTTCTAAATGGGAGAAGTTTTGTCAGCGATGGAAAGTACCTGTATTTACACACGAGTAGGGGGTTGTTAAAAATTGGTAGTGGACACGGAGGAACTATTTGGGGCCATTTGTATGCTCACAAGCCTGATTTTTATCCAACAGAAACCGGTTGGCTTGGATTTGCCAATGTTAGTTCATTCATAATTCGAAATTCAATATGTATAATATATCCTAATTTGAACTAAATTTCGACTATTAATCTATATTTATCCGTTATTTCAGGGATTATTATACTTCAAATGCACGCCTAGGAAACAATGCGAATTACTGATATTAGACGCCGAAACTTTAACAGTCAGAGGCGTAGCTGTTTTAGAAGGACGTGATTGGCCAGCTTCTGTAATGTTTTCCGACGGAGAAAATTTAGGCATGATAACGGCAGCCAAAGATGTAAGTTGGATTAGAGGTCGAGACGAAAAACGTTGAAAAAACTGATTATTCTGCATTTGTTCAAAATCCCAGGATCTCTGGAACGATTACTCTTCAACTAATATATAATTGGCTATTGAATTGTGAAAACTTGAATATAGTTGCTAAATAATCTTTTTTTTTTCTGTCTAGGAGGGCTTTGTCGTTCGTACAATAAACACTCTGAGCAACCCTGTAACCGTTACATCTGAGCTACCGTTGAAACTCGCACGAAAATGTGTCGATGTAATTGGGTATGCATCTTTCGATGAAGAACAAGGTGTACATGCATTGAATATCGGAACTGACGACGAAATATCTGTCGTCACAGCTGGCAAAGAATTTGCCTTACTCAAAACCGTCACTGGAAAGGTGAACGTTGATCATTTTCAAATATATTTAATCAAATCTTCCACAGATATTCACAATTCCAATGTTAATATGACTCTTTTAGTTCTAGAAGAATTAAATAAATTTCTGTAGCATAAAAATTAATTTTCATGCTCATTTTGTGTAGATACTATACAGCGGAAAAGGAAGCTCTCTTGGAATAAAGGGAAATGGACGGCCTAATAGATGGTCAGAATTGACTCTAGGCAAAGGACCTAGAGTAACGCATATCGCAGCAGGTCACGACGGTCAACATGCTATACTACTTTTAGAGGATGGGTCTGTCCTCTTTACTGGAACAGCGAGACGTGGGGAAGACGGGGATAGTAGTAAGTTTTATTCATCCCATTTCTCTGTTCTGATAATTTCAAAATTTTCAGCTAAATTCAACGTTTGTAATTATTGATATAAAATTTTCAGATAAAGCTAGGCGCCAACCAAAGTCAGTTAAACCAAAGAAAATGCTCAAAGTAGAAGGACAGTTCGTAGTAGACGCTGCGTGCAACAATGGTTCAACAGCTTTAGCAACGAAAGAAGGCTCGCTTTTGATGTTTGGAAAAGATACAACTCATTGCGACGGAGTTTCTGGCGTCGTAACAGATCTCAGCGACGTTCATGTCGCCCATGTCTCTCTGGGAAAAGCACACGCCGTAGTTCTGACCAATAAAGGACAAGTTTATACCTTTGGAATTAATAACAGAGGACAATGTGGCAGAGATTTTACAACTACTCATATTACCAATAAAGAAGTGACAGTCGTCGCCATGGAAACTGGTACCGGAGAAGATGAATTGATTGTTGCTGAAGAGGGTGAGAAATAATATAACATATACGGAATATTTCCGATATTTTACATTTTCGGGCATCTTTTGAGTAGAAACATATCCAACATTTTGAATTCTTTCGATAAACGTATTTCAGATGGTAGAGGACCCAGCGAGGACTGGGAAGAAGCTGCTGGAATGTGTCCAGCTGGACAACATCAATGGAGACGCAGAGTTTGCATGGTTTGCACAGTTTGTCGAGAGTGCACGGGATATAGTATAAGTTGTCTGAGCAGTATTCGACCTGACCGAAATCCTGGCCAGTAAGTTATCTCCAAAAATTTAATATTGTCTTCTCCATTTCTACGAAAAAGTTTCAAGACGCAATAGAATGTGGCCACTACATTTTTAACTATCTGGTTCTTTATCCTTCTATTTCACAGAGAATGTGGTTGTGGAGAAGGAGACAGCGGCTGTGCGGAATGCGGCTGTTGCCGACTTTGCGCAAGAGAGAATGTTGATAATGGAGGTGAACTCGCAGTTCTGGGACCTTCTGGAGTCGGTGATATTACTGATATGATGAGATTAGATGTGATGTTTGGAGGTAATTTCAGTTTATTTTATGTCCATGTACATATTTCATATCCTATTCTTCCACTGCCTGGGTACTTCGTTTAATTTATAGAAAGTTTCGCTCATTCGGACTTATTAATACTTCGTCCGATGTTAAATTTAATCAGTTTTCAGTTACCGCAAACTAAAATTCGTTAATGAAACTTTAATCGCTAATTGATTTTTATTGTCTGTTCGATACTATCCAAATTGAATCAGTCAGTCTTCGATGAATTTCTGGCTGAAATCGAGCTGAATTTTATCGAGTTCCACTCATTTCCAACAAGCAATTAATCATGGTTCTCACTTTTGGGTAGAAGCATTAATGATTAATAATTTTGTTAACAGCGAGGCATGGGGTGAAGCTCCAAGATCATTTGCAAAAAAGGTTGGAGGAGAGGCGTCAACGACAGAGAGGTAAACCAGGTCCAAGTGTGACAAAATACTCCATGAAAATAAAAGGGGGCAATAATCAAAGATCAGGTAGGAATACTCTTTTTTTCATATTATTTAGATGCAGTTTGATAAAATTATTACAATTTATAAAGGCGTGAAATTATTCCTGTAATACAGCAGGTCCGAGTGTCATTCCTCAGAAAGGATCTGCAGGAAAAGGAGCTGTCGCAGTACCTAATAATGTTTTAGCAGAAGAAGGAGTTGGTGGAAGCGATCCAGAAAGAGGAGATGCTGCCAGGGTATCCAGTCTCCCACCAGCTAAGGTTGCTTTACCTTCTGATAGTCCTGTTGTTCAAATCGCATGCGGTCTGCATCATACAGGTAATATTTTAGTATTTTCAAACGAAAATATTTAGCAGTAAGGCTAAAATTGCAGGAAATAGAGTTGACCACAGTGTTTTCACTACTGCGTTCTATCTTGCAAAATTTTGTAAACAATATTTAACAACTTGGATTCCTGTGATCACACGATAATTTTAGCCCCGCTGAAAGAAAATTCTGATTCATTGTTTTCCCTCTGCAGTTCTTCTACTCCAAAATGGCCAAGTTTATACATTTGGTAGTAACATTTATGGGCAATTAGGAGCTGGAGATTTAATAGCTCACGCTGGTCCGGTTCAAGTGAAGTTGCCCAGCATTGCTTCACAGATCGCGGCTGGTAGTAATCACTCTGTTATTTTAACATCGAAAGGAGAGGTTTATACTTTTGGATCGTATCAGGTGAGCAATGTAATAAAAATTCGAGATTCCTTTACTAAAGTTGTTCCTCTACTCGTTAAGAATTGTTCTTTTCCGCGGAGTGGAAAAAAAAATTGTTTATATGTTATGTTCCTATCAAAATACAGAAAGGACAATTGGGCATGAACTGGTGGAGCGGACAAAATGATGCAACAAATGTTAGCTCTCAGTCAAATCGAAGATCCGAAAGATCTCAGCCGTGGCATAGTTTTCCTAATATCGTTCCAAACATCGGACCTCGATGGGGTCGACGAGCAACTTGGGTTGGCGCATCAGGCGATCAAACTTACATCAAAATTGATGAAATCAATTCAATAAGTTTAACAAGAAGCACGGTTATGGCAAATAAAAATAGTATCAGTGAGTAAAGAAATTGTTTACAGCTAAATAATCCACCAATATATCTTCGTTCGTATTCTAAAAATAATTTCTCTGCCTATTTCTAGTTCTACTTCCAAATCAAAACGACCATGCGAATTCTTTCAAGTGTCTTGTGATCAATAAACGAGATGGAAACTGTAACAGCTATAGCGGAGCAGACCAGGTTGATTTTAGCCATATCGCAACTTGTTTGGATCCGTTGTACAACGTCATATGGAGTTTCAATCCTTCAAACAATGAAATAAATTGCTATAATGTAATATGTACGGAAACTCGATCGATCAATGGATTAGAAACTTCCATTCTGAGTTCTGAATTGGCTTTACCAGTCGTTGCTAATTGTTTTGTAACACGGTCTCAAGCTGCCATGCACCTTTTGGGATGCCTTGATACTCTAACGCAAGCTCAAGATCAGAAATTTATTGTCGTCGAAGAACAGGAATGCACACAAACTTCTCAAGGAAAGGCTTACAGCAGGGAAGACTTCGTTACAGTTAGCAGATTCGAAAGTAAACCTCATCTTCAAGTTTATTCCGGTTAGCTCTCGCAAACTATTCTTGTTCTTATCAATTTTGTCTCTTTTTTTTACATCGTAAGGTCATGGCGGAGGATGGGGATACTCCGGTCACTCAGTAGAGGCTATTCGATTTATGGCTGATACCGATATCCTCTTAGGTGGATTTGGTCTGTTCGGAGGCCGAGGAGAATATAATGGGAAAATTAAAGTGAGTTTTGAGTCTTAAATTACAGTATTTCACCACAGAGATTGGTTTCTGCAACGCCGTGTACTTGACGATGTTATTCTTCCTTCGGTTAATTGTAATGTCATGAGATTAGAAATTCATCCATCAATGTTGATTGAAACTCTATAATTTCTTGTTTCCAGCTCTATGACATTGGGATTGATGGTGGTGACCAGGAAACGGACGGAGAATTGATAGCGGAAACGGAAGTAATTCCTTATGAATGTGGACCAAGACAAAAGTACCCGATGTTATTTGACGAAGTTATACCACTCCAGGCTAATAGGTGGTACGTTGCATGGGCAAGAGTTAGTGGGCCCTCCAGCGATTGTGGGTCTAGCGGGCAGGCGATGGTTACCACGGAAGACCAGTGAGTAGAATACAACGAGAAAGAGTTCTTTACTTCTTGAAGTTTTTCTCTGTTTTTCGAAATTCTTTTCTACATTTTGAGCTATTTTTCTATTTTTGAAGGCTTTCAAAAAATCAATGACTCATCTTTCAGGGTTCTGTTTTATTTCAAATCTTCGAAAAAATCCAACAACGGAACAGACGTTAATGCCGGACAAATACCGCAGCTGTTATACTGCGTTACAACTCCAGAAAATCAAACTCCGAATAGGCAAAGTGATCACGGAGAACCGGTATACATATTGAGCAGAGAATTTAGCCGGACTGTGACTAAGGTGAATAGGAATACCCAATTTCAGTTACAAGGATTCATTTTCCATTAGCGGTCAATCATAAATGATAATGAATCAATAATTCTAAGTCTAGAATAAAAAATTTCAAATATTTTCGATTGTTATTTACAGGAGTGCTTTCAATCCTTGATATCTTTGCTCCAATGGAGTTGGAATACTTTAAAAGCCGGATTATCCGATGCCGCGGTTCATTTAGCGTCCTCGTCTCATGCCATGCTGGAAATGGAGAGGCTCGTTTACATCAGTAAAGCTAGTTTAAGATTACTTCGAACTTATACTAACGAGATTTACCCGAATCAAGGTATGTATTAGCTTGCTTAAATATTTCACGTATGTTTTTCTTTCACATAAAGTTTATTGAACAATTTTTCAATATTCAAACCTTAACTTTTATCACAGTTGGTAAAAAAACTCCACCGGAATCTGTCCGCTTAGCAGAATGCATAGGCGAAGTTAGAGGGCTACTTCGCCAAATTCTTTCCGATGTTATTCCAGTTACTGTGAAAAGTAAAGGAAAGACACGATCCAATAAAAGTGAGTTGGATTATGAGTTACTCAATGATTTATGTCCGATTAATTTTCTTTGTTATCATCATACTCAATGATACGTTTTGTTTTGTCACAGCTTCTGTCAGCCTGTGCCATAAAATGACTGGAACTATACTCGACGAGTGTCACAAAACATTTGTTTCTTGTTATCACGCATTTTATCCAACCGCGTACTTGAAGTGGACTTCACTTTGTGATCTATTATCAGAAATTGACAAGGTAAACGATGAAAGTGTTGATAAAAATTGACAAAACTTCGATATTCTTGCTCAGAATGGTAAATAAAATTTATATATTCTAGGATCAAGGTACTTCGTCGAAGGATAGATTGCTATCAGCGATTTTGGCCTCGCTTTGTCATCCTTCAGTCAGACTTCGCTGTACTTTTCCCATTTTAAATAACGTTATGGACAGTACAGACAGTATAAAGCGGCAATTAAGTCCCTCTGATAACGCTGGTTTACCAATGATGAATTCAACGGAAGCGCATCATTACCCAATTCTAGTAGAACAAATAAGCTACAAATCACAGATCGAAAGTTCTAACAGAGGATCATTAAATTGGTCTTTCAGAGAAGTTCTAGACAGACTTTTAGACCTGGTGTTAATTCCAGTGAAAAAGAGTCTTTGCAGAGAAAAATCCCAGTCTTTACCAGACCTGATTTCACACTGTTGTCATTTATTGGCAAGAGTCATTGCCGAATTAGCTTCTCAATCTAACGGAAACGACATCGAAGTACAAGGAGCTTGCGGTCGACTCATGTATACAACTTCTTCTAGATTTACTAGAACAAATCAGAGTAGATCTTGGAATACTGGCAACGGATCACCAGACGCTATTTGTTTCTCTGTTGATAGAGCTGGCATAGTTGTTGCTGGCGTTGGAGTTTATGGTGGCGTTGGTGTATACGAATATGAACTCGAACTATTGGACGATGTAAGTGAAATAGAATACTCAAATAAGACTTGAAGAATTTGTGCAAATCAGTCTATTTTTTGTCACTCATATTTCTCTTTATTATTATCATCAGCAAAATAATACTGGCAATGATCCCTCTCACACTCAACGTTGGAGCAGCCTAGACTTTTCACGAGGTTCTTTTGGCCCCGAAGATTGCATCAACGATGTGGTTGATCTAAAATTTGACAAACCAGTGGCAATAAAAGAGAATGTTAAGTACGCTATAAGATTACGTAATCGAGGAGGAAGAACGAGCAATGGGGATGGCGGTTTGAGCGTCGTCAAAGGACCGGATGGAACTACTTTCACGTTTACAGCTTGTTCGTTAAGTTTCAATGGTAAGATTATCATAGAATTTAGTAGGTTGTCGAATAGTTTTTCTCGGTGTGTTTGCAAGATTTTATTGATTTTCTATCTCTCCGTTTTATCCAAATTGTCTTTGTTTCTACGTTAATTTAGGCACGACTCAAACCAGAGGACAAATTCCACACATTTTGTACTACTCGAATCCTCAAGATTCAGAAAGTCAGCAATCGAGTAAAGTAATGGTGGAATTACAAGCCAGAAAATGCGCGTTAGCTATGACAGCGACGATCATGCAAAGAGCTAACGAAATTTTATCTCTGGCAAGAGAAAGGGCTGAAGACTTTTCCTCCAATGAAATTCTTGGAAATGCTGCTTTTATTACAACTCTCTTACCTCTACTTATGGCGCATATAAGTCCTCTAGCAACTTCTGATCCTCGTGTAAGTAAAAAAATAACAAAACAGAAGAAAAACACTCGTATAATGTCAGAGACAAAGAAATGATTACCTGAATCATCCTCTTTTTCCTTTTCTCAGAGCGGTGTCCAAGTTCTGACACTAATACAAGAAATGCTTCCTCATATATCGGCGCTCAATCAAATATCTGCAATGGGATCATCTCAAATATCTCAAGACAGTGAAGTCCAGTCGCATTGCGCTCCACCAGTAACAACAAGCCAGCATTATACATGGCTGGAAAGCGATCATCCTTACAAACCGGCTACAGTTTCGCACTACAAAGTCACTTTTTCTGAATCAGTTAGATGGCTGAGCGTTGAATTTACGCCAGACTGCGGTACTGCGCAACCTGAGGATTATCTACAACTTTATGTACCCAGCAGAGTCGTTAATCCGCCCATTAGTTCTACGTGAGTTTATATTTTGGCAACAAATTCATACGACACCAAAATATCGTTGATTTAAAACAGAAAACTAACGTTATTTCAAATATTCTGCATCATTTCAGCGCTGCTGCTAATCCATCGGACGAAAATCTGTCGCATTGGCCTGTCCTTCGTAAGTTAAGCAGTATACCGTATCAATGGCCACGAAATGCTATTGTTTTACCAGGTAAATATTCTTCCTTTTTTCTTAAATAGAAAAAGAAATGAGCAGAATCTTTATTCACAGCTTTTGTTTTTCTGTGGTGTTCTTTGAACCGGGATTTCCACTTATTAAAAAATTTCTTTGTCCAATTTCTAATTTCAGGAAACGAGATAGTGTTTTCTCTGGAAACTGCCTCCGATTACGTCAAAGACGATCGTTCAAATACCTACGGTTTCAAGTGTTTGGTCATCGGATATGAATGGGCTGGTAATACGGGGGGCCTGAAGCATCTCGAAATTGAATTGGCGTTTCTGGGCGGTGCTTGCGCCGCTAGTTTAATGAAGAAGCACTTGATGCTGCCACCCGTGTCCAGTGAGATACTAATTTTATTGAAAAATTTGAATTCAGCGTTAAAGCTATTCCTGTTCTAGGGCATTTATTTGAGATTTCGTATCACAGAAATCACAAAGTTTTTGATTATCCTTGTTCCTTTTTGTCCCTCCCTTTCATTAATTGTGAGAATGAATTGAAAAATTACCTGTTATTTTTTCTAGTTGAAGAAATCGAAGAGGATCTCGACTCTGCTCAAGATACAGCACAAAGACTTTTCTCAGAATATTCAGCGCTGCTTGGAAGAGGATTTTCGCTCACCTCTCCGCCTACGGTCTCCCAGGCGCTTGACGGTGTTCTCCCGTTCAGGTGAGTTTGCTTCATCTCCTAAAATCAGGGATCTATTCAGCATGCAACGATTCCTGATGTTCATAGTTTTCTCATTTCTCCAGTCTCAATGGTATGATCGATCTACGTTGAAGGAACTTGACAAAAGTTCGTCGCGAGATAATAACGTCGACTCTTGCAGTCTCTTTAATTGTACTTCATCACAATTTTCAGATGAATTACATTTTTCGCTCGTGAATGCAATGTTACCAAGCTTTTTAGGAGAAGTTAACACTCGCGCGAAGCGGGTATCCAATAAGTGAGGAATAATTGTTGCTATCGATAGAAAGTCGTATATGTGTTGTTAGGAAATCTGAAAATCATCGATATATCAACAATAAAATGAGGGATGCAATTAGGAATGAAAGAAGGAGGAAGTCTTTGTCCGTAATACTTAGTCTTTAGGGTTCTTTATTTTCAATTCTTTAGATAATTTTTGACAAATTGAACGCATGTAAAAGAAGTTTGAGTAAACTAAACTGAACTAAACTGAACTAAACTAAAGTTATGTTAAACGTTGTACAATCGGCTGTCGTCATATCACAGTCATGATAATTACAACTAAACGATTGAAATGGCAACTTAATCATTGCTAAACGATATTCGATCTTCTATATTACATAGTTATATTCAATTTTCCTCAATTAAAATAGTTCCACCCAACTAACGATTCTTGCCTCGATGAATATTCAAGGCGATAGTTACGAGGGCAGGGCAGGGTACGGTTGTTGTTGTTAGTACAAATTACAATACGATCATATATTAGTTATCATGCAGTCAGAGTCCGACTTCTAGTAAATGAATTCTTAACGACATAATTCAATGCCTGATAAAGCTATGAGATAATTTCAACGTCGCTCCACGCAGTCATTTTTAATTTTTCAATTCTTTTTTTCTACGCAATATCCGGCGTCCTCTGTTATATTAGATAATGAGATTATTCTTGCGGATGGATAGTGCTTCAGCTGCTCTTAGTTTTGGCGAATAAATTCTGTTAGTTAGATTACGATGATTGAATTCAAGTGAGGTAGGTGTGCAAAAAATTGGGCGAATGTAGAAGATAGAAACGCGAACGAAAAATATAAGACCTCTCTTTGTTTTGAAAACTATAAAACGCAAATCCGTTACACGAAAATACTTTCATTATAATATAGTATAATCTGATTCATTCAATGAACGATGATATAATTTACCGAATATTAATAATATCCATAGCAGCTAGAATTATTGTTTTTATCGTAAAACATTGAGGATCAAAAATTGCTCGACAAAACATGTTTTCATTACCGATACTTTGATTCAATATAATATGTAATGCAATTCGTTCACATTCATTTATTCCTGACAATGAAAAACCAACAATCTTTGTTTCAAATCGAACAAGATTTCAAATTCGATCTGAAACAGAGGGGGGGCGATGGATTTTTCGTTAACTTGAACTGAAACTCGCGCGGTTGACCGAACCGTCATTCGACTTACTTGTTCTAGCTCCTATACTGTATTATAAATAACTAAACTTCTTGAATGGCAACGGTAAAACGTAACTAGTACGTGTAATATGATATAATTTGATATGGCGGTAGCAAGAGAATTCTAATCATACGATACATACTATAGCGGAACATTATTTTATTTCAACTATGAACTGTGTTCAGAATTAACGATCGAAAAATAATCTCTATCTATAGATCCATGAAATTATTCGATTTACATTAAATTATTGACTAATAATAATGGTGATAATGACGAAAATGAATACATTCATCATCAAGGATAATGATGATTACTAGTAATAAATATTTAGATACGTGACACTGGAATAGATATAGAACGTGGAAAATAAAAACTTTGAAAGAACGAACAACAAAAAGTGTTTGGGACGATGACGACAATGATAATTATAGTTACAGCGATATGAATAAATCTAATTGTTCTTCTTTTTCTTTTTCTTTCTTTTTCGTTTTACTAACTATAAAAATACGAAAAAATTGATAATATTATTTTATACCATAAAGATATTCTTTAGTTTGTCATAGTATAATTTTTATATGGATATCTTACACTGCAGTCAACGAGTTTTATTCTCTTCTTCTCATTCTTACTCACATTCTCATTTTCGTTTACGTATATTTTCTTTTCTCTTTTGCTTCTTCTGAAACAAAGAAAAGCGATGCTTAAAGCTAAATCATCGAAGAAAAAAAAAAAAAAAAAAAAAAATGGAAAAAACTGGCCTCTGTTTTTATTATCAAAGATGTTATAAGTACATACATACATTCTTTGACATATTATATAATTATAATTTATACACATATACTAAAATATGAGAAATTCAGTGCGATAATTAGTATATATGAACTTCTTCTTTTTTCATACGAAAATTCTCTTACATAGGGTACAGCAATTGGTTTTTGTGTTATTTTTTGTTTGTTTTTGAATACGTTACCGAGGTTCCAGTGCTATGTGTAGTAATCAAATATTAATTATCGACTTCTAATCTATAGTAAACGATTTTTCATTTTTATTCTCATACGTAGAAACTTACATGTTTTTCTTTTTTTCTGCCAAGCCGCCGCGCCGTTTTAATGAAAGAAACAAAAAAGAAAATACGCGATAACTTCATAGCGGTATGTTTCACGTGATATAGTGATATGTGGATTTGGGGGAGTTTATGTAAAAGTCGTGCGTTTTCGGCTGTGGTTGAACGGAAAATTTGCAATTTTTCTGAATGCAGCATCATGATAGCGGATACGAAAATATTTAGATAGCTAGTCAGTACATACATGGTGAGACGAGTATCTGCACAACGCGCTCATTTTATAATAGCAAAAATAACGAAAATCTAGATCGTGAAGTTATAGGTTGGTAGAGCCGATATTATATTGCGGTACCTCAATAAATAATTACAATGGTGATATAATTGAGAGAGAGAGAGAGAGAGAGAGAGAAAAAATGAAAAGAAAACGATAAAGTTGATTAATACGTATCGTATAAATATTACATAATATATATAATACATTTACAATATAGTTTTTTTTTTTTTTTTTTAAATTTTGCTTTATTACATGAATTATTTTTGTTTTCATTATATATAATATCTTTTCGTTACTTCTCGCATCTCTTTATTATAACTCTGTTGTTAATGGTTCAGCCTTTTCAACAATCACATGAAATTCAGTTTCTCTATAAATACGACCGTCCGGTACAACCATAGTTATCCTACTGTCTACTGGACCCTCTCTATTAATAACACCGTTTTTCTTTGAAACAACATCAGGAGCATTTGTGGGAACGCTTATCCAACGCTTTTGATTATTTTCCCTCTGTCTGCGACAGCACCAAATAATCAAACCGCCACCGATTAGTAGAATAATTAATAAACCGACTAGTATAAGTATAAATAATAAAGTAGAATTTGTCACCGTGCAGTATCTGGCTTCGTAATCGTTGAAGGTTACCGGAATATCATCCAAATTTGAATCTAGACAGAGAAAAGTTTCAGGCCCAACGTTTATCGGCTCATCCGGTATGCTCTTGGAGTAAAACCGCGTGTACACGTTACTATAATTCAAGATATTACCACGCCATATCGGCATCAGAAGACAGTCGCATGTTCGATCAATTAAAATATTGTCCAATTCAGGCCTGAAGCTGTTTCTATCAAACATAACCGAACCCTCTTCGAAGTTATTTAAACTATTATTTTTAAATATAATGTCATTTAGTTTATATATTTTGGATTCTTGGTCGGCCTTTATATCAAGGAAAGATCCCATGTTCAAATTGTTGAACGTGTTGTTTTTTATCACCACCGCGCCTCGCGTCGTTATACTAAACGCCTGACCCTCAATTGTTTCGAAAATACAATTTTGTATAACAACGGTTATAGGACGTCTTATTATAAAGGCAGAACTCCTGAGAGTTCCCATTTCTACACCGTCTAACATAAATTTATTCGATACTTCGATATCGTTCATTACTCTACTTGGTATAACTTGGCCGAAACTACCGCCTATCACGTGAAGGTAGCCAACGTCAAATTTTTTGAATGCATGCGCCTCCATATTATCAATTATACAATTTTCCATCATCAGTTCATTTGTACCAACGAGATTTGAAAATGCGTAAGCATTTATCTGACCGATTCTTACATTTCGTAGGTAGATGTTTTTTGCGTCACCCTTAAACGTAAAACTAGGTAGTAAATCTATGCTACTATTTGTTATATAGATTTCCGCCGGTATTTGCGGTGTTGATAATTCAAAACTTTGCGGTAACAATGTCAAATTTGCAATATTTTCAAAACTTATTGCCTGTAGTCCTCGCATTGACCTTAAACTCGAGTTCGCCAGAATCACTGAAGGACAATTTGATATCTCTATACGAACTGTGTTTGGACTCAATCTTCTGTCACCTTCGGTCGTCAGTCGAAGTTCCTAAAATCAGAGAATTAATATTCGTTATAAATAATTAGCTTTTTTCAAATAGATACACATAGACGAATTTCACTATTACTTTTCTCAGTTAAGAGAGATACGATGTCAGAACTTTTTTCTTCCACGAGGGTCTCTGGTTCAAATAGATCGCTAAGAAAACTACTTTGTAATCTCGAGTCCTTGGTCCTCAGGTATATTATATATATCTATATATATATATCTATATATATATCAAGATTCTAAATGAATCATAGCGATAGGGGAGAATAGATTAGCAGTAATAAGGGTCTAATGACTGTGATTAGTCGCGTATAACTTAGCTAATTGTTCTTGACACGCGTAAAGCCTGGCAATTAGCTTGAATAATTTCATAACAGTCGTGGCGATAACGATGATAACAACATACAGAAGCTTTTCTCTATTTCTACCTCCTCCTGAATTTCGTTCCAATTTTTATACCACCTACAGCACCTACCTGAGCACGCTTTTATCAAGTTCAATAATAAATTATATTGAAGTGCAGAGTATATGAATTATATATAAGATAATTGAATCAGTTTATGCTGTACCTAAAACCTAACGATTTGGCTGATCGAAAAATCGATCTTACCCGTAACAGGTATGTGTAAATATATACTATATATGGGTACAGAATTCACGTACAGAGAAGTACCTACTAAAAAAAAACCCACAGTTTCGTGATCAATTCCTCCGCATACTATATAAGAATTGATTGGGCTTTATTTTACATTCGAAATTTACATATATCCCTCGCTTTCGTACGTACATGCATACCTGTGTATATATAAATCTATATAATTCGTTCCTGCAGAACGGATAAAACAACCATCAGCCAAAGTGATACATTCGAGTTGAACGGAAAGGGGTGAAATAATAAACTGAAGGGGTCGAGGTTCGGGGGGGGGGGGGGGGGGGGGGGGATAATGTTGTGGTGCAGGATGATGTGGTATCGAATCTTTCGACTGTTTTCTCTCTTGTCTGCTTATCTGAAGAGTTGAAAAACAAAACGAAAAAGTAGAAAAATTTCGTAATTTTATCAACGAATCAAAAAATGAATTTTTATCTCTAGGTAGATAGAATTATTTCATATAGGAAATGTGCAATCAAACGTGCAGAATTCTGGAACCCCGGCCTCTCCAGATGACTTTATAGAAATATAGGTATATCACCGCATTCTCTTTCTGTATATAGCATACCCCTGCTAAAAACTCAGATAGCTGGAAGTAATACCACTGACGGACATCCCCATACAGTCGTTACAGGTATATATACATACATACGTACAGCTATGCGGAGATACATTGTATAGTCGGACAAGAAGAAAAAAAAAAAAAAAAAAAAAAAGTACAAAAACGAAAGATAAAAAGAGATATCGGTAAATCCCGTTGGCTTCGTTCTCTGTATATAGCTAATCTCGTGTATATCTATAGTTTGTATGTATATGTAAACGTATGAACCTCATGCCTCAAGTCTGAACCATCAGATTCCTTTTATTCCAGTTCCCAACTGCAGGGAGAATTTGAATGATTGATATCAGAGCTGAGGGTTGCAACGTTGAAGCAACATAATCACTAGAAGATTATATTCCGGTGTCGGTTTCGGTGTGGAAACAGTCACTGATATCATTGATTCTCGTAATTTTAGTTGCGTTCAAATTATTCGTTCCTCCGCCATTTTTCTCTTCTTCTATATCGCTCACTTCAATTAATGGTATCGATAGATTTATAATTGTTTCAATATATCTCATTTTTTCTTCTGCTCATCAAACATGATATTTATATGCCTGTGTAGAGGTATACTCATCTCCCGGCGATGTACGCACGTACATACATACACGCATGCATACATACTGTATATAGATATGTACAACATATATTTATTTTATAAAGCCGATACACTTCGTACGTAGATATTGTAAATAGTGCAATGAACGCGTTTGTCCCCGTTTGTAAGATGAGTCATATAGGCGTATAGTATATATATATCTACTCGCGTATAAAAAAGATTTGTTGTTACATACGCACGAAGCTGGATGGGTGGTTTCTCACCTATACCTCTACATATCGCTCATTATCTGTCGGAAGATAGTATTGTAGGTAGAGTTGCAGAAGATCGTTTTATCAAAGCCTCCTTATCGGCATAGTACGTACGACGACGTACTATATAATACCATGATACGTAAGGACATCTGCCTACGTTCTCTATCCGTAGTATAATATAACAGCACGTGTATGTATACCTATGCATACGAGTGAATACATATGTGCGTATACCTAGACCTCTGTAAGTGACAAAGCTTGCACAAAGCTTGCGAGCTAGCTCCGCGGCCTCCTCCGCTCTGTCGTGAACTTTTCACGATATCATGCGATCATAGTAGGTATATCATTATCTCGTGTATCCATATACGTATATATCTATTATCAACCTACCTAGATACGCGACGAAGGGGCTTTTTGTCCACGTTTAACCTATGTACACAAATAGCATGTGCCTACATTTATCGTTCTTTGACTCTATGTAGGTATTTACATACGTACATACATACCTCCATACGTATCAGGTATATATACATCTTCGTTATTATACTTCGCAATTGTTGAGATCATTGGGGGGATGATTATAATTTTGAAACGTGGGACAAAAATGTTCATGATCTAGGCCTAAATGAACAATCGTTCCATTATTTTTTGTTTTGTATTGAATGTAATTTAATGGGTATATGTGCTTTAGCTGGACCATAAAAATTGAATATTTCATGTAGCTATTGTATGTACAGGTATGTACATACGTTAGTAGTAGGTTGTACATCTTTGGCTTGTACATGCATACATACATACATACAATACATATCCGCCAGGATCTTATACCGCATGGCGTGGCGGTATTAAATTTTCTTGCTGGACCGTTAGAGTAGGGTTTTGGGTTATAACTTCTTAATAACTCCAGGAAGAAAAGTTGACTTGAATACTAAACGGCTTTCAGCTAGGTATAGTACCTATGTAGGTATATATATTATACACCGTCTACGTATGTATATTAAATATTTTGTGTATATATATATATATATATATACCTGTATAGCAGAAGAGCATGATGGGGTCGTAAATTTGGAAAAAAAAGCGCGTGTGTTCGAACCAAAAGTTTATCCTTCACGGTCGAACCTGTGTTTCCCTTTTTCTTCTTCTTCTTCTCTTTTTTTTTTTGTCTCTTTTCACGACCACGCCGCGCGCGTACGCCCGCCTTTGTGGTTGCCCTTACGTTACGAACGCGTACGGTAACAACGAGGGTTCGTTTACGGGGAAATGTCTGTGATCATTCGGTTTTATCATTATTATCGCACCGTCGTCATATTGTATATATTGCTATTACTATTCGAATTATGGCATTGCGGAGCTGTGGAATCCGATCGATACAGGCAGTAACCCCATAAACTCATATTTATGGTATCTGATACCTATGTACGCGACTTTTTTCTTTTTTTTACCCTTTCTTCCTTTTTTTTCTTCTTCAAAGGAAACGGATACGTTATGCGTTATACGAGCGAGAGACGAGACGGAAAGATGAGACGGTTTTACGGATTTCGTAGTTGAATGAAATTTCTTTTTTTTTTTATGAGGCATAAACAGAAGAAAGAGGGTAAAAAGAAAACAGGTCATCGAAAATAATTTCTGAGAGTTTTCCTCGTTGTTTTCTTGTCTCCTTCCTTTTTCTATTTCGTTTTGGCTTGTATAAATTTGAATTCCGATTTGAGTTTCCCAGGTAAATTTGATTTTGTTCGCTTTTCTTTGGTCGTGGTCCATTCTTTGTTATTTGTTGATTCGATCGGTGCGACGGTTAACGATTAGAAATAAGGCGAATACGCAGATCGTGTAATAAGAAGTTGACGAAAATGAATCGGTGCAGAATGGCCCGCGGTGTTTATTTTCAATCTTGATTGAAATTTTTCATCGTACCAATACTATCGATGTATTATACAATTTTGGGAAATTTGAATATTTCGCTTCTCTGAGATTCTGCTCTTCGTTAGAAAAGTAAAAATAGATAAAGCAAAATCGTAAAATTTGATTATTTCTCTCCTCATTTATTCTTCGGCGTAACGAGTATGTATGTAATACTGCGATATTCATTACAATAACGTTGTAACGCGAAATGAAACTTGTCAACGTTTTTATCTCACGCACTACGTTATACGCGAACGATACGGCGATATCAGAGTGGCCGGCGGTAGTTTAAACGTATATATAGAGGTTAAGGTTGCTCCGGGGTTGAGGAGACTTGAGGTTGAGGTCAGCGCCGAAAGCTTTGTCAAAAACAAGTGAATACCTACGTATGTATATACTATACGATATGTATGCTACGTTTCAAGTATATTATAACGAACCTATGTATACGTATATATAATACAGATATGATGTGTACATATGCGTGTATATGCGTATATGATTAATGCTTTCGGTGAAAACTCTTACTATTTTTTTGTTTTGTTTTTTCAAATAATATATACATATATATGTATATATATAATGGCACTCCGCGGTGTCGAGATTGTAACGCAATATAATATATAATATAATATTCTATACTATACTATACAGTACTATTCATACTGCAGTATACTACAAAACGAGAAAAAAAAAAAGAAATTGAAAAAACAAAAATGAAAGATTAGAACCACGCGTAATCTGACACTGGACTTATCTAACGTATCACCGGACTCCTTCCTTCATACGATTCAAACACGCAACGCAGGTACTACATACATACGCATGTACCTACTCATTATAAGTATAGGTATATCAAACGGATAATTAGGTATAATAATACATGGATCTATGTACGGGATAAAATCTTGGAGGATTTGATTGGTGTATTATCGTGAATTAAAGTTGTCAGGAAATGGTTATTTTTCCAATTTTGTATTGACGAAAATTTCCTTCCGAATTCGTTAGATTCATTGATCAATTTACTTGGGACTGTTCAAAGGTCCCGAGTAAATCGTTGAAAATTTTTGTCGAAAACAATTTCATCGACAGCATCGAAATGCATATTTACGTTGCTATGGTATATACATACAATATTGCGATCTTTGCGCGGGGACGGCCACGGCCGCGTGTCATCTACAGTAGAGCGTAATTTTCCACAATGTGTATGCGTAGGTATATTAAAATATCCACGCTACGCGTAATCCCAATCATGTTATCTAGTCTCTGGTATTTGAATACCGCGTACGTGTCTCCTCTCTCGTGAAGCTTACGGAACATGTGCGTGAATTCGAGAGATAGTCGATTGAAAGATTATTTTTATTACGCAGTTATTTTTGTGCTGCAGGGCGTCATTGTGTGTCTTTACGCCGATAAGGGAAGTCTCTCGGTGTTTCGTTGTTCCTCGTTACCTTTTTACCTTTTTTTCCTACTTTCTTTTCGGATAAATACATAGTGCAATACACAGTATGCACAGATGTTATATGGGAATCAAATGCACAGATACGCTTGTCGAGGTACAAACTAACCGAGTAATCAATTTTTAACCATACTATTCGAGCTGTGGGTACAGATATGATGGATGTATGCGGAAAAAAAGAAACGAAGAAACTGCGTTCACCTCTGAACCGTGAATTATTTCTCAAAAACGACCGAATTTGCCCATTTTGTTTTTCGATTCGTGTAGTTTGATTTTTCGTTCTTCCTATTTTCTCTTTTGTCATCCCGTTTTATGGAATTCATATACTATATATCGTGGATTTTTCAAACGCTACGAAGTGGGTAGGTAGGTAGATAGGTCGGTAGGTACAGGTATACCATATCACGAGGGAGAAAGAAAAGTATGAAGGTATATTAAATTCGTGACGGTATGATCTTAGCGATGGCCAGAGAGGGGTTGAAAGAAAGAGTGAGAAAAAGTAAGAAGGAAAAGAAATGTGAGAAAAGAAAAACTAGACCATAGAATAGAATATATGGGGCATGGGGCATGCCACTCCGTCCGTATACATGTATGCAGAAAAGGTCGTGTGAGAAAATAGAATCTTTTGAAAATTTGACAAATTGCGGATAAAAGAACAAGCGGTTTTCTCATTCTTGTACTCGTATGGTTATGTTTTTTCACCTAAATCTATACAGCTATGGAATTGCTTCGCCGCGAGCACTTGCATAATACGTATCGAACAGATATGGCCATACTTATGTCCATATGTAATATATTATATTGGGGTAAATATATGAAATATATATAGAAGGAAACTTCACCATCTTCCTTGCGTTCTCTGTACATATATATCATTTATTTCGTTCGGTCAATTTATGTTGCTCGTCTCTCACGTTTCATACCTATCATACTTTTCTAATTTTTTCTTCCCTTCAACATCTATGCTATTTCTGGTTCTATTCACTGACGTGCGAAACTACGATCACGCGCCACGAGCTCTCTCTTTCTGTCTTTCTGTCTCTCTGTCTTACTTCCTTTCTCTCGAGCTATTATATCCTGGCTATCCAACCAAACCTGAACCAGCCAGTCAGCCAGCCACCACCTCGCGTGTTGTAAAATAAAGGGATTTTAACAAGACACGAAACAAAGTTGTGTGCCTTCGCGATAAAAATTCTCTTGTTCCGCGGACTCGCCTCGCGTATGGATTTAGGGGTCGAAATTCAGCTTCAGGCTATTTTTTTCGTTCCTCGCCCGAACCTCTCCTCTAGGCTTGGCTTGGCTGGTCTGAATTATAGTGTACGACGATCTATATTTTTCTTACAATTCGTATATCATTAGATGTTTTATTACTTGTATTATCTTTTAGTTTTTCATCTTCTCTTTATTAACCTACCTCTGGTTCGTTATTACAGTTGCAAGTCAGCCTCGCTAAAGAGTCGCACTTGCAGGGTGGAGCGTCGCATCTGTTGTTCGAATTAGTCAACATCCCTCTTGCAACATTCGTCCAACATATTAATAGAACCGTAGCACCTAGGAGAGGTCTAACCGGCCCCATTTTCAACTTTGGAACCGATTTTTATATATTATATTCCTTGGATATATTCCTTTTTCAATATTTAATTATTTATCTACACTTATGTTCATTATATCTCGAGGCAGAATTTTCATTTTCGTTAAACTCAAAAGTCCGTTTCTCTTTTTGTTTAACAAACACATGTTTTAAATTTGATTTAATATTTTTTATTTCTCGGTAGTTTATTTCAACATTTCGACAAATTTTTCTTTTTCTTTCTTCCTCCGCCTCCGCCTTCACCCGGGCCTCGATTTTGTCACTTTCACTTCGTTTTTCGTTATTGTTAGTTTAACGAGAGATTTTTGTTTCTTTGTTTTTTTTTTTTTTTACCTTTTTTTACTTCGATCTCACCAACTTACGATGATTCGTAGCTCTTTTATTATTTACGCGATAAAAATTCCGTTCATTATTGGCTAGCATTTCGGTGAAAATGTTTTTTAGGTATCCCAGTGTTTTTTGTTGTTTTTTTTTCTTCAAATTTTATTGATCTCGTTTTCTTGATTATTATTGTTATTATTATTATTTTCTGTGTCTTATTTCCTTCTTGTTCTACGTCTTTTTATTCTTCGTCCATTCCCCTTCTTTTTCTCGTTTTGTATCTCTTCACTTCCTCAGTCACTGAATCGTGGAAAATCTTTGAGTAAATATCTATATCCTCTGTCCGATATAGAGTTTTGATGTGCTTCACGAAGAAAGATTTTCACTCAGCAGCTATATACTGTGTATATGTTCGTTGGTCGCGTCTGTGGTGTTGTGTCTGTATGGGCGAGAGCAGCTGAAAAGAGTACAATATAATGGTCAAACTTTTTGATATAGTAATAGAAGGAAGAATATATTTTTATATAGGCACGTTATACCATCTACACAACAGGAAACTTTTTTAACAAGATTTTTCAAATCTTTTATCAATCTTTCGACACTTGGTTAAACTATATATCATATAAATACAACGTATTATCGTTTCTCTCTTTTCTCTTCTTTTCTCTTCTTTTACTCGAATATACGTAGTACAGGTATATATTGCACGGGAAAACAAATGCTCTATTTTCTCAACCCTATACTCTTCGGTCCCCTACAATTCATTCAATTATAAATAATTGAAGAAGGAAGGGTAAAGATTTCACGAAAGAGAGAGAGAGAGAGAGAGAGTGTGCCTCTGGAAACGTCAAAGAAATGCCTCGACGTTGTCGTTTTATACGAAGAATGGAAATAATGAAAGTAGGCGGATAGACGTATCTGTATAAACGAAATCTTTGGATAGATATTTATTTCAATGGTAGGAATATCGTTTCGGTCGTAGGAAATTTTTTATTTTCTCCCGACTACACGCACTCCAGTGTTCTTCTGTTTTCTTTTCACAAACAAGTAGGAAAAAAATAAGGTATTATTTATTGTCTGTCGATAGTGACAAATCGTTCTGTTACGTTGTATGATACAAACATATGCGTCGAGAATCTAGAGAAAAACCTGTAATGTAATGTGCTCGCGTATTTCCGATCGGGAAAAGCTTTCAGAGATGTTTTTTTTCTCCCGTTTTTGCTTGCACTAAGCTATGCGAATCTTTTCGTTCTACTTATATTCTTCTCTTCTCTTCTCTTTGGTTTTTCCATTATTTTCTTTATCTCCGTGAATGGCGATCGAATTCTTTGTCCGGACAAATATTTGCAGTCCTATTTGCGTTTCCTTTTACATAAAAAAAAAAAAAAAAATTTTTTTCCCTAAATTTCACATATCTTCGTATTTTCGAACATTTTCTTTGAAAATGGTTAGAGAAATTCTCGAAGACACGCGAAGAAAAGTTGCAAACAACGTTATATCGTATATTCTCAGTTTTATGACAGAATTTTAAGTATACTATATGTCTGTTCCGACTGTACACCGTGTGCTTCTTCGTACCTACATACTGCTGTGGTGCCTATATTTTACCTCTCAGGAGCAGCTCAGTTGAGAGAAAATTTTTCAAGGGCGTAACTTTAAAAAGCTCTTATAAAGTTTCGTTTCACCTATAAAATGTGAAATTTCATTTCTCTGTCCTGTAAGTTATAGATATTAGAGTTTAGGTAATATTCCACGGTTTATCGGTTTTCAAAATATCGTCCTACAGCAGCATCGTGGTACCTAATAACAACCTGCTTCTTTCTAACGATTTAAATTCTTTGTATTCACCGACTACCTCCCACATCCGCACGAATGACAAATTTAACTAAAATTTATACGCTTTCATATACCTATAACTAGTAGTATTTACCTTCGTAGGTTCAACTTTTTAGACACTAATTGTAAGTATATGATTGATTGATTGATTGATTATTTATTGAGCGCTCTGGGACGGATCCCCTCAAGCGCTGGCACTTCAGATTACATTGTGGCAAAATAATTTTACATATGTTTGGGATACATTGTCGTTAAAGTATCGTAATTGTGCTTAAATACAGAAAAGAAAAGAGAAAAAAGATAAGTAAATAAATATATAGATAGAATTTCATTTATATAATATATATAGTAGAGAGAGAGAGAAAGAGAGAGAGGGAGAGAGGAACAGATAGAGCTGCGCTGCGTCGAGTTTGAAACGCGATTAGAAGATTCCGTAGCTGAAAGTTTACATCCCTTTTGCTCATTTTATCTTTTATCTCCACGGTTTGTGTCGTGGCGCGGTTTTCAAAATTACAGTATTATAGGTAGGTACTTCAGTTATATCTGTAGTACGTCATATATACGTATGTAAGACTGTGGTGCAGGGTAATTTTGAACTAAACTTGCTGTTATAATGTCCTACAATCTGGATTCTGCATTCTACCTCGGTGTACGCGAATATCGTAGTGTAACTTCAACAGTTCTTTCCCTCCTTTGTGTATAACTATGTGTACCTATCCTGCCCCTACTCTCATCCATAGCGGCCACGGATTAAAAAAGGAATTAAAAAGTTGTTAAACAAGGTGATGAAAAAACTAGAAATTAAATTCCGACTTTTGCGATTATAACTCATACGTATTGTAACTTGGTGTACATACTTCGCTGATCTACGTGTTCTGAGCTTTTGGGTATGGAAATTCTATAATTAAATGTTTTCGAGAAAAAAAAAAAAAAAAAAAAAACCGCTCTTCGGCTGATATTCGAAGATTCAACGAGAAATGGAATTTTTTGGGGGGTAAAACGTTCGGATGCCGAAATCGCTGGTATTATTTTTCTTCGCCAATTCGGTTGCTCCAGTGCTACGAACTCGGCTCCTCATTATACTACAATAAATGAATTCATTATAAATACACACACAAAACACTCGATGAATTACATCATCGAATTATGTTGATTTATCTAGGAATACGTAATAACTTGTTTAAATTTGCATAATATTTAGTCACTGTACAGTTCCAGTCGTTTCGCTATTCAACTAAACTTTCTGCACCTGTGTGCTATACCGTAGTCTCTGTATCATCTGTATACCATCATCGTATAATCCGCGATATAATAAATTTTGAGTAAGATTCAACGAGTTTTCAACAAACAATTATAATTAATCACGTATAGTAGAAAGAGAGTCAGTCTTATCGTATCATTTCATTGGGTGGAGAGGTTTCGTTTGCTCGCATGTCGTTATCAGCACCCGCGTAGTTTTCATAGATATAATATGCGTAGGTATGCCTATAAGGTATACTGCTCGATGACGTGGGAATAGTGACACCATTTTCGTCGGTGTAAGATTAGATAAAAATCATCATCGATACAATAACGATCGTCGTACCGCTATGATATAGAATAGTATGCTTCGTTGTTTGTTATTTTATTTTTTTTACTTCTTTTGCGTTGTACGGGGAAAAAGTTGAATTAATTGGGGAAAAATAATTTGATGAAGATTTTTTCTTTTTGGTCAGTCTACTTATTTCTTTGTTCTGTTTCTTCGTTTAGTTTTCTCTAAGCAATCGAATATACCGGATGCGAACGGCGGGCGGTTTCTGCTTTGGCAATCACAGTTTTAACGTAACGTCAGAGTTATTTTTGTTGTAGGTCCGTCTCTGCACGACGACTATCGACTCAAATGATACAGCGACATCCCCAAGCTGTCGGATTTTTTAGACTTTTTTTAGACTTACAGACTTTCAGACTTTTCAGAGTTTTCAAACTCCGCGGACCATTATTATAGTACGTATAGTGTAAGAGACAGAGAAAGAGAGTGAGGGAGAGCCTTTTATCATCTTATATCAACAGTCTTCAGTCCGACTGATTTGAATTTTAATAACTTGTGCGGAAAAATAAGAAATTGGCTGAAAGAAATTTTTCGCGAGGAAATATATCTATATACCTGACTATAACAGTAATTAACCGTGCCAGGTGCGAATTAAGATTCAAGTCTACAGTTAATTAGATAGTCAATAATTCCTGATTTCGAGTTTTATTAAATTCCCTATATACTCGCAGTAGCAGTTGCAGTAGTAGTACGATTATAATTTTTTTGAAAAAAAACTTCAATTCATATCTTCGCTTCTTGTTTCTCTTTCCATTTTCTTTCTTTTCTTTACTCAATACGTTTGCCTAATACGCACACACTTTCCCTTTACTAATTTCATCATTTTTATTCCTCTCTCAGCCAATCCCATCCAATCCATTCCAAATCATTGCACCTTTGAACTTCTTGATTTTCTTCCTCTGTGCAAATATACTGCGTAGGTATACACATATATATATATACAGGCACACACACGTATGTATCTATTCACTAAGTGGATTACACAGGTAGTCGGCACGTGTTCAAGGTATGCGTAGTTATAGTATACGAAGTGGAAAGAAAGGAAATGTCTCCTTTTTTTCAATCTCTAAATATCATTATCTCGTGTAATACAGGTATGCGACACGTCGTATGATATTCATGCCGTCAACCGACTTTACGGACGAAAATATCTTGCAAATTTAGGTATAGAATCTACATCTGTAGATGGGTGCGAATTTGATAATCCAGTTGAAAAAATATCACACTATCATGTATCAAACAGTTATTCATCCATCGGAGGAGAGGAGAAACAGTGGCTGGTGGTATCGATGCGAAAATTATGAAACGCGAAAAAAAACCGCGAGCGGCGCGAAGTATACGACACGAGGTGCTAGCTGGTACTGGTTCAGCCCGCGATATTCGCGGACTAGTTTTGTCTCGCGTTGCCTGCGTTTATCACGCGACACAATCCCCCTCTCCTCTCCCCGCCCCTCCCCTCCCCTACCCTCCCCTACCCTACCCTCCTCTTCTCTTCTCCCACTCCCTTTTCTTTCCCCCTTCCCACCTCCTTCCCCCACGCGCGATCCAACGTACTACGTACGTATTACTACTACTACTACTTCTTCGTCCACTTTGGCCCGCACTTGGGCCACTTGGGCTACCTATCTTCCACTTTTCTCCTCGCTTTTCACCATGCTCTTTCTATCTTTCTTGTTTTCTCGGTTTCTCCTTTTTCTCGCCCCATTTCACCTCATCCCCCTTTGCTTCCTTCTACTTTTCCACTTTCCGCACCCCCCCTTCCTCTCCCTCTCCCTACGGTTTCCCGTTATACCACTTCTTATCACATGAAACGCGCCTAGGAGAAGAGGTGGATAAAACAGATAAATTTACTAAATTGCAAGTTTCGCGGCCACGATCTCGACGCAATCTTTATCTCACTTTACTCCTATATCTCTAGTGCCTACACTTCTATTTGTCTTTAACGCTAATAGCCGAGATTCTTTTTTCGTCTCTCGATTTTTCTTGCCCTCAGTTTTTTTCCTTACCTACCACGCGATCATCTACCGGTTAGTTTTTCCCTTATGCGACATGCGTATAACAATTGTTCAGGCCATTAAAATCTCTTTTCCATTATACTTCGATTTTGCTTCAACGATTTACATCTCACCCGAATTTTCGTTGGAGAGAAAAACTCCGAAATTTGGTTCATGAAAGAAAAAGAAGTAATTGTTTGCTTGCTCGCTTTACCGCTGCAACAGTCGTCTCGAATATAATACACTGAATAAACTATGCGCGCACTCGGTTCGGTTATGGGTTACGTAGGATGGAAACTGCATCGTGCGGTTCATTGGTGATAACTGCTGGTTAACCTTGACCGTAAAATGAAAAATGAGCTATAGAGAGACAAACCAACGAAACGAAAATGATTATGTCATCTTTATCGGTTGCTGTCTGAATCCTAATGATGAGTCTAGTGTAGGAGAAATTTGCAATTGTCAAATTATAATTGCAGAAAAATGTTGATCATATCAACAGCTCGCGAATGTATAGGGATCGCGAAGGAACATCCCCGGGGATCTATCCACGCGCGGTTTGAAATTTGAGTCAAACTTTCATACGCTTCCATATGCTATTGAAGAAGAAGCAGATGCTTCCTTCGCGTACATCTTTTCCTCCCTTTCTTCTTGTTTTTTTTTTTTTCTATTTTATTTTTTCATTCTCTTGTTCACTTCATCTCATTTCGCACGAAGTCAAGGAAAAAGAATATGCATGGCATTTTTCTTTGATCAGCGAAGAAAAAACATCAACTTCTCATCACGCGTTAGAAATATGTACGCGCGGTATCGACGTATACATATCTATATACGCCATAGACTGCGGGGGGTTTGTATACCACGTTCTGGATCGTGTTTTTTTTATATAATACTTGTTTTTTTTTTCTCTCGGTTGTTTATCCGGCGCCAAAATGTAGCTGCATGGGCTTGAGGTTATTCACGTGAGCCCGCGTTAGTGTGCCGCACAGGGTTTTTATTCCGCGTTACGTTTTTAAGGAAATGAATGAACGTTTACGGTGTCAACTGGCCAGCGAGTTTTCTCTCCTTTATTCATTTTCCGGTTAGAAATCTTTCTCTCTACTCTCTTCTTTCGCTCTCACAATCTTCCATTCTTTCCTGTAAGTCCATGTCGAAGTAATTAATAATTTTCAATGCGTGGAAATTGATGATTCTTCGGAATTTGTTCTCTCCTTCTATCATAGTATTTGCGACGTCACGTATATAATTATATTCCAGTATATGAAGAAAACTCGCTCCGAACTTGGCCCTCCCAGGTTTTATTTCTTTTTCACTGCAGTTTTTGATCGCCTCTCGTTCCACCCTCATGAGGGCAGAGGTAGAAAATATAGGCATACCATATACCTTGCGATGGTCGGGGCGGGCACGGCGAGGAGGGTGGGGTTCTTGGCACGGATATCCTCTCAGAGGGCAGCGCGCATTAATTATCAAGTGATTAATTACGCGCTGCACGTTGACGTTGATTGGTATCGTCTAGCAAGTATTTACTATACCTATACCCGTATGTATGTATGTATGTATGCATGTATGTGTGTACATACCTAAGCATGTAATAGGTATCCAACACAGTAGAATTTTCACCGCGATATCTCTGGATATCACTTATCTCTGGATATTAATCGATTTATGGTTAAAGTATTTTCGTATTATCATCAATTCCCTGCGGCAGTCAGGATCTTATTGTTAGCCTCAGTCTCGGGTATATGTGTAGGTGGGATTATGCGATTCAAATTTATGCAAATATTCTTTACCGTGAAAAGTTTGTTACAAAGGTCAAAAGAGGATTTCATTTAATTGACACAATTTATTCTCCGACCCCGCACCACCACCCGCCACATTCAGACGATTTTAATCCAAAGACGGAATAAGTCTGTTTTATGTTACTCTCTTTCATCGCGCGAATCAATCTTCGATGGGATCTCTTTTCTATCTTCGTTTTCCTTCCTTCTTCCGTATATACTATATACAAACGAACAAACACTCTTCAATTGAAACGAATACATACTTTTAATATCTACGTAAAAATAAAATGGGTGAAAAAAATCAATCGGCAAATGAATAATTATAGATATGAAATTTAGGTATTAGATATAACTGTATGCAATAATCTGAACATATTGGAGAAAAAAGCAGCCGTGTTTCAAGGGGTGAGGTGTGTGCATAGACAATGTCTTTTCTGGTTTGAAAAACGAAAGACCGGTAGGTAAGTGTGTTCGTTAAAAAAGTATAAATGATAAAAAATTCACTGAGGCTCGTTAGCTTCGCGTCCGTTTAGGAAATTAGGGTAATCGAGGCGGTGGGTCCTCCCCTCTAGGGGACTCCTTCGCATTCGTCGCAACGTAGTGGCTCGACACGAAGAGTGGTAAAAGTCACAAAGTCACGAGAGCCCGTAAAAAATTTGTCAGTTGTAGTACCTACTCTTATTCTTCTTACTTTCGCGTTTCCTTATTTCGTTATTTCCTTATTCCCTTATTCTATTTCTCGTATTTTTTTTCTCCCCCATTTTCACCCCTTCCCCCATTTGCTTTTTATTTTTCACCTTTTCTCAACTCGAGTATACCTCCGCGTCCACGTCTACGTTTGGGGTTAGTAGTAAAAAAAGTGCTTTCTCTTATTCGGCGATGGGTTATACTATGCTGTAAAACTCTGTGTGCAAAAAGCAAGTCGTCAACGAATATATCGAGCTTTTCAACCCGACGCGATGTGGCGCGCGCGTCTCAGCTCCGGTAGGCGTAGAGAGGTACCTTAGGTATACTCCGCAAACCGCGTTTCAAAACTTTTAGTTTATTAAGTAAAGTATGTACTTTGGAACAAAGTAGCATACAATCTTCAAGCAAAAATAATAGAAGGGGGAACATAAAAACAAGAAAAAGTTTCGCTCCGTCGGCGGCCTTCGACACCCAAATTCACTGTTGTTCACGGGTTGAAAAGTTTTCATGTAAAATTGTCCATGTATATATAAGTGAGTAGAATATATATATATATACGTGTATATGCGGTTCACATCTGCACTGTACTTATAAATCCACTTTTTCATGATATTTTTACTGAAACGAAATTGAGACCGATAATCAATCGACAAATTTGATATAGGGGGGTGTACCTACTATTCCGAAAACGTGAAAAGTTTACGAAATTCGAAATTCGATATCAATCATTCTCACGATAATTTTAACCTATAGAGTGTATCGCCTACAGCTACGTTCGCGATCACATGCGTATCGGAGTTAATATCCGATCAATTAAGAAATCCGAGTTTGGGTGAGTGAATTTTAGTCTAACAACGAAACAAAAATATGAAGAAAAAAAATCTCTCTCATTCTTTATCTCCGATACTGTTTTCAATTATTTTATTTTCATCTCGGTACTATACGGTACATGCAGGTACATACATTTCATCGTATGAAATAGAAGAAAAAAACAAAGAAAAAAAGTTGGTGCTTCTTGAATGCTGCTGTGTAATTTTGGTGAGTTTGTAAAAGAAGAAGAAGAAGAGGAAGAAGAAAGAAACCAAAAGAACCAACAACAGAACACTTTATTTTTGATTGTTTGTTATTATATATATACTCGTAATAATTACACGCCTAAACGGTAACCGTGCGACGCGGTGGTCCGCAGTGATCTGAGGAATTAGTATAGGTATAAGACGTACCAGAGAATCGAGAAACCGCGGGGGCGTACCGAGCGACCGACGCCAGGCGCCGTCGCCGCTTGCATCCCTTATGACGCGCCGTCGCGCAACATGTTTTATGTTACATCAGATGTTTTAGTCTGTCAAGTGCAAGCACAGAGAACTGGGACTGCGCCCGGCTATTTCCTTAATACGTTCAACTTTAGAGGCAGAGAACTATAGTAAATGATATTGACACTCGGGGAAAATTTCTAAATTTAGTTTACCCTACTATGTACTTTCGTTCTTCCTCTTCCTCTTCCTCTTCCTCTTCCTCTCTCTCTTTCTCTTTCTCCTTTCGCGTCATTTTATATCGCTGCGTTTTATTGTCACGGTTTTCTTCTTGTTTGGTTTGAAAATGCATTTCAAAGAAGGTGTAGTTCAGATGAGACTTTACGCAGTACCAATATCCCCAGGAATGGGTACTAATTCTCGTTTATCAATTCGATTTTCAGGGGTTTTTTTTTTTATTCAGTTTTATAACCGGGGTGTCCAGTAATCAGAGAAATTCTGGAATCATGAAAATCTCTTGGACATCCTGTGTAAGAGACTTTTCAATGCTGAACGAATTACGACTGAGCTGCATTACGTGTAACCTAGCTATATATGAGAATTTTTTCAATCGTAGAACAAAATTATTCATTCGTATTTCTTGACCTTCCTGCACCTCGGCCTCAACACAGTAAATCCAAGAAAATCAGCTTCCTTCCTGCCTTCCGAGACTGTGTCTGTTACGATTTCGATTCTTCATAACCGCGTGTCATGATTGAATGATGTGGTTGCATTTTGCAATGGGAAATAAAATCACGCCATTCGTCATATCTTGTTATTTTTCTCTACGACGCGCGTTGAGTTCATATAGGTATGACTTACAGCAATTTATCAATGGGGCGTATGAAATAATTTCAACTATATCGATGTATTCCCAGTATATATACGTATATCTATAGCTTTTAGAGTTTACTTGATCGGTTCAGCCCGTAAACCGCCTACTCTCCTTCTCCATCGCCTCCATCTGTAGCATTAAGGTCTTCTTAGAAAATCATACGACGCGATTCAATGGGATCATCGGACGCGAAGGCACGCGTCTTGCCTCGGCCGCGGTCTGCGCGTGAGAGCAGCGCTCGTGCCTTCGTAAATATTTAACATTACACGCATGTATGTGCCCAGCGTGTATCGACTGATTGCGAGCACTCGAAGTTGGACCAAATTTCAAACAAAAGGCACAGATCATGGAAGGTTAGGCGAAAATAGGAATTTCCATCGAGCTATAACGACAATCGCGAGGCCAGAGCGCACGTAACTTTTTGGGATTGATTCATTTATTTATTTATCCGCTTATTTGTTTCAATTCACTTGAATTCAGATCGGTAATTGCTTATTCCATTTCGTATAATTGTGAACCGCGAGTTTGGTTGCAGGAGGCATGTTTCTCTTGAAATTAGATTCTCGATATTATTATGATCTGGGTACAAAGGTAGATATACTGCATCGCGTACGTATATACATATACAAAATTTACGTACCTACGTATGGATGATATTGCATTCCGCGATTCTCATATCGCCCCTCGTGAAACAAACTTTCCCAGAGTTTATACATACATATATACACTACGCGCGTTATTATTGTTGGCGTACGCGTACGTAGTGTAATAATTGTAAATTAAATACGATAGTTGGTGGCGATTCGCTGCCGCGAATCTTGATATACCTATATAGCCACGCATACGTGTACCTAATGTATAATTTACCCCGGTTTTAATCAACCGAACAGAGAAAAAAATATCTTGACCAAATTTATACACGTTCTATATATTCGCATTCAAGACATACTATCTAATTATGTATTGCAGAAGATTGAACTGCCGTGTTACGTATCTGTGTGCGTGTATTCTCTCTCAAGCCATTATTTCTGCAGGCTAAAAATTTGTTCCATGGAAATAAAATCTGCGATCTGTCTACTTGGGTTTCAACGCTCGATTTCGAGACTCCACGCGTGAGCAAAGAACGTACGTGAAGGGAAGAGCGCGATACACGAAATTGGAGGAAAAAAAATTTGTGGCGCAAAAATCCGTGCGCGTGCGTGTGTTTTTTTTCGTTTGTTCTTCGCCTCCGGCGTGGGGCCGCGCATGTTTTTTTTTGCCTTCTAATTTTGTGTAGCGCATTTTCTTTCTTCATATCCTTTGGTTACGAGAATTCTCAAAATCGGGCGCGAAGAGAAGAAAAACTTCGAGATTGTTCTTCGCTGAGAAAATTTCAACCTGAATCGATGAATCGCTTAACGATACCTTGAGACAGTTTTCTGTTCTTTTAATCAACTTTTGCACATCGTGTGAACCTGTAGCTAGTGTCATATCTGTATATCAAGATGTGAGATGGGCGGAGGAGTGGTCGGTCGAACGGGGCGGGGGGGCTTCCTTCGGTTTACAGTGTTAAAGGTTGTCGTCCCAGATTATCTCGCCTTACCGGTACCGACACCGATACCTACACCTACACCTACACCTACACCTACACCTACACCTACACCTACACCTACACCTATACCTATACCCTATACCTCTTCGCCCTTAAAGGATTTAGTGGAACTGTTGGTACACTGACCACGCATATACATGTAGGCGCTATACCTCTACCCTATACCCTATAGACGAGGAGGAAAGCTGAAACCCCGGCTAAAACCCGGTAACCGCAAAACAGCTGCCGTTGAAAGCTAGTTTTCGTCGGCTTCAACCATATTACACCAATATGAGGATATATCTATACGGGTCTACCGATTTACCAAAGCGAATTAAAGTTTATAGAAAAATCAGTGCGAAAAAGTGCAGCTCAACGAGTTGAGCAGCGAAAGATTGACCATAAGAAAGACCTTCGAGGTGTCGTTGATTGTTTATAAAGTAGAATGCACGCGCTTTGCGCTTTGCGGATGCAGAGGATTTATCTGTTTTCGATTCTCCAGTTTCTATTTATGGTTTTCTGGCTCATCAATTCCTGATTTGCAATCGATTATTTGACGAGAGTCGGACAGACGATGAGCAAATGAAAGCATATGATGTTACCAAGCGGTATAATATTCCACGATGAATAGATAAAACGGTTCTATCAGTGATTATCGATGGAAACCTATACCTATACCTATAATTTAACGCTAGCGAGGAAGAGGAATTCCACCTACCTACGTATGTATTTTCAATGATTCGTAATTCATATATCACATGTATATTCTGTACGGTCTGATTTCACCGTTCAAATTCACCTCCGTGAGCTCGAACGTTGTTTATTTTTTCATTCGTACTTTACATTTTGTTTTTGTTTTTTTTCTTCTTCGAAATTAATGACATGTTGGAACTTTGATGATTTTTTTCTTTCACTGTGATCCCTATTTCATCGTGAAATGGGGTAATAAGTCTGCGCTTCATGTCTCTCGACGTTAGAACATAGTATAGCTTGTGGTATGTGGTATGTGGTTGAAAAAAATGTTATTCGCGTATAACAAATTTATTTCAATTCAAAATTTGAATTCACAATTTCGAGACCATTGCTCTGCCTCGGGCGCGACTGAGAGAGAGAGAGAGAGAGAGAGAGAGAGAGAAAGAGACAAATCTTTCGTTTTCAATTTTTTTTGTCGTCGGAGCTATATATACCTATATGAAAGTATCTTATGTTTTCCATAATATACCTATATGATCTGTGTATCAATCATTGATCAAATTATTCCCACATACGTAACGGGCGGGACGGGACATACATGAAGTATAAAAATTGGCAACCTTCTACGTTTATGATCGGATTAAATTTGCGCTGTACTGTACCGTGTATCGTACGTACGTACTCCACTACTTTTCACACAAACTGCATAAAGCTGCACAGAGCTTTAATATCATTCCCCCTTTATCGACTTGGTACAGTTGTGCAGAAATAAAAATAAAAAAAAAAAAAAAATTTTTAATGAAAAAATTGAAAAAAGGAAAATTTTATGTAAATGAAATAACAAATCCCTGCTGCTGCTGCTGCAAACCATCACCTGCTAGATCACGCTACGCCGAATTTTAGCCTAGGTATGTGTTGCCATGGAAGTATACCGCTACTCAATTTCTTATACATATATATACACGTACGTATATGTATATCCTTCGCTCCATATCACATTTTCATTTGACGTTAAATTTCGGTACATCGTAGCACGATTTGTCACGATATTATGCAATCATTAACATCACCGTACCCCACCTATAATACTCGAGTTGCAGAGAATCCCAATATCGAGGAAAGAAAATGTAAAAAAATTGTGCCAACGCTGAGCAAATCACGGCTGTCGCGGTCGGTATTTTCATTGATTAGCGAAAATATAAAAATTTCGTTCTACTTTGGTACATAGGTACACAATTTCCTGACAGATGCGTAAAAGATAGACAAATTAGTTCCGCTCGCGTGTGATTGAAGATGCTACATATTCAACCGTGAGTGTCTACAGTTAGATATCAGTAGAATGTAATTTTATAGCTGAATCTTTTTCCCCCCGATCATCTTTCGTTTGAACGTTAAACATGCTTCGTACTGGAATCATGTTTTTTATTATTCCTTTTTCGTTTCTTTAATGAATTAAAATGCCTTCGTATCGTCCCAACTCCTACAGCGGTAATGCTTAGCCAGGTCGGAAATGGTCGCGGGGGCGGGGGCGGGGGGACGCGGACGGACGGTAGGAAAAGCTTCAGAGAGAGAAACGAGAAGGAGAGCGAGAGAGTGAGAATCTCGACGGTAGAGAGTAATTAAAAGTGTAGAAGACCTAAGTCAGTTGCCCACTGCTACACTGCTACTGCTACTGCTACTGCTACTGCTACTGCTACTGCTACTGCTACTGCTGTTGCTGTTGCTTTTGCTATTTGCTGGTGCTCGTTGGGTAGTACGGGTTCTATAATTTATACACGTGGACACGTTCGTGTTTTTGCTAGAGTTTGACGCGCGCGGTAAAGGCAAAAGCTATGCACATACGAGTGCCTACATGAAGGTTATTAAATACTGTAGGTAGGTAGGTAGGGAGGTATACTATATGCAGGTATATTCAACTTCAACCGCAGATGTGAGATTTTTACCCTCGTAGTATACGCTTACGTGTGGGTTCTGTTTCCTTTCATGGTTGGAATGCACGTGTAGGTACATACATACGTATGTGTAACATATGTATGCTTTTCTTGCAGTTTTTTCAATTTTCTTTCTCCGTTTCACGTTGTCTCTTTCTTTTTCTTTCACATTCTCGCGCACCCCTGTTTTATGATTTTGCATTTCTTTAAAAAAATACGCACCCCCGCCGCGCTTTCTTCACTCTCACTCTTTATGTATCCTTTGACGTTTTTAATCCGTCCCAACATGAAAGACGAAAGCCAGATTGCGAGCCTTCTCTAAACTGAAAAGCAAATAGTATAGTATAGTGATATACCCGTATACCCGTGTATATACACATTTCTTGACGGTCATGAACAACTGCTTTTATTACTGCATGCACGCATGATACACGTTTAGTAGACGTATTCGATCAAGTATGTGCGTACATTTTTTTCCACTTTTATTTTTATTCGTTTGTTTCTTATATTCCTCGCCCTTTCTCTCGAAGCTTTCGTCGGTACTCGTAGAAGTACGAGGAAACGAATAAGCGGAAAAAGAAAAATGAAAAAGAAAATATTGTGCAAAAAAAAAAACCACCCTCGTGCAAATCTTGAATGACAAACGACTAACCTATACCTACCCGCACATTCTGCCGCTTATGCTGCAGCAGCAGAAGCTGAAGCGGAGGCAGATTCGGAAGCATGAGAGGTGGTACGATTCAAGAGAGGATATACGTGATTCACCAAACTATATTTCCCGCATTTTTCTTCTGTACCTTCACATCATCCGTCTATATGCCATCATGCGTCGTACGTGCACACTTTTATACCTAAGCATTTACCGATAAGGGCTTCATTCTTTCCGGCCGAATCACACACGTGCATTACACACAACACGCAAATCCGCGTTATGGCAGATACTACGAGGTCGTTATCTACGGCGCCAGCTGACTATACTCAACGAGTTCGAGACCCGTCCCTCATATTCGGAATACCCGAGAAATTCAACTACCACCTATCTCTTCAGCTTGTGATTTACCGGTTCTTATTCCTTTGTTTCGACCCGCTGATCCTAATTGTTTTTCATATACGTGTGTATATATCCATCAAGCAGCCGAAATTCCGCACTTGTGCTTTACAATTTTCTTAGTTGGTTTAGACGTTTTCATTTCTTTTTTTTTTTCGAAATATCTCTATCCTAGATTACTCTAGAACCTAGGTACTAAGACCTAATTAATTATGAAATTTCAGGCTTGTCGCGATTAGAATTTGTACCGGTAATACGACAGATCAATGATGAATTTCTCGTTTATTTCCTTCTCTTTACTCTTTCTTTTTTGCTTGCTCTCTCTCCTTCTTATCACTCTCGGGCTTTCGATTATCCGATTCGATTCCGACCCCGGGAGGGAGGTTTTAGAGGTCGTAGATAAAATTGGTTGGCCATAGAGTTTCTGGGTGACAAATTACCGGGAAAAAAAAAGATTTTCTCCGTGTGATAGACGACGACGCATGCAATGGAAGTGAGTTGCGAAATGTGAAAGAAAAAAGAAACACGAAAGAATGAAGAAAACGGGATAAAATGATGAAAAAATGAGAAATAAAAATCAGGCATCCTAGAGTTATGCGGTTCCGTATCCTACATAGCAGCCGTTGGTAGGTTGGTACATAGGTATATGTACATAGATATGAATTTTCATGCAGAACTTCAACAACGAGGAGGAGAGCAAATATGTCGGTAGCCTCGAATTTTACTGAGGGAAGTGGACTCCGGTGTTTGCATACTATACGACCATTCGGGAACTTCGTATTACGTTCAAATGTACGTATACGTACCACGCATGTATAGTACATACACCCATACGTACTCAGATTTGCTTCAAACAGCGAACAAAGGGCGTAACTATCTTTCTACCTTCCTATCTACGGGCTGAAAATGAAAATAGATCGACTGGCGTATGTATGATACGCGTATCATGAAGAACGATCTAGCAGACGGTTCGGAAATGGGGAGAAAAAGATAAATTCAACTTCATTTGAGAAATATCACCCGTGAATAACACCCGTGGTTCTCAAAACAGCAATGTACGATTGCAAATGTTGAAGATTTTTATTAGTTGGCAGAGAAGGAAAAAAGAAAGACGAATAGGAAATGGGGAAAAATCGTCAATCAGGTCGAATTTTGTATTTTTTGTTTCGTTTGTTTAATTTACATAGTTTCGCAAACAGAAGCAGCCAACGTCGTGAATAATAACTACGAGGATTATACTTTTCTTGAATATATTTCTAGCTTAAATAGGTACCCACCTAGTAGCCACTCTGCTCGTATAATTCAACCTCGGTACAGCATGCCCCACCCTACCTACCATATCCGCGAAAATATTTCTCGACACCTAGCTACGTACGTACACTCCTGTTCATTTATAGATTTGCTCTGAAGTTAGCTACGGTTTTGCAGGCAAGTGTGCTGCTTCAAGGGCAAGGCAGAGAGACCGATCGGCGCGACGCATTTGAATAAATTCGAAAATACAACGCGCTGATGATTAGCCGCCATGCCTTACCCTTGAAATAATATAGCACACGCGTAGCTAAGTTCAGAGGACAACCATTAATGAACAGGAGTGTACAAGGTGAGAGGTAATGGTAGCTTATACCATGCTCACATTGTATACTCAAAACTAGTGTATTACTACGAAGTGGCGGGTGTGTGTAGTGCCTGTGGGTGATACCTGCGCTTGCTGTACCTGTACTAGTAGGAACGGAGTCGCCCTATACTCCTCCTCCTACTAATGTATGTAAGCTACTTCCTGTACCTTTGCTGTGAGCACGGAATTCTGCATTGTTCTATACCTAATTCTCCGCAGACTCCTCTAATCTCCAAAGTTCTCTCCAGGTATCGTATCTACGTAGGTACCTGGCGAACTACACGTAGTACATGTCTACAATATATGAATAGGAATAGGACTAGGATTGGACGAATTGAACGCGAAACATAGAGAAGACAAAACACTGAAGAACATTCTTGCGCGTACTTATATTTCTATGCGCTATTCTCGCCGAGTCCATGCGGTCGGTCATTGAGATCCCTAATTAAACTCTCCGAGGCAGTGTCAGGGCAGCTATAGAATCGAGTTACAAGATAATTTGAAAAGTTTCATCTATGCAATACCTGCAGTACCTATACTGCATGTATGTACGTGGTACCCAACCAAGCAACCAAGTAAGCAAGCAAGCAAGCAAGCAGGGCGACTAGAAATTTGCATTAGCTCGACGCACACGCAGGTAGTACTACATAGGTACATAATGCAATTAAAACGCTGTGCAAGGCGTCGCTTTTAGCAATTAGCTCAGTGCGTTTGCTGTACTACTACTACTACTACTACTACCTTCTGCAGCTGAATTACAGAATTGCAGAATTCTAGCGCCCCCCCCTCCCGCTCTTGTAGCTCTCTCCTACTTCCTTCCTTCCTTCCTTCCTTCCTTTCGTCGTCCTCTTTACCCCGAAATAATGCACATAGTTACGTACGCAGATAGGTATACATATGCAACATATATTTATAGCAATATTTATGGAGGTATGTTCTCTACATTCACATTTTGTCTATGCATATTTATCAATGCATATGCATACATCAATTAATTTTGGTACATAACTGGTACGTACATGCATACGTACACCTCCAACACGCAATTTGCACATTTATGCATACCGCGTACCATTCATGTAGTCCGTATGAGGCTGAAGTTCGTAAGAGACCTGGAAAAATAATGTCGGCTGTTTCGCCGTCCGAAACGTGATTTTGACAAAAAAAAAATGCTATTTCGGCTGTTATTTTTTGACGATAGTGAATCCGCGCCTTCGGCGATCCGGTATTCGTGAATGCATTTTTCACGTATACGCATCGGCGGGGAAACAGCTGATATTATCTTTCCTGATTTTGTTGCACCGACGGTCGTGAAGGCGATATCAATTTTGTCCGTTTGCTCGTGTGACGAGATCTGGGAAATGTTTGACACTGTATCTCGTATGATGTGCATGTAACGTGCAATGGATCCTCGGTGTCCATACCTACATACGTATCCGGCTTTATAGAATTAACTTTTGTGTTGAGTAATGAACTAGTTATGAGTTAGGACAGCTCGAGATGGCGTGTTATGTGCTCCTGTCTAACTAGGGGTTTTACGTGTGTACGGAGATAAGTATAAGGGGGACACATTTCCAACACCGTGAATTGCGTATTAACATACAAGGCGCGAATATGAATAACGGAATATGCATATGCTGCTACCATAGGTATAATGGGGATAAGCAGACGGTCAATGTGACATCGGGCAAGGTGAATTCCGTGTACACTTTTTCCCGCTATGTAGTTATATGTACATATATGTAGGTATGTATGTACATACTATGTAACTTGCTCGTCATTTTCTCCGTTTTCCCTTCATTTCGTTGTTCGTTATTTGTCGTTTGTCCTGCGGGTTTATTCCTCCGTATTACGTACACAGGTATACCTATCTGCTGCACCCATGGGACCTTGGCTGCTGGTTAGGACACCAGGCAACGAGGGTAAAAACTTTTTCATAACGGGTGTACCTCGAAAAACGAATGAACATGAAATATAATTAACTCGATAGTAATCGGAAGAAGAACCAACGTGAAAGAAGGATCGACGAAGGTGGAGGGAATTTGAATTGAATTCTCCTTTCGTTGTTTCTTTCACCTTCTTCATTAAACTCGAATCGTCGTCGGTGGCTTCGACTTTGTACGACGATATGCGTGTGTCGGTATATCTGTACGAAACGCGGGTATTGTACAGTATGTACATGGGGACACGGTATATACATACGTGTATGTATGCTAGAGTATTGTACATAGAAAGTAAGTTTGAGTTGATGAGCGATAGAGACCGCCCGAGGGATATTAATGTATCATTACGAGGTTACGGTCGGGTAGATTCTAGACGATGGAAGTTACCGGGAGAAGTACAATATCATAGGGAGGAGGATAGGTATTCCAGTTGCAACCGATTCTCACAGCTCTTGCAGGACAATGTGTACTAATAGTAATTAAACGGAAACTCTAACCACTATCCGCAGAGAACTATAGTCCGGGAGACTGTAGAACGAAGTCTGGGAGAGATTGGAAAAATCGAGACAATGAAACGGCGGTACGTGTATCGAATATCGTAACGTTATATCAAATCCACATATTCTTCACGAAGTATACAATTTTTATACTCATGAGTAGAGTAAATTTTCCACATACATATTTTCATCTTCTGTCTTGGAAATTCCTTCTCTCGCACTAGTTCTTCTTGATTCCCAATGCTGGTTTCATATTCTTTATGGTTTAAGCCTCAAAACTGTTTTATTGTCTCACCGATCTTCTCTCACGGAATTCTGTTTTTTCCAAACTCAATATATATTCTGCTGCTGCGGCTGAGGAGATGATTTTCGGGGCGTGGAGCAGGGAACAAGAATGGGGAGACGTGTTTCCTTCCTCTCACATAGGTACTATATACGTTGTGGATGTAAGCCATTTCTTGTGGTTTTCGTTTAAAATTCATTCCATGTAACGTTGCATAATCCGTTTTATCTCTAGTTTCTTTACCCCATCGCACACAGCCTGCACGTTCACGCTGCCGCGGTGACAAGCTCGTTGCGCAATTTTACTCGGGTGATATATTTTGGTAACTCTGTATACCATATCGCTTCCTCAATCAACCTCACCATGACAAGATCTTCCTTCTTCGTATAATACTTATATACCTACGAAATATTATGTGTGATGCGGCACTACTCTAACTCTTTATATCGTGAATCGTTTTCATCGTGCCAAAGTCAGGCCGACCGCGACAGGTACAGAAACACCTGCGATCTCTTATCTCTGTTAAATACGAGTCAAAATTTTATGAAAAATAAAAAACTACAATTTTTTCACAATTCACATGGTCTTCACCTGAATTTACTATTTTGAACCATAGGTAATATAATGGGAATACAGTAACTTGTAAAGTTAATTTATGTTCAATTTTATACGCGGTTCGAGCCGTTTCTGTAGTACACCGCGTAGGGAAATGTTTGTGTCCTGATTACGAAGCTTGAAGGATGGTATGGTATGGTATGGTATAGGATAGGATATGATAGGGTTGGATAGAAGAGAAGGTTTTCCATCCGGATGTGGAAACCAAGTCATGGCGTCACCTATACCCGCTTTGCCAATGAGCTCAATTTACATACTAGCCTGTCCATGTGTACCTAACAGAGACGTTAGCGTTTGCTAGTTCCTCCTCTTGCTGCTATAGTTGCCCTCGCGCGTACCTACCTAGCAGGACGAACAGCTTCGTCAACGTGTTTACTTCGTCAACCAACGTACCTATATCTATCTATCTATCTATCTATCTATCTATCTATCTATCTATCTATCTATCTATCTATGTATGTATCTACCTGCCTCTCTGCGTAGACCAGTCCTTGTCAAAATCCAGGTTACTCTCCGCCACGTAATTTCCTTCGCAATTTCATATACTACATATATATGTCCACGCTATAAAATATAATAAGCCTCATCTTCAACGCGAAGATGAAATGTCTAGTATTATATGGAATATTGAACTTCTTCGAATATTCAAGCCTTCCAGAGACTTGTTCCAGTTCTATGTTCTTTTTCATGTTCATTTCTGGGTGGGGGTCGAGATTCTGGAAGACCATAAAGTAGACGGGCCAAAATTCTGAATTTCAAAGATACGAGTTCTACAGTAGCGAAAGATCGAGAAAGCGAAATTTTCATTTTCCATGTATTACTCAATTGAATGACTGTTTCATCGGAAGGCTATTTACCAGAACGTAGTCTTATCTGAAAATATATTTTCTGAAAATTTACATTTCGAACAAACGGCGCATAGATTGACAAAATTTAGAAAATTCATATTTTTGAAAATGAAAATTTAGAGCGGCCAACGTTTCTATCAGTCAATGAACCGAGGAAAACGAGGTCGAAAACGATGGTCCAGAAACGGTGAAACTCCGACAAGCTATATATATCGATAGACCAGAATTTCGAAAGGCCAGAATTTCGATAAATTAGAATAAATACAAAAGAATGAATGTTTGTCTAATGTCTCCCGAGCTTTCGCTTTCTTGGCTCTCCTATTCCAATGGGTTTTGGAATTCTCTGACCTCTCGAATTTTCGGTCATTCGATTCAATGAACTCGGATTCGTTAACTTTCATATTGAGCACGATTTTCAATTGTGAACCTTTCAAGCGTTCCATCTCTCGACCGATCGGATATTCCATCGCTCGTAGTCTTGCCCTTTCTGAAGAGTAATTTTCGGTATACATTTATTTATTTCTATGTTCCTGTGTTCTGAATTCGTTGTTCCTACTTGATAACCTTTCGTTATTATGAACTTCCTACATTTTGCACCTCCGTTAATTCGACTTTCGGAATCTCCGTCCGTCTATTCTTTAATCCGAAATTTTTACCCCAACATGTTCTTTTTTTTCTCGAAATTTTGACTTCTTATCTAACGCGAGGCGGGAGTCATAGGTCTGCAAATATTTGAAAAGGATTTTTATAATCGAAATTTTGCTCTGTACGTACATATGTACTACACAACGGCGTTTTGATAGATATCCAGATACTGGTTTTATTCATACTACGGAGATATAATAATACTTCCGCCATGCCGGGAGGAGCGCGAGTGGTTAGCGAGTGGAAAATCGGTCACACAATTGAAAACGAATTCTATCGGAACCTGTTGGTAGTGATCATATCTACGTGTCACAAACCACGAGACGTATGTGTACATACATACATACCTAGAAATATCGATGGAATCGGGTACGTTGGTCAGCGTTATTTTTGATCGGAAAAATGACACAAATAATTACAGCTATAGTAGGCACAGGGAAAGAAATCATTCCGGTTATTGTTATCATTATTAGTTGTTTCGTTTTCTTTTTCATCGTAAGCTACAGATATCCGAAATTCGTTCACCCATGTAGAACAGTTTTCGAATTCCTCGATGTCGTCAAATTTTTTTTTTTTATCTCGACAGTTTTCTTACTTTTCGAGAATCCTACTCAAAGTGGCGGAGGAGCGGAGGGAAATCTTAAACTTGAGTATGGAAGACCACGAAAGCACTTTGCCTCCGTATTTACCACCTTGAAATAATCTCTGGCGAGGAGAAGTTCAGCTTTCTTGTACCAAAACAACCGCAAGGCGTGATGTTCCCGTCCGAACAGAACTTTTAAGACTTCTCTCTACTCTGTTCTCTCTACCCTCTAACTCTCTTTGGCTGTGCCAGCTGCGTGACACGGGTTTTAATCGGAATAACGGGCTAATGCATAAGTCAAACTCTGATCGCTACTTAGGGAACGGTAATGAAGATCGATCGACTGCAATGTCGAATTCTGATTCTCGATAACGTTTCGCGTGATAAAATCACTACGGTAGTACGTACCTTGAAAACAAACGCCATTTTTTCTCCTCACTTCTATTTCTCGGGGGTGGGGGGCGGTTTTTTCTTTCATTTCGTCGAATTTATCGAATGATCGCTGATGTGTTATGAAATATTCCGGATATCGAAACTCACTTGTGGTTGGTACAAATGCGCCGAGAAAAAGAAGAGGAGGCAAGGGGAACGGGGAAGAAAGCGGGTTGTCGTAAGCCTTGTGAAAGAGCTTTTTAAAGCGGTCCCTATCTCAGAATCGTAGTACTTACATATACCTGCTCTAGACTCGGTGAAAATCACGGGTTTTATTGCAAGAAGGCGGAGGAGGGAGGAATGAGTCGTTTCGATAAGTGCGGCAACGTTCGTAAAGATCTAATCTAAAAATTTTTTTAACGTTGATTACGCGGTTACGCGGTTTGCCCAGACAAGTATAAATATAGTATATCTATACTTACATAAGAAATCTACAATCGTAAGACTCTTCCTCCGGGATCGGTCGGTCTTCTTCCCATTTCTTCGAGGGGCGGGAATCTATCGTCATCTTATGGTACATACGTACATTCATACCTCATACCTTCCGATCTTTCCCTGTAAGTATTTTATCTTGTTTAATCAAATTATACGCGAACTCGTATTTTTTTTTCTTTTTTTTTTTTTTTTTATCTCCAATTCCTTCCCTTATTCATCTCCCATGCGTCACGTGATAGAATCTCTTTGCGTATACCATCATCACGAAAAACACCGGGCTCAACCACTATGTATATAATTCATAAATATAATTCAGAAAATCAGCTTTTTTCACTGATATTTCGCGTTGGAGAATGAAAGAAATCGTTTCATACGGGTTTATTATTTATTATAACAGGTAGGTATGCGTATGTACTGTAACGACGAGGCAAAACTCCGTCAAAGCGAGCGTAATCAGTGAAGCGTAGGTTCGTTGTTTGTCATGGTTGTTATCACGCACAAAGTACGCATTGTTCTCCGGTAGAATCCTCGGTGTATAACCAACCGTTCGATATTTGAATAACGATCATAACTGCTTTACAGTATATTACTGCTGCCGCCGCAGGGATTATAAATCCCAACGACAGATTCGTAGGTATTTATATAGTAGGTATAATTCGTTCCGATACCTATGTATACGCCTTCGGTTTTGCGGTGGGACTTGAAATCTTGTAAAATCTCGCCATCCTACAAAAATCTCGCATGCGCTAGTATCCGGAGTTTGCCTGGATAAAACATTTTGTAGAAAATATGGGAGCCCACGTTGGGCGCTGAAAATCTCGCCGTTTCGCAAATATTTAACGTGTGTTGGTCTCCGGCGTTTGCCTAGACAGAAAATTAGAAGAAAAAATATACGTAAATTAAATTTTAAAAATTAAAAGCCTTAAATTTTTTTTTCAAATTTTTTGTCTGGGCAAACTACAGAAATCAACGCATGCAATATTTCGAGCCCGAACCGAAACTAACGCTAATATCAATTATCTATCTCTCCGTTGCATCGTCCCAAATCTCATCGAACAATTATGCGAGAGAATAATGCAATATCTCTGCATCAAAATGTCGATCTGTGGTGCACAATTATACATAGATATCCAGGTATACTAGCCGCTGTAGCGCTGGATATCGATAGATAGATATAGATATAGATATGTATATATATATACGAGTATAGGTTATACTGGACTGAAAATCACATCAGTTATCGCAGTCATGTATGTATACCGGTGATATTCACTCGGTTCAACTATATTTCAATACCTACACACACATAGTGCACTAGGTGCACGTACACAGGTACGGCCGTGATAATTTTGTCAAAATTTTGTGTCTATTAGTCACGGACGTCGATTAACTTCCTAAAACTCCGGTACACGTTATATACGAAATTTGAATTCTATTTTTCACTTTCATGAATACATGGGCATACATCAGTACGAAATAATTGAGCTGCGAGTGTGCACAACTTTGAATTTTCATCCGCCAAAAAAAAAGAGAGCGTCTGTGAGAGAGAGAGAGAGAGAGAGAGAGAGACGAAAATGAAACTGCCCCTGAATCGTGCAAAGCATAATTTGAAAATGTACCCACGTAGTACTGTTACATGGATATTGCATGGATGTATATTTTTCGAAAAATATAACACATGCATTTCTAGCCGGGCGTATGCAGGACTCCGGCCCCCGATACGTTGACGAACTGTGAGGGCATGCGAAAGAGTTTGCTACCCTCTGAAAGAGGTGCTGCAGAGGCAGTTGCAAGGTTCCACGTAAAAGTCCTACTCTCATTCTCTCTCTCCTTCTGGAAACTACCCAAACTTCCTGGCGGCGGAACCGATGTACATGTATACCTACCTACCTACGCGTTATAGAGGAATAAATCTTCGGGGGAATTGAAAACTTGGAAACTTGTAAAAGGGATTTCAATATCGCGTGTCGCGCCGCGAACCTGTTAATGACATCCTCCCACTTCCCATCTCTCTTTTTTTCTTACTTCTTTTTTAATTCTTGTACATCTCTATATATTACACAAAACCCCTCTCTCACACCTCGAGGACGAATTTGCCGGTTGGTTTTCACGCTTTCCCTTTCTCTTTCCCTTTCTTCTTTTTCTTCTTTCTTCTTCTTCTTCTTCTTCTTCTTCTTCTTCTTCTTCTTCTTCTTCCCTTTTCTTAGATTCTCGATAAATATTTTTCCACCCTTCCGCATTAATATATGCCAGACTTCCGATGTACTTCATCAACTAACTTTTCAAAGGGGTGGAAAGAATATAATATTTCTTTTTTTACATAATATAAATTAATACATCTTGGTCTGACAATGAATTGATCATAGAAGATTGTTTTATTGTAATTGGATCAAGACTTCCGCCCGAAGTTTACGAATGTTCGTGCCAAGACCGTCCACTGCGAGCAATTTGAATATATATCTAGATTCTAGAAGTAGAAGTGGATGGGGTCAATCGAGAGGGTGGGTTATACGTATATTTTCTAGAAACTAGGTAACACCACCCCTACTTCCCCTCATTACAATCCCATGCAATTGCGTTTCCACTTCTCTGCGGTTTCATCGACTCCGTGGGTTGTTAAAGTTCATCAATTTGCCAGATCCGTGACATCAATTATTTCCCACGGGGAATCTTCGGCTGCGTAGCGAGCGTATCGGTTCCATGACCAGAATTCGTCGTCGAAACCAGATTGCTGAAAAAATTTTCTCGTTTTTTTCCTTCTTTTCTTTCATTTCATCGCGCTTTCTTTTCTCACTTCAATAAAATTAATATGAAATAAGAATCGACGATCCTCGTTCGTCTGTTGGTACACCGCGGGTTGCTGCGCTTCAATGGTTTTTCTCTGAAGCTATAGCTACGTAGACTTTCGGGCAAATCAATCACTATACGGACAAAACAGAAAACGATCATCGTGACGTATTTTTAAATTTGTTCAAATATACGTGACGTACTTTAGTCGCTGCCTCACCGTTGGAGCGAATCGAGACAAGAGCGGTTAACTTCAGAGGGAAACCATTACCTATAATTTGCAGCAGTGTGTGTATATACATATTCGCACGTATGTATATTACAAGAAAAAAAAAAAGATGTAATATCATAATCTTCAAACTGGAGCTATCTAATAACGTGAAATGTGAAACGCTTGATAATAAATTTCGGAATAATCACTTTTTCATCTACGATGGAATCACGGCGCAGTTGTATATTTCATGGTTAATTCTCAACTTACGCTAGTGGCAGAGGGGTACCACCATATACAAGCTGACGCACGGTTTTAACTTTAGATGCGGTAGTTTATTTGTATAGTCGAACTGCCCGACGCTACCATCTTATAGGACTGCATCTGACTGTACTCTATGAAATTATCACCATACTGCCAGAACTGAAGTTCTATGGAGATAATGTAGGGTACCAGAATTACTTTTCTCCGTATTATATTCCACAGCAACCATTTTATTTTGATTATTTTTTCACATCTACCACCTACTAATTTTTACCAGTCATGCAATCCGGATTTCTATTTAGGTATATACGTATAACATACGTACATAGATGTAGGTATCGGAGGTAGTACCACGGTGGTAATGAGAGTAGGTGGTGCAACTGCACTGCAATCTTATCTGTATAAAGGCTCTGTGATTATTTTAGGGCATTTCTGCAGCTCTCCACCAGACGTCTCACCATTCTAACAGGCCGATGTGAACAGTAATGAAAACAGGGGTACGAAAAGGAAACAACTACGCTCCGGGGTATATAAGTGTGCATTCGGAGCCCCCCTCCCAGCTATTGCTTTATTGCCGCATTTCAAATTTTCAAGGGCATGGCCTGTGTCAGGCTCGTGAGAGGTATCTGAGGTGGAGACCCGGGGAAATGCCCTAAAATTATCACTGAGCTCGAGGGCCAGTTGGCCCACCTTACTTTTACTATACTTACTTGGGCAGTACCTGCCCGCCTGTCCAGGTACGCGAACGCGACGTTGTAGTTTTACTTATCGGTAGCTATCACCTATTTCCGGTTTTACTATACGTGCGGAAAGATTGATATCAATGCTAGAACTCGTGGATTTACCGTAGAACGAAAGTAACGAAAAGCAGAAAATGAGTAATGTAAACGGAAAATAGGAATGGATTTCACGTGAGGTTTAAGATTATAATTTTGAAAAACAAAAAGACCAAAATATCCAGATTTTTTGTTATCGACAAATTTCGGTCAAAAATCTCTTGAGGTGCAATATAATGGAACTCTCGCTATCTTACGATTGAATGTTCAGAAACCGTTCGAAAAATGAGGATCGTAGATTTTTTTCAAACGACTCGATCTATTTTGCCGAAACGTTGAAAATTCATTGACTAAGACGGTAGGAAGTGGATGAGTATTAATATTTTTCAAAACATTGATCGGATTCGAGGATGAATGAATATTTCCCACGTTTGCCGGGTTAGATTATTGCCAGCCGTGACACCAATGGCATCTTAAAAATGAATTTTTAGTAATTTTGTTGCGTCAAAATTTTCACAACGAAGCTGCGTCACCTAGGACAAAAGGTGGCTTCTGAAGAGCCCTTAGAAATCGTCATAGTAGAAATAATTCTACAATTCTTTCATCTTCATTACGGAATTGAAAGCGTAATTACGCTAGTAATCCTTCGTACGAACTTCCAAGTCTTCCCAATCGTTTTATCATCACTTCTGCATCGAATTTTCTCCTCACTCGTTTTCTCTCTCACAGTTTCCGTGTGACTTGAAGTAATGAAATATAATACCAGGATCCTTCGGAATGATACCCTCTTGTTTCACGGACATTAAATTTTTCCAGAACCAGCTACCGTTAAAAGTTGAATGTACCATATACCTGGTACTAAAATTATGCTCCTAAAATTAAAGACTGCGAGATAGAAAGCAGCTGAGGAACACGAAAGAAGTAAAGAACAAAAGACAAAAATGGGTAAACTACTAGCAATAACAATCATACGAAACTTCCGATCGACGTAAATCTCTCATCGCAGTAATATACTGTGAATAACATCTGTGTGTAACTAACCCAAGCTTCTTACATACGTAGGTACATAAAATAGTATAATATACATGCCCATATGTATATATATTTTCGTATGATTGAACCGTTTAATCTACTTTACCCACGCCCACAAATAGGTACTGTATGGGTTTCGTTCAGTACCGTTCGAAAAAACAGAAAAGGTGGAAAGTATGTGCGATAAATTACAACTTACATTTTCTATTTCGTTCGTTTTCTGGCAACCAAACAGTCGCCATTGGTTGTGATGATGATCACAGTAATAAGAAAAATGTGATGAATTATCGAAATTGAATACGACTCGGCGCGGGTAGGCATATCCATATTGGAATATTCTATACTATAGCTATATTAATCAGAAAAACGGACAATCATTAGTCATTGTCTAGAAATGATAACTGCAATAGTTTTGTACGTAGATGTAATTTACTAATTGCGATAAATGCATATCTGCTAACTATATATATACACGTATTCATCTACTACTGTTCAGTAGGCGTATACGTGTAGCGTTCGAGTTCACGTAGGATGATATAAATCGGGTGGTGATCGCGTTCATTTTTATCAATTAAGAACGCTGCATATTATCGCGTTTAGAAATGGTAGGTTGTAGCTAAGTCATTGTTATCGATCATTTGAGTCAAGAGCGAAACGATTTCAACGACTTCTTCAATGGGAATTGATGCAAAACTCTTAATCTAATTGCGAGTATCATCATATTGGAATATATTTCCTATTACATATACAATAGTACTTACTCGAATGTGTTACAAGGTCGGTTGGTATAAAACATACCGCTATTGTATGTTGTGCGTATGTAAAGTGAATACTTTTCACACAGCCATCGGTTGCAGATGTTTTATACAGATTCTCAACGGTGTGGTGCGCGAATTATATTCCACTATACATACCTACGTTCGTGCATGTTTAACCGCGCGCCTATAGAGCAGATCAGCTCAGCTCAGCTCAGCTTTTGATCAGATTCAATTCAACACTCTTGTTATATTTTTAAACGATTTCGTCATCGTGGCTCGAAGATCATGTGACAAAGCTTTATACAATTGAGGATTCTTCTAACTAACCTCTATCCAACTTGTATAAATATTCAACTATACACTTTATAGACCTATCCACCTACCTACGACGGCCGTTATTTTTCTCGTTATAAAATCAGGTTTCATCTCACCGCGGTGGCCGTGGTCTCTCTCTCACTCTCTCTCTCTCACTCTCTCTCTCTCTTTCTCCTCCGCGAGTCTTCGCCGTGCAAAGAGATACGCTTAATGTAACATACCGATGTTCGCGTAGATCATATATGCGGACGCGAAAAACGTTGCTATAAATTTACTAGAGGGGAAAAAAATGGAGAAAAACAGAAAATAGAAGAAGGAGGAACAAAATTCAACGTAGGTATGTACCTACGTTGCGGCTACCTCGCTATTCAGTTTGCTTCTTTCTTCTTTTTCACATTTTTATAATATTCGTGAAAGAAATATTATCACATAGCGGCCATTGTACATCCCGGTATATGTGGGATATGAATTTGTAATTTTATACATATTATTTAGATTCGTGTTGGCATAGCTGTATGTCTGTATGTACGTACAAACATACATACATATATAAGCAGTATAATGTAATATGAAAAGAAGCTGGAAACAGAGGTGAATCGTACGAATTATAAAACTTCCAGCCACTCGTAGAGTGAATTATTGTGGATAAAAAGAGATAATATAACGGTATGTATACCTATACATCGAATTCTCATGTACGGTAGTTGGGTAGAAGAGGGCAGAGAAGAAGAAAGGCTAGGGTCCGGTGGAGAGTCGTTTTTAATTTGACTCTAATTCGAAAAACAAACGAGGCATTCGCGTCACGAGTTGAATTTCTTTGCCCTATACGTCTCTTGTAATCTCTGTTGCAGAGATTTCTCCCATTTCATTTCCTATTCCCCTCTACCTCGTTCTCTCTGGTTTTAAAACCAGTCGGATGTTTACTAGATTGCTAATTTTCATCCCTACGGTTGTCTTTTCTTTGCTTTATGTTCCACGAACGAACAAAAAAAAAAAGAAAAGAAAAGATGAAAATGAAAAAATAACAAGGAAAGGAAACGGAAGGAGAATCCTGAATAACTCGTTGTACAATTTCCCTATTTTCTCATTCTTGCTTTTCCCTTCTTTTCTTTCTCATTACATCGTTCTATCCTGTTCGTATGATTAGCTAACCGTATTTTTAACCTCATAGATGAATATCCATATCTTTCACATCGACGTGTAGAATCCAGAATATAGATTCTATGATATTCGCCTATTTAGTTCGCGTTGCCTATTCGATACTCGCGAATTTCACCCCGTAATTATCATACTATCTATACGTATAGAGTATTATACCTTGGTGCAGGTATATTGATGATAATTAATTATTGGAAGTGAGAAATTGATATTAACGTTATTATCATGACTATTAATGTCATTATTTTCAGCATAGTATACCTCTATACGCCTATAACGGTCGGCTATTTCAATTCAATTGTTGAACGTAACACTGCGGCAGGGGAAACGCAGTCGACATACATACATATGATCCTGGAAGTTTATTAATTCACCAATATAACGCATCGTAAAGATACCTTATATTCCGATAACAGGTACAATAATAATGAACTAATTATCATCTGAAATGAAAACGATTACTGAACATTTTCCTCGGAACTTTTGCATTCAATTGCATTTACGAATTGACAGAACACTGACAATGAGTAGGTATAATACGCTCTGACCGCATCTCTGAGGCGACTTGTATAGCCGAAATTTCCCTACAGAGCAAAAATTGATTGAATTGTCACGCAATTTCGGGAATCGTTGTATAATAAATTTATAGGATTTACGAAGAAGTTGAATCGGCGTCGAACGTAGGGCCATGGATTTTGTTTTCTGATTTCATGTCTGAGTATATATTTTTCGGTGTATTTTTCGTACGAAGATTCTCCGTTATTGCCTCAAAGATGAAGGCTTGCACGATTTGTTGTCGAAAAAATTTCAACCCGCGACGAAATGCATTAATCGCGACGTTCAGGTATGTACATATGCATACAAGGCGAAACAGCGCAGGTGATTCCAATTTGTTTGAGAAAAGGCAGCTGTTTGAAAAATGTTGAAAATATGTGTACAGAAAAAAAAGAAATGGTCAACGGACTCGATTTCTTCTCTCGAGTTTTTCAAGCTTACGATTTTTTCTAATTTTGTGTATTTACTCACGGTAACACTATAAGGCAAAGCAGTTACAGGGCGCGTCCGTTGAATCCGTAAACGTATAGCTAGCCGTATATGTATACAATGAACGTCCGCAGGGACCGCAAACACGGTGTAACTATTCCTGTATACCGGATTTGGCAAGTCTCTGAGATTCTAATTTGCAAGGGCTATTACTTTACCGTCATACCGTACCCACCACCGTCACCACCGCCACTACCAGGCTGCTGGCGATGCAACACCCTGCAAACCTCGGGCCTCGCGAGCCTATAGTGGAGCCTAGAGCTTTGATGAGCCCGGGGGAATCCTGTGGGTCGCGTTAGCTCGGCCGCAACGGGACCATTAAGGGATGACGTATATCCGGTCCCTGCGCTACCTGTTACCCGTATACCGTGACACCAACGCCCGTACCGCAGAACCGTGTTGCCAAAAATATGCATCTGTTTTTAAAATCCCTTTATTCATTATCATTATTTTATTCTCCTCGTTCAACTTACGAATGAGCATTGCTCCTACTTTCTGAACTCGAAATGGAAAATGAACGAGAAAATGAACGAATAATTCAACCGGTATGGTGATACCTTCTTCGTCGAAGATTGGGTTCCGAGGCGCAGAGGGAAAGCTAGGAATTTGAGTACACTTTAGCGGACTTTGCTGCAGCCACTTCAGATGAATGCGAAATTATGTGTACCATGCAAACCAGGTTGCTATATAGATACAGGGAGATAACTAATGGTAGTTGAACTTCAAAATTTGTGAATTGTGTTCATTGACAATTTTGCGTCCGATTTATATTCCCCAATTTTACGCGTGGATCGGGCGTTGAGAGGATTCGAAATTTCCATCTTCAGTTCTACTCTTTTTTTTTTTTTTTTTTTTTACTTTTGAGAAACGCTTACGGCTTCGTGTGTATGGAGGGGTGGCTTTTTTTTCATCTCATCACGTCTCGACGTGTTCGCTTATATATAAACTTAGGACTTTATTATATCGTTTATATAACCTTGTCTGTTCGTCAAGGATCAACCGATACGAGCGAGATTCTCAATCCCTCTCTGTTTTATTATACCGACAGCCGGGATAACTTTCGTTCACTTTTTCGTTTTGCCCCATCGTACTACTCCTATCTCTCGCTCTCCTGTTCCCCAAAATGCAGGGGGATTACTCTGTCCCGTTGAAGATGACGTGCGGTATATAGTATGGTACAGTACAGCTATAACTCCGACAGTTTAAACTCCACCCGCATACATACACGATCAAAAAAATGCGATCCTTTGCAGCCCCCCGCACCTGACTGAAACAGGTCGTTCCTTTTTGTTTTTGTTTCGTTTCATTTTACTCTTTTCTTTTTTTACCATAAAACATTGCGTGCAGGTTTTTCGCGTGTAAGTAGAAGAATCGTAAATATATGTATGTATGTATACATATATCGGTGTTACCAGGATTATGGGATTGTAATTTTGAACCCGCTTCTACAGAAGAAGAGAAAAATGTGAGCCGCGCATTAAATATTCTTGTAAATATCGTTCGTGAGAGAAAATATCACCTTTAGAGGCCTTCGGAGTCGCTGTTGGCATTCTAACCTGGCTAACGTAGGGAATATTCGGTTTACATAAAAATCCGTTCAATGTTTTGAAGAATTGAAACAATTGGCCACTTTCTGCCATCATACTCAATCGACCCTCGAAAGTTTCATCAAAATCGGTCGAGGCGTTTGCGAAAATTTACAATTTTCATTTTCGAAGCGGATTTTGTACGTTCAGGAGCGCGAGTTCTATGGCACCCTGGAACAAGAAGGAAAATTGAAAATCGTTAACGTTCGAAACCGCTCCAAGGAACGTAGCAACATTTCTATATACCTATACATCGGTGGCGTTCATTCGATTTTGATATTAGTTGAGTGCTCTTTTTTTTTCAATTTTATTTTCTAACGTGCAGCTTGGTAACGTGTATCATGGGTTGAAAGTCTATGGAAACAACGTTATTTTATGTATTTTAGCTTCAGAGGACGAGGCCGCGAGACCCGTAGCTGTAGTAGCAGTAGCTATGAGGTATGGGGCGTTAAGCTTTTAAGGTGGCGGAGTATATTACGAGCACCTATTTTCAATTTACGTCCAAAACCACACGTGCCACTGGTGGTACAGGGTTAGGGTACATCAACCTAACCTGCATGCACCTTCGTCTGCACTACGTGTACCTCTATAGCCTATACACATAGACTATAGATACACGTCTCTAGGGGTCTAGGTAGTAGGGTGCTAACGGCCTCGTGGTTCACAGTCTACGGTGTATAGGTATCTACTGGCTATAACTTCATAGACTATGCTATCCCATCAAACTATATACGAACTGGGTAAGTTTCTAGTGAAATTAGCTTCTAAGATCGCTGCTGCTACGAAATTCTCAAGGCTCTTGTCTCTTGTTTCAGCAAAGGTTTTCAAATTTTTACACTCGTCTGATATCTGTTCATACTTCTTTGAGTTCTTATTCAATTGATTTTTTCGTTATTCACGAATATTTTTGTGTACGTAAGAATAATTTTTCTTCTCGCACAGGTACGTAAGTTTTCTTGAACGAATGTTTTCTGTATCCAAAATCGAGCGAATGAAATTAAAATTATACGTATAGTATGTCCATACATATATAGGTATAGATAGCTATGGAGTGTGAGGAGAGAGTAGAAGAGAAGCTTTTCAAATCGAGTTCACCTGCGCTGTGAACTATTAACGAAACATTTTCTAATACAACTCTTACGGATAGGGTGCTGGAAACGAGATGATAAAGTGTATGGGGGGTTGGGAGATATGGGTAAACAAGTATGTCATTAACCGTTAGCTACCCAAGGCATTTTTCATTATCGGAAAATGGCTCCGCGTAGATAACAAGTTGTAGTTTTTTTCTTCCCCCGTTTTCTTTTTCTCTCGTTCCTTCTTTATCTGTCTCTGTTCCTCTTTGGTCTCCGGGTTCCAGTCTTCTTCCTCTCTTTCTCTCTCTTTCTCTCATGACGCTGAAGCTAGCGGCCGATTCGTAGCGGCTGAATCGAAAAAGCAGCGGCTCTCATTCGAAGGAACGAAGTTCATTGAACGCGGGTATTTCAGAAGTGTAGAGTTGTTTTTTAACAGCGTGTAGAAAGCTTATCAGGATGAATACCATTCCATTCAGAACGATTGAAAAACATTTTGAAAAAGTGTTGATGAATAAACAAATGATTGTCCGTGTCAGCAATCCCATGTAAATTTCGCAGCACATGCGCAGGATATTAGCTCGGGCTTCGAAATTTTCGAGTAACGTCATTTCGGGAACGAGGAATGGAAAAAGTTATTCGAGACCATCGTGAAACGCGTTGTTCTGAACAGTTCCTCGTTTCAACTCGGAGCTTAGAAGATTCTATCTCTCATTGATTGAAAAAGGATCTATCATTTTTTCTCGGGGGTGAAACTTCGCGGTTGAACATGAACCTCATATCATTATTTCAGCGGTGAGTAGAGGAACATTTCATGAATTTTCCACTGTTCAAACACTCTACATCAGTTCTGAAAAAGCCGCATTTAATGAACTTCGTGCCTTTGAGTGAGAACCGCTGCTCTTCCAAATCGGCCGCTAGGAATCGGCCGCTAGCTTCAGCGGCATCTCTCTCTCTTCCTTTTACCCCACAGGCTCACAGTCTCTTGCACTTTAGTTCCTCTATTATTCTGCAATTTCCATAGAATCAGGAATAAATTCTTCCCTATTATTATACCGAGATAAATAGCTAGGGAATTTATTTTATGCAGGATAGCTAAGATTATGCCACTCGTTATTCCTCTCCTTACCGCTCCTCCTCCCTCTACTTTTTCTCGACAAATTATTTTCAACGGCTGGTCGCGCCAGAGATTTAAAAAGGTCGCTTCCCGTTCTTTTTTTCCGAATCTTTTCCGTATTACATGCTGAAAAATTTGAATTTATATAACAGTGATAATAATGATGATAATAACGATACCGTTAATTCCAAGATGATTCGGATTTCACCTACGTCTGGAAATTTTTAATCGAGATTCCCGAACTGCCGAAAAGTGATGAGAATTTTTTCTCTTCCTTCAAATTTGTCCAAGAAATAGCGACGAGAAATTTATCATACCCTACCATAGATAATAATTCTGATGAAGAAATTTCAAAATCAAAAAACCATTTTTTTTAGGTAAGAAGAAAAAAAGCATAAAAAAAATGAATTATATATATATACTATCTGCGCGGTTTCGACGGCTGTCTTCGCCCAGAATTCAATCGAGATCCTAAATCTTTCCTTCTGGAATAGTCTGCGTAAACATGAGGGGCAAGTTGTTTCAGCCTGCGTCTTTTTAGCTCTGAAATGAATGAATTTATGTTCTTCAGGAGTTTTTCGATGCGGTATACATATAGGTACGTATAACCTAAGTAGTCAGTCAGTCTGCCCTCGTTGTTTACACAGCCTCGCGTAAGTCGTTGATCCACGTATATACCTAAATACTCGAAGAAGTTAGGTATACGTATACCTGAGTCGCGGTGTAAAGATATTCACGAGTGAATTATTATCATTATTATCATTACCATTATCATCATCATGAATTTCGACGAAGCATTTACCTCTATATACTCCTCTACCTCTACCCAAGTATCCACGCAACGGGGGGAAATTAGAGATGTACCTGATATTAAAACGTAAAGCACATATTCTACGTACATTCTGCTGTAGGTACATTCATAGTATAATTTTATCCATAGAATCTGGTCGTCTAGCTGACGTTTGCCGTTTTTTTCTTCCTCTGTTTTCCGATATGGTATCCGATATTCTTCTTTCGATATGGTTATATCCTCATGTGCATTAAGCACGAGGGGCAAGTACCAGCCGCCCGTTTGCCGTTTTGCAAACGTGGACCAATATTTGACGAAAATCTACGCTCACTCGAAGGTTCTGTTTTTCTTGAGAAGATAGCGAGACAGTGAGCTAGATTCGATCTAATACAACGTTTTTAAAGAGCCCGGTTTCTATTAACGCGGGTAATAAATTTCATACCGTTTTTCTTCTTCTTATTTTCATTCTGTTTTTTTTTTCCCCCAATTTTTCAAACTCTTTATTACGAAGATTCGTTCGTATTGCGTACACCTATACCTACCACTCGTTGCAGTATGTAGGTATACTAGTTACAATTTGTACAAGAGTATTGCAGTTAGACTGGTAGTAAATTCGCGTTTTCTCGAACCCTGGTTCTAACGGCTATCACGATCTTTATGCGGTTTTCTACCACATCGTATCGTAACAGCCATTTGACCGCTTGATCGTTCGTCCGTTCGTTCTATGTTTCATCTGGCAAAATGACCCTCTGCACGGACATCGAGAGGATAACTGCTGCATCCTCCAGCTATTCTCTCTTTAATGATCGTACGTGGAGAATATTCCATTATTTACCATTGCTCAAATGGTTCTTCCTTAGAAAAAGAAGGGGGGCGCCGGCGGGGAGGGGACGCGGAAAGACAACCCTGGAGTAAAATCATGTCCCCCTTCCCCGAGATGAACGATCTCCGGCCATTCGTCTGATTATTTCATCAAATTAGCATACTAATTAATTAATCTACTCTGTATCGCTATCTATAATTAGATACCTTCCGGGCAGGTGTACTGTACATACGTACGTCCTATGCTATTTTGGTTTAATTCGCGGCTCATGGAACAGAAACAGAAACCTTTGCCAAATTTAACCGGACGAACAAACTTGCCTGATAATTTCTAATCATTAGACCAATTTCACACAATTGCAGCAATTCCATTATCCTTTTTGCTGCCTCTTATTTGTTCGTTAACTGTGTTGCCCCAATTCGATGATAGTTATTGTCTAGTACAGTCTCGTCGCTTTATAGAGATTTCAAGAGGGACGAGAGAGGCGGAGATCCGGTAGGCTCTGTCAATCAGTCAAATATCGCTGTTAACGTGACGCGCGATAAATGTGACATACGACAGAACATTCCGACAGACGTGGTAGCTGGTACTGAAATCTGTTTGAAATTCCGTACTGTCATTTCTGACGAACGAAGCACCTGTCCGCCTAAAGTGGTAAACGTGACGACGTGGTAACCGAGCGAGGCACAGAGTAGACTGAGACAGAGGAACGAACTATTGAATGCACCTGGTGGCTGGTGATAGATCGATGTTTATGAACCTGGTAGATGCATGCATAACGCAACAAGGAAACGATCGGATTTGTTAGCGGTGATTCAATTGAGTATAAGAAATCTTACAGCTCGGAGAATCTCGGGAATTTCTTTGGTCGTATAATTGTTGAAGAGAGAACGAAATTAGATTAAAGAATCGAAATTAAAGGACAAATACGTACAGCTATAAGGAAGTTGCTGAGAAACGTTATGCTTCGTATAACTGGCTGCTTTTACTAATTATACCAATTATTTCATTCAGTTAATTCGTCTTACTTTTTGGGTGGGGAAGTTCCCCATCTCGTACAGTCCAGACTCAATCTAAACCGAGTTAAAATGAAATATCAATTATTTTTCAACGTTTTTAATCTACTCTTGAGTAGTTTTTCTATGTTTCCTTTCGCCCTCGTAACTCAGAATTGAAATTTTCATGTGAGTATAACCCGTAACGGAAATCCAGTTGATCGAAAAGCTGGATGTAATACCGGCTTTTGAAAAACGTGAAATTTCTTATCGCTTCACGAAATGAACAATGATTTGGTGACACCGCTTTATTCTCAATTTAGGAAATTAGATTCCCGACATTTGAGAATTCGGATCTTAAAGGTCGCGGATCTGACAATGAGATTTCTGTTTTTACGTTTTATATTATTTCTTGCGTTGCCTATTCTGCTCTACCGAAGGGAATATAATCTAAGTGTCAAAGGAGAGATCGAAAGCTGATTTCACCGCTAGTTAAACATTTGATTCCCTGATTTCCACTCGCAATTTAACGCCGTGGAACATTTTTAAATGGGAACTGCATCTCGCCGCGCTGGAAATTCCAGACCCTTTAGAATTCAGACCCGGGTAACCAAGCGGAGTAAGAATATATAGAACTTCTGGAGAATGCGACAAAACGAAGAGAAAAAATAGTGCAATAGAAAAAGCGAGAAAGAGATATCAGGAAGTGGAGGTAATGAACTAATTCCTACGATCCAATCAACTGAATTCGTGTCCAAACCAACTCTTTTCATTTTACTTCGTTCTCTGGCTCATCCGAGGAGAAGAGGAAGAAACCTCTCAGTTTTCGCTTCGTTGCTTACAGCCGGACGTTCAAAGAGCCTTAAGAACAAAACTGACCCCGGTCGTAGCACAGTCTCTCTCTCTCTCTCTCTCTCTCTCTCTCTCTCTCTCTCTCTCTCTCTCTCTCTCTCTCTCTCTCTCTCTGAACTGACCTAGCCAAAGTTTTTTCCTTCTGAAAGGAAAGCCGATCGAAAACTCCTCCTTCACATCAGATTTGTAGACATGATATAAATTCTATTATAGATATGACATTTTCTTCGTAGCTTCTTCCCACTGTCATTTTTGAACAAGTTTTACGTCCGAATGTGACGAAGAACGGGAAAGGGCAAAGGTCGAATATTCTCCTCGGGTAATATAGTTCGAAAAATGATTTCATTCCATGTGGAAACTTCTCCTTTTCCTCTACCATATATACACGATTCAAAGAAAGTTTTTAAATGTTCATTCAGACTCTACATACATGCACCTAATAGTATAGGTATAGTATAGACCTACATGTATACGTACCCACGTTGGCATGAAAGGGAAGTGTATGTGGTATTGGCTAACAGAAACCGGAAAGCAGTGTAGTAGAAGTGAAGAAGGTGGAAGCGGGGTCGTGCTATATCATTGCAATTTTACGCTCAAATGAATACCGAAGATCTTCGACCCTCGGCAAGTTGAGAAGCCAAGTTGTATAAAGTTGGAGTGATTTGTGTGCCAAGTCTCAGAGATTCTTGGCTAACTCCAACCCCCAGCTACTCCCTCTCTATCTTTCTTTATATTTTCTCTCTCTCATTTATTTCCCACTGGGAGTATTATCTTCTCGATATCACGTTTTGCTTCCTCGTCTGTAATTGTTCGGCTTCACCTTCTGCGAACAGAATTGGGAGGAGAAGAAAAGAGAAGGATAGGAAAGGAGAGAAAAAAAGAACAAAATTTCGGGTGGAAAGAAAGGATAATCCACGGATTGAAGGAACGAGCAGCAACAAGGATGGAGTTCACGACGTAACGCAACGCTGCTGTCACTGTCATTCATATCGGTACGCAGTGTACTTAACCCCGTATTCCGTGGTGGGAAGGATTCTTGTTGATAAGTAAATAGACTCCTCTCTCCTCCCCTTAGCCGTGACTCCGAAGTCTCAAGGAAACAGGGAGAGTAAGTTAAGTTTTAGGAGAATAGAATGACGCGAGATGTGGAAAGGGACTTGAAGGGACACAACCGACCGACAACCGCCGGTATGGTAACTCTGTTTATGAACTTCATGACGAGAGGGCTAAAACTTCTGCTGTAAACTCCCACAGCTCGATACACTTGCATGCATACAACCGCCCCATACAAGCGACGGGGAAAGAAAATCCGCCAACGTTCGAATAGTATATAGTTTAGTGTAGCGCGGGCTACAGAACCGCCAGTAATACCGAGCTCGGAAACTCTGCGCCGAAAATGGATCCCTCTCTCTCTCTCTCTCTATCTCTTTCTGTCTACCAAAAATTAACGTAATCCACAAGTTGGTTTATTTGGTTACTTCTATCGTAAGATGAAAAAACGAGGAAATTCCATCGGGGCGGGGGCAAGAAAATTCTTGATTTCGAAGTTAAGTTTACTCGAAAATATTCACTGCTGGCTTCACAACATGGAACTAGGAAATATTTGCGTACTACTAGCATGTGTACGAATAGTGTACGAAGAGGTATAAAATAAAAACAAGCATAACTAGTGCTGCTGGTATGGCACAGTTCGCTGCATTGCACTTCGGTACTTATTCGAAAGGTTAGCGGTATGGTATAGGTACGGTTGCAGGTGCAGGCGCTGGTGCTGGTGCTGGTAAGTGCCAGGGTACGGTGAACAGTTGCCTTCAAAGCGCAAGTTTAAAGGGTAAAACCGACAAGCGAAGTGCAACGAATTATTGAAGCGTAATTTTTTAGTTCTCCTCTCTTTTTTATTGCTATATTCCAGTTCATTTTTTGACGATTTTTTCTATTATATATATATATATATATATTCGTAGAGGGAAATTGTTTCACAAAATCAAATAACGTGATACAGTAATCACATGAATGGAAATTGACAGGAAAGAGATTCTGTTTTCCTTTTTTCTTCCAATTTTTGTATCAAAACCGGAGAGAGGAAAAAGTTTGGTGAAAAACGTGAATCCGCTTTTCAACGTTTGAGCAATTCTACAAAAAAGTAATTAAAAATTGGTTCGATTGAAATAAAGTTGAAAAATTTGTGTTGTCGTCCTGCAGATTCGATCGACCTAGAATTCTATCTGTATGTAGGTATTGTTAATGGGGCAAACCGCGGGGCTCTTCTCTCTTCGATATTTTCCATCATTCACTCTTTCACTCTCTCCCTCTTTATCTCTCTCTCTTCTCTCTCTCTCTCTTTGTCTCTCTCTTGGAAAGAATTTAATTCAAGATGCACGGAAACTGAGTTTCCTTGTCGGATGCACCACGTTTCTTTAAAGAATGTTATTTTCATGGCTACTTTCCAACGCGAAGAAATTCTGCTCACAGGAGCGGAGAGGAGAGGAGAGGAGAGGAAAGGAAAGGAAAGACTCCTTCCTTTTCCTCCCCTCTTTTTTCACCCTCTTATCTGTTGCGGGAGCTGTATATCCCGCTTCTAACATCAATAATCCACTTCCTATATCCTTCACCAACTGAAATTCTGACCGTATTCGATCTTTATACCATACGTTATAAATATAGCGATTGACTTCGACTGACTGACTGACTGACTGACTGACTGACTGACTGACCGACCGACCGACCGACTGACTGGCCGATTGCTCCAGTTTCAAACTCTCTTCAATTCTTCTTCCTCCGATACTGTTTCCATCGATTTTGAAATTCAATATATACCGTAGTCGGTATTGCAGTAAAACTGACTGAAGTGACCCGGTTACATCCTTCATCTTTCACCTTGCATCTTTCATTCATTTTACGTTCAACATTTCATGGCATTCGGTTACCGGGTATGAAAAATATTCCTGCGAACCGCACGATGCAGTTTCCGGTATGAAGGGCGGGGGGAGGAGAGACTTCCACTACCATAAAGTAACAAATCAAGGGATGAAACCGCCGCACAGCCGTCCGGTTGTCTGGTCTGGTGGATACGCGGCTTTGTTCACTCCAACGAGAGACAAATCTGAACTCGAAAGTGTAATCTATCGGGTGACCCCTCTCTATTGTTGGGTTACGACCACCGACGACCAACGACCACCACCATCACCATCAGCATCACCACAACCTGCAACCAATAAGCTAGCTAGTATTACTACTGCGCGTGTGCGTTAGTCGGGCGGTAGAAGGGCATCGATTGGAAATGTACCCCCCCCCCCCCCCCCCCCCCCCCTCTTCCTCCTCTTCCTCCGATAAAGTGTTATGACTGCGAAAGGAGAACCTGCTTGCCCATCATTCTTTAAGGGATGAAAGCCAGAAAGCAATTTGCTTTTTATAGCTAGCAAGGCGCGGAAGAATCTTTATATACATTTATATATAGATACAGTTACAGCAGGCATTTGTACCACGACGTATGTATGCGCAATACATGTATTGTATACGTAAATATAGGTATAAACGTGGCAAAGGTTACATACAATAATATACCTCCCCGCACAGATACGTGGAGAATAGATTTGTATTTGTATACGAAAAGTGGAAGATTTCGAGGAGTAAAAAAAAAGAGATTGTCTGCTTCTTCGTATGGGGAAGAGCTTTTATGCGTCTTCTCTCGGATCCAAATTAGATAAGTAAATTGAGTTTTGTGAGAAGAACCTCATAATGCTTAGCCCTGTGTGCGAGGCTGAAACCTGTATATACCTGCGAAATCTATGTGCTTCTGTTTCATACTTACGCTAGAGAGCTTCCCTTTGTTCTGCTCTCGAATTTCAGAAAGAAAGATGTTTTCATTTTGTTTTTCATTCTTCTTGTTCATTTTTCGAATAATATGTGAAGAAAAGTTTTCGTTAGCGGTAAAAGGTTCGACGGTTTGACGCGCGCGAGAAATGAACGCGAGGGGTGGGTGGTGGAGAAACGTTGAAAGAGTTGAGAATGCGGTAAAATATTTTGCAGGGAATCGTGAGAAAGAAAGAACGAACGAACGAACGGAACAAACGAACGAACGCTCGCACCGTGCACGCGCGCTGCGACAAAGAAAAATGCATCATAGTCTCACGGGAAATACTTTTGCTCGAGTGCCTTTAGAGTAGGTATATACCTATATATCGGTATATATGATATAGGTAGTTTATATTCCACCTATACATATCTCTCGTTACTTACTCTCACGTACGCAACGTCACGCAACGTCATTCAACTAGCTTGAGATAACGTCAAGAAACCATATACCCTAACCTAACCCTATCCTACGTGCGCGTTGTGCGATTGTAGCACGCGAAAGCTCTCCGAAGGATGGAGTATCAGATAAGAGCGTTACACGAATATCATATCACAGATCCATAGACAGAGAGTAGCTATTAAAAACTGATCACGAGACCTGCATCACGGATAGATACCACAGTACAGTACTATTAATAAAAATGGTGAAATTTCGTCAATTATCTCCGCGCAGGAGAACGAATAGCTGCGAGAGATTTGTTGGGGAACTTTCCGATCATTGAATCAACGGAGATCGAGAGAAAATTTGATTTTTGTTTCACATTTTCGCAAAGAACGATCAATTTCAATGTCCCTCGATGCCTTCAGTAGCCATTTGAATCTCCGCTGGCAATCTAACTTAGCCAAGGTCGGGAATATTTATTTCTCATGAAATCCGATCAATGTTTTGAAGCCACTCTTTGCCATCGTACTCACGATCAATGAATTCTCAAAGTTTCATCAAAATCCATCGAGTCGTTTGCGAAAATTTACGAGTCTCATTTTCCCGACGGTTTCACTATATTCAAGATAGCGAGTCCTATGGCACCCGAACCTTAGTAATATTGATACCTATTACAGTAATAACGTTTTGAGTAAACCTAGTTGTCAGCTGCACATGCGGGAGAGGCAGTGTGGTATACAGGTAACGTACATGTATCTAACAGTGGACCGACAAGGCGCGCGCTGAGATTTATCCGCATGACGATTAGTCGGGTCTTGTGTTTTTCTATAGGTATACGATCTATAGTCTGTACCATTTGATTTGTGAGCAGCGATCAAAGTGGTGGCTACAATACTATCTAGCCGCTGACTCGGCGCGGCGCGGCGGTGGTATTTAGTTAAAGTACCTAAAGGCGATTGTGAAATGTTTAATGCAACGGATAATTGTGTAGCTAGATATGGACCGTTCGCATACATATACGTACATCGGTATAGATATAATGTACAAAATATTATACGCAGGTGTACGATGTATGATATGTATATGTATATGTATATACGCAATATTATGTACCTATACACAAGAGCGAAAGCCGAGGTAAATTGTTGGCTTACTGGAGGTGGTTTCCGATAAGCTGGATTTCTAACCTTCCATTTTGCAAGCGAACGTCGCACCGCTGGGAGAGATTGGTTAATTAATTAGCTGTGAGTTGACGTTTCAATGTATGCTTGCATCTGTAGAGCCGAATTTCAACTCATGCGATCTTAATCTTTGTAACGAAGATTTGAAATATCGTTGTCTCACAATTTTCAAGACACCCGGTGTATGTTTGCTTCGAATTTTTGTCCTTCAGAAGTCAAGAGGGCGTCGCGCGCGGCTCTCTATGGTCTAACAATTTACTGCCTTCAAGTGGGGTACCTGTCCAAAATGCACCGATAACATTCACCGGGTGGGTGATTGTTTGCTCGGACAATCCACCCTGGCGACCCAGAGTGGTCGGATATTTGGATACCTGTACCTGCTATACGAAATGTTACCTGTCGTTTGGTTACTTCGGTATAGGCCTCATCACGCTGGCTTACTTCATAGCTTACAGGTTCGGCTATTCCGTTCGGCTTTTAACGATGTCTTACATCCGCGCACAAGCGTATCTGATTCGCATCGATGAGAAAGCGATGGGTTGGAACGATCGTAGGTCGTGGATGAGCTTCGATAACTTATCCAAAGACTAATTCTGTAGCGATTTTTTCCTACAATGTACCCACTTTTTTCTCTTTGCAATAAAATCAGCACCCTGTGTTGAAAAACGGCGAAACTTTGGTCCAGTAGCAGATGAATATGAATCTAGGAATTTGGGAATTCGGAATTTCTGTTTGTTCGCGTTACTCGTGTGGTTAAATCTTTCCCTCAAAATCACCTTTTCACCCGCGTAACTTCATGGTTGAACAAGCATCGGTATACGTCGTAAACCCTACCCTGTTGCCTCTCGAACCTAAATCATACTCAAAGTGAGTTACCTACCACACAAATAGAGCCGTCTAACACCCCAACATATTCTCCTGCCCAGTTTGGTTGAATGAATATAGTCGAGCGAGCCGAGCTTTTGCTCTACGCTCAATTTATAGGCACCTATACGTATACGGACTACCCGCTGTTTCTCAATCACAACTATTTGGCGCGATGATTTATTCGGGATTTTGCGGTTTGGTTAATTTTTCGTCATTCCTTTGCTCCGTTCTCGTTTTCATCTGTTCATTCATTTGTTTATTTGATCCTCATTCGCGTAGAATAATGCGAGTGGAGTTTGGATTGCGAGTCGAGATGGATACCGATAGGGGAATACAATGTTGCTAAGGCACGTTTCTAGCACAAGTAGGTATAGGCATGTATGCGATAGGTATTCTTCTCGCGCGTTTTGCCAATTTGTATCAGTTTGGTTGTAAAGTAAATGCTCGGAATTCTCTATTATTTAGGATTCCTCGAGTCTCGAGTGTCGGTGCAAGTTTCGAATGTTACGTTTCACAAATGAAAAAAAAAAAAAAGAAAGAAAAACTTGGAATACGAAATGTAAAAGAAGAAAACAAAAACATGAAAAGAAAAGAGAACACTCCTGACACGTGATGGGACAGTCGCGTCTCGTTTATCGCTGATATCACTGCAGGATAGGGATGTATAAAGGTAAAACGAGTCGCGGCATTCTCAATATCACAAATAAGAAACGGGGAAAAAAGAGAAAAAGTAAAACACCTGGCAAAAGGAGCGAGAAGGAGACGAATCAGAGAGAATATGGGTGCGGTCGCTGCTACCGGTGAGAAAGATGAAAAGAGAAGAGAACAGAAGAGAGTGAATGATATATTTATGAGATTTAAATCGCCTAAGCGGTCCATTTCCTTGGTTTGCATTATTCACGGGTTTTGCTGGGCCTGAATGTTTTATACGATCCTCTTTTCCTCCCTCTCTCTCTTTCTCTCTCTCTTCCATTGTTTTTCCATCTCTAGCTGTATAGATTTGCTGCAGAAGTGTGCTTGCGGAGGAGGAAGTGCGCGTTCCTTCTTCTTATTCTTCGTTTTCTTCTTTGGTACCTACTTGCCGTCGCATTTCTGGACGGCAGTTCCTTCCACTGCACTACTATCGAATGCGATTTTCTTCCGCGTTCTTAGCGTCGCGGGACCGTAGCAGTTCAGAAAAAAATAGAAGAAAATCCAAGTGCGGAATGGAGGAATAGAGAGAAAAAGAGAGAAGGAGAGAGGGAGAGTGAAAAAGAAGAAGCGCCGCTGTTTTCGTTGCTTCGGAAGCCACTAAATGGAAATTTTTTGGCGACTTTCCCACGACGAACTACTCGGCGCTCTATTCGGTATTCTGAACGCCCCACGGGGCACTCGGAATACGAACTCTCTACGTGGTGGACCGCGATGGTGGCCAACGTCCAACGTCGTAATCCCACTCAGCCGATGTCTTCGCTTCTTCGCGGCATCTTTTTCTGACGAAGAATTTAGTATTTCCTCGTTCTCCTGCACTGTTTGGATTTCTCTTCCACATGGTCCTCACGTTGCTGGAGTAATTAATTAACCTGATCAAACTTTAACATGGTTTTGTACGCCGGGCTTGAAAAATCTGCCGGATATTCCTGGCGGTTTCGTTTCTTTCAACGATGCAACAAGTGGGAGAGTGGGAGAAGCTCTAAAAGGCGAAATGTATTCAGAAATTCTTCCGATAAGGGAGATGAAATTTGATCATCTGATCTGAAGTGCAGAGACTCGAATTGTGAAGTTTGTTTCTCCGGTTTGAGTTGTTTTTCCGTCGGGAATTTCAAGTTTCCCGAATGAAATCGCGTCCGAGTGTTCATCCACTATGCAGCGGCATAAGTTCTGGAGGATCGCGTGTGCTCGTATCTCGGTCGTCGATTCCTTCCTATATAACATGTGAGAATTCTTGGTATGGTCTTTCCATTAAACCTTCAATCTACACCGTACTAGTATACGTATGTTCCCATGCCCGTGTTGGTAGGTACGTACATAGATACGTGTGCCTACCTTGAAACGCGGGGAGAGTAAGTTTCCAGCTATCAAAATACCGCTGTGAAACTATTTGGTGAATTTCATGGGAAACAGACAGAGACCGGGGGATTAGATCTGTACCATCCTCCTCCACATGCACGTAACTAACCTACGTACCTACGTACTGCACGCGTTCACGTACAGTATACAACTATACCGGTATATCTACACGAGTTGATTTTAAACGGAAAGGACGGAGATGAACAGGATCCCGAAGCCCGTGAGAGAAGAGTAGAACAGAATAGAATAGGGAATGGGGGTGAATACGCGCCGAGCTACGAAAATTGAGGAAAGCCAGTAGTGAGCAGCAGGAAGACTCGTTAATGAGAGTTTCCCCAGACCTATCGATCATTTAGGTAGACCGAGTTTACCATGACCGCAGTAATTCACCGCGAACTCCTGCAAGCTAAAGCTCGGGAATATGGACCGGCGCGGCGCGGCGCGGCGCGGCGTGCGGATTGATCGACAGGGAAGTTTCTCGGGACGTATTTATTATGATAAAAAGGATTATCACGAGGAAGTTTCAGCCTTCGACCGTATTGTGTATGTACGGACAAAGTTTCATATCGACCAACGTGATCTTTGCCGAACTAGAACTAGGTTTCAATTGAGTAGAGAGGAGAATGAAAAGACACCGAGTAGAGGAATAAAACTCGGATCTTCGATGGCGGTTCACACCTTTTTGAACTGGAAATGCGACGAGCGTGATAGTAATGATAATTCAACGCGAATTAAAAAGTTGAATCGGTTGTACGGAATTAAACCGGGATGAATTTGTACTGCAAAGTCGAATGTGAGGAGGGGGGAGGTCGAGAGTTTTAGGACGTCGATTCGTCGCGGTCGGGGGGGGGGGGGGGGGGGGGGGGGGGGCGGTTGGATTAAACTGTAATTAGAACGGTGTAATTGGAACGGATCTGACAATGTAGCTACTGTCTAAAATCCAAAGCCACAACGAACCCTTTTCAGCCCGGAGGTAAACCCCGCGGCCATCGGGTGCCTACCAATGAGATTTTCGGGGGTCGGTGATCGAGCATCGCGACGTTTTACAAAACGTTCAATTTGCCTATTCTCTAATTCATTCCTCTGTCTCGTTCTCTCGCGTATAACAATACACGACACGTAGAAATTTGTTTCTGTTAAACCAATTGCCCGAAAAAAATCGATACACAAAAACGAGGTGGAAACTCGAGCTTTTCTCTTTCTTTTTTGTAGCGTTACTGTTTCTCAGGACCGATCGAATCGAACTGAACTATACCCTGTACACGTATGTACATACATATACACATACGAGTCGAGTTAATTAGACCTTCGCGAATTGCCAGTCTGAAACCACACATTCTGTAAATTAAACTCCGATTAATTCATAATATTGAATTCACTCGGTTATATTCTCTGTATCTATACAACATAGATTAAATATGTATACTGCAGTTCATAAACAATAATTCCAAACGTCGAGTGATCGTAGGCTATAATAGAATGTATAGTATACGGCACCAGGTACATACATACTGACAACCTTATGCACACTAATTTGTGTATTTACCTGACGGATGGACATGATTACGATCTCCTGAAGCGTACCTCTCTCGCGCGCGGTCAACGGATGAAATTTCATTTGCTCCAGGATCTCGTGAGAGCACGCGGTTTTCCGCAAATTTTTCCGTTTCCAAATTCAGTCTTAACGTTTCCCCCGTCGTAGACAAATTTCTGGAGCCACGATTCGGAATGTCGATCCACTGGACTCTGGCGAATATGTTATCTCATTTTTTCGTGACATCCATCCTGCCAATATTGTGCATTATCCGGCGATTATTACCAGCATGGAGCGCAATCTATGACTAGCTCTATTCTATTGCTATCGCCATCTCCGTACGTAATTTTGTTAGTTATAACAGAGAAAGAAAAGAAAAAAAATAGGACATAAAAGCAAAAACTAAAAGAGTACATTTTCTTTCCATAGAAAATAGCGGGAAAAGTTTTAATTGAATCGTGAACTAACTATATAAAGCTGATCCGCATTCGCAACTTTTCAACCTTTACTCTTCTCTCCACCTACCAACGTATCCATCGCTTTCCGTTTTATCTATAAAAACAGACTACCTAGCTCTAGCTAGCTAGCTAGCTAGCTAGCTGGCTCTGCTTGACTTCCAGCGAGTTAGCAGAGAATCTTCTTCGGAAGACGGCTATGTACATGCGTGTATTGGTAAGTACATATGTACGAAGCCCTAAACCTTCTCCAGTATCTAGTTAGGCAACGTTAGTTATCGAGCCGCTAGACCTTCCGCTTCATCAACTCTGATCAACTAATCAATTTGAAAACTGCGAATGCCACCGGCAACGACGTTGTCAGACTCTGGTATAGCCATCAGAGGTATTCTTCTCTGAGGAATTCCAAATTCGTGCCTTCCTCCATCGTTTCGAATTCTAATTGATTTTCCGTATTCAGTCATCGAGCCAAGAGAATCGCCGATTTGAATTCAGCTGATGAAATAAAGAGAGTAGATACTGCCGAAAGAACGTAATGGCACTTTGATTTTTTGCCGATTTTCATCACTGGTTCTTATGACGTATAGATCATTCTCTCGGTGATATTAGGTCAGCGTCACTAATAATACCGATGTTCTTCTTTTCTAACGGAAATTCACAGAGCCTCCGTTCCGTTGTGTTTTTTCTTTCTCTCTTTGCTTCTCTCTTTTCATCCCAGTTAGCTAATGAATCGTTGAACGTGCTCGTAGTATTCTAGTAGCTGGCTGTCAGTTAGTCTTGTTGTCGAAGAAACGTCATTCGCGGCGTTTATCTGATCCGTATAAACTTTGGTAGTACGAGTATATATACACATGTACTCATGTGTATGGTGCTGTGTGCTATGTGCGTTTGAAACTCTCCCCTTGTGGTCTTTGGTGTTACTGTACTACCGATATACATTACTACTTGCTCGCGTCATTCTAATAATAGAAACACTCGTCTCTCCAATAGTATGTGTATAAGGAAATGCAAGGAGGTATATGACGATGCTGATATGGGTTTATATGTATTCTGGGCAAATACGTAATTTATGGCATATATCTCTTACAATCCACCGCATTTATCTGTAATGCTCTATAATATTAAACTACTTACAACATTATCGGCTGGAAAATTTGGGAAAAAATGCATAAAGATAACGAGGGGCGGTGGTGTCCGGAACCTGAAATTCAATGTGACGCAGTTGGCGTATAAAAATCGTGAAAAATGTAGGTATATTCAAGCAATTTTTGGACTGAAATTTGGTCGAAGAGGGAAAATTTTACTTTTTTCTACCCGATTACGGGATACTGAAATCGGGATACCGCAATCGGGTGGACGATAAAGATTTTCTTCCGTTGACAAAATTCGATGATCAGACTCGTTTGAAAATCGTTTGAAAATACAGTTTTCGTCATTTTGTTGCGTCAACGTTGCAAACTTCGGTCTGATTGACCGCGAGTCGCGGTCGTCTTAGTTAGTTTCATAAATTCTCTTGGATCTCGTTTATTCTTATTACGCCACCTACTACGCGCTGCGCGTGTGTTACAAGAATTTACGAGCCTATGTATGCAACTTTACTACCTCATAGAACTACGTCTCAGATGAACTAGTTTACGAGTAAAAACGACGACGTTCGGCGAACTTTTGGTATAATTTGCAAACGTGAAATCCATTCAACGGAGATGATTCCGGAACGGCGAGAATACGCGGGATCACAATCCGACCGCGATTTTCATAATCATTGGTACAGTAATCTGATAAGTTATGTAATTATATTCTTACCTGTCCCCGTTATAACTCCGTATGCGTTTATATCCAAAATAGATTCTCATTTTACGCACCGCACAAATATATCATCACCTCATATGTTCATGAAACAACAACAATTTTTCAACTACACGTATCAAATCCACTCTACCATCATCGTCAGATTATCGCGAATCGATTACACGTGGGTCCGTCTGGCTTGGGCATAGAAAAAAAAAGCAACTTCATTTCAGATCGGTGAAACCGTTAATTATTCAATCGAAATCACAGGTATGCAATAAAAATCTGATACTTGACCCAATCGTGCCACGTGAAATCGTATGGATTATTGAAAACAGTGAAACAAACGCTCGAGTGATCTACGGCGCGTGCGTCTGGGTCAGCTTCGAGGCTACCACTGCGCGGGTCTCTCGGCTACGAATGTTGGTTAAGTGGTTAAAGCCTGCCGAGAGTCGGACCCCCAGAGAGTGAAAGAGAGGAAGAGAGAGAGAGAGAGAGAGAGAGAGCGGGGAGACCCACGAAGAGCGAGTGATCGCAGTGAATCGAGTCGCATTTAATCGGATGGTCCCGATTCTCAATGTGTCGATATTTTTCAACGAAGATCATCCTATAGAAAGTTGAAGTTTATTCCTTTTCTTGATTCTCAAACTCTCTGAACATTACCGAAGAGAACCTAACGACCGGGTGACGTCATTTTACACTCCAACAGTCTTAAGGTCACCGTCATTCTCCTGCTGGCTACTTGTTCGAGACTCGTGTCTATACATATAATCACAATTCAAAGAGCAATACGACCGGAAGCTGAAACATAGGCCAGCGAACTTTTTACTCGCGTATGTAATATTCTATATATCATATACAAATCAATATGGTTTCGAATTATTATAATATGTGTTTCGCGTAGCGAGTCAATAGAACCTGAAACGCATTAATTTCTCTGTAAAATTTGACCCACGGTATGAATTTCAACGATACTTTGGATAAGATGATAAGGACAGTTTTTTGGGGTTAACCTTTGCTATTTTTGGAATCTTTTTTTTTCTTCTCCTTTTACATACATCAGTTAGTTGGACGAAGTTAGTTTATAGACCGGGGTGTACGATACAAATTGTGTGGGATTCGGGTATAACAGAATTGTAATTAATTGTTCATAATTTTGCTGTTTCTTTTTCGATTTATTACTGCATTTTTTTTTTTTCGTTTACGCAATAATGAAGAAATGCTATGGTTCATATACCATATAATTAAATGTTTTATAAAAATCTGGTATTGTAGCTTAGCTCAGGGTAGCGCGGGGTCTTTGAGGTTAGAATTATTTTTACTCGTATGTATATAATATCGAGCTGTATACACGTGGTTTGAACTCATTGAGATAAAAGCGTTTTGATCTCGTGAATAAACACGGTAGTCCTGCACATCGTCGAGAACCTTCTTCAAATCTTCTACTGACGATGAGTTTTGGCGTCATTCTGTCGCGCGGAAGATCAAGTTGGACGATGATGAAAGAGAGACAGACAGACAGACAGAGAGAGAGAGAGAGAGGGAGAGAGAGAGAGAAAGGCTTCGAATTAGCGTATACGAGACATACGAGACTCGAGACTCGAGATTGGGGTTCCACTCTTTCTCCCTCGAGAAAGAAGAAGAGAGAAAGAGCGAGAGGAAGAGAGTCCCGTGGTGTACGAGTATATACATATAATATAATATAATATAATACTCAATTAGTTTAATTTGCTTAATTTTTTTCACTCAACTGATATTATACCACGGGGTTACGCACACGGCACATAGCTTCAATGCCAGGTCTCAATGTCAGAAGTAGAAAAGGAAGCATACCCTCCTCTACGGTGTATCGCTTCTCCTGCATTGTATTCACTTGTATTCGCGTACATATACCTATATATCTTGTGCACTCGATCATTATATCAGTCGGTAGTACCTGCCCATGTAATTTCTCAAGTTCTTACTAATTAATTACAATTTTCAATTGCCTCTTGATAAGTTCTTCACGTATTATCTCATTCACAAAACAAAATAATCTCGCAAAAGGATTCCTTTGACTCTGTGCATGAAATTTGAAGGGGTCGATCCACGCCATCGATGATTTGTCGGTTGAGTATACTAGTGCAGCTGCCTAAAGAGCAATAGGAATTTGAAGAAAATCACCGAATGTTAGTCGGTCATATTTATCTTCTATCTCTCAACTCTTCGGCTCTAACTATAACCTGAAAAATAATAGATCTGATCCTAATCCGGTTGAAAATTCAACACCGTGTATATCCCTACACGCTGCTGCTGGGAAAGCTATGGCTATGGCTACGGCTATGGCAGAGGCATGGCGAGAACAAACTTTAGGTTTTGGGAGACTATACGCAAGGAGAAGCTATCGTAGCGAAGTGTTTGTTAGACGTGACCGAGGCTCTGACGATTCTCTGCGGAGTATCTAGTTCCAGAATCTAGATCTATCCTCATTGCGTACATGTGTGTTCGTGTGTGCCTGTGTGTGTTCGCGTGTGTGCCTCCTTCTCTCTACTGCAGGAGAGTTACGAGTAGGTAGAGAAGTCGAGGAGTGTGCGTGCACCTACTTCGGTTGCTTCAATTTGCTTCTCTGCTAAATTCAATTCTATTTGAAATTGTTGCCAGAGTTTCATTGTGTTTATATGTTCCACGTCCTCTTCCTCTTCCTATCTCTCTCTTTCTCTCTCTCCTCGTTCTACTCCTGTAGGACTCCTCCTCGTCCTCGTTGTCCTCGGTTTCGTGTTCTATATCCCGCATATACCGTCATAGTAAAGTCTGCGTTGTATTCCAGTATACTAGTCACATAACTTACGGAGTAGGCAACTTCTGATATGAAGCATCAATTTCACCACGGTGTATATATTATTCATATATTTGACAAATTTTCTTGTATATTTACACATGATTCAAAAATTAACGTTTTTAGGATTCGGTTTTTTTTCCAACGCTATGCCATTCCCAGGATATGCTCATGTTCGTAGCTCGTTCGTACGAAATGCCAAGGCTGTTTTATTTCCAACTCAATTATAATTTCATCCTGTTCTGCCGTTTTTGGGGGAAATCCAGTTCTGATTTGGGAGCGAATTTTATACGACTGAAGAATTGGTGGCTCGAGTCCGAGTATTTCTTTTCAATCCTTTCTCTCTTATGTACCAGAGTTACTTATTACACAATTTGTTATTACCACATTCCCGTTATAGAGAGTAGAATATTATAACTCGTGGAAATTTATGTTTTCTATTCAGTTGAGGGAGTGACCGAACGGCGAGGAGAAAAACCGCTACGGAATTATACGTAAAACTTATTCTTCTAATGAGGTACGAACGTGACTTTAGGTGTTCAGAAATTGTTAATGCTAGGGATTCGCGATCGTTGCGAATATGCAAATACCTATCATGTAGACATGCCTGATCTTGTAACGCGTTGACACGTTCGCTCTGAGCCCACCGCGATTATCGAGAGAGAATATATAATTATCGAAACGCGCGTCGAACACGAGAGTATTCATCCATATTGTCATGGTGTCAACGTTGGCGTCGTGTTGCGTTACGTTACGTTACGTTACGTTACGTCACGTCCCGTCGCGTCGCTTCGTTTTCGAGGCCGAATTTTCAAGCCTTGATATTTTCGATTCTGTCTAGTCGAAATTTCATTACCTATGTGCTACAGGATCATGTCATTTTATTACATTATTATCCACTGGCTATTCTCAAGAGAGAAGGAGACGTATGTGTGCTCTTTGCACGAATATTTCGAACAAATTGATTTTCCCAATTCTGGTTAGATTCATGCTAATTTTCGCCGATGCTAATGGTCGGGTGTACGTATGTGTAAACATTATATTATCGATCGAATTCGTCGACGAGGTCTAGAGGGAAGAAAGTTGAGTTTCATTGAACGAGTGTTTCTCAGTTCTTTTCTGGAGTTTGAATTTGAATTCCAAATTTATTTTCTTTCTGAATGCCAAATTTTTGTTTCTTCTCATTTTTGCACGGTTCAACGCTGTAATTATTTTTTTCCTATGTGAGATACGCGGCGAAACAAGTTTCTCTCATGAAATAAGGATACCTAGGTGGTTAAACTTTGCTATTTGTCATCCTGTGACAATTTGAAATAGCGTTGAGTAGCGTCCATTCCTCCCTCTCTCCCCACAATTCCCAAGCGTCACTCAACGAAAACATATTTTTACTTCTCTTCTCTTTTTCTGCTCAACGCAATTTTCTCACCGTAAACTTTTTCGCCATATCATATACCTATAGCACAAGAGAGAACAAACGCGATGTGGAATCAAAATAGAAAAGTAAAGATTCGTATCTCTTCTTCTTTTTTCTTCCCTTCCGCAATCTAAAAATTTCATATTTGCTATCATATATCGCTGAATTCTGTGTCTCATATAACAGAATACATACAGCTACACTAATTACTGCAGAAAAATGCATAGTTATCATTTACGATATAATTTCCTGAAAATTTCCATTTATTTCCAACAATATTCCCATACATTTTATACCCGTACCACCTACATCGCGGATATCAATTCGCTTCTAATTTTACTCTGAAACACACCGTGTATAGCTATGATAATATAACGTTATGAATTTACGAATGGAATTTTCATTACTTTGATACCTGCATGCCGGAAGCCCACGGGCCCACGGGCAGTCATGCTTCACCGTCGATATAACGCATATTGATGTACGCAAGTTACATACAGAGGTATACATATGCATCGGGTCTATCTATCTATCTATCTATCTATCTATCTATCTATCTATCTATCTATATCTATATATTTGTCGACGGCAAATATTTGCGTAAATAGATTCACGTCCCTAGATATAATATAACGCATATACTATACATATAGGTATTATATAAAATTGCACATCTTTTGATATCGCTACATCGCGTACTACTGTACCTATGTATGTACGCGGTAATGTCGATATTGCAAAATTCAGTAGCGCGCGCGTGCGCGTTTTATCGGGTATAATTTTTATTAGGATACCAGCAGCAATTTATAATAGATATATCAATAATCAAAAACGAACGGAGTATGCGAAACTGCACGTATATGTATGTATAGGTCGTTTTGAACACGATTCAAGTCGCGCTTAGTTATAAATCGTGTAAAAAAAATATTTAAAAAAAAACGAACAAAATTTTACAATCTGCGCGGTAAAATTCGTTCTCTGAGCTTTTCACAATCTTGAAATTTTCTCGGGTATCACCTGCCAGCTATCCTGCTACCGCCTTTCAATTATATACGCTTCGTCAATTTGCTATATATTATATAGGTATAATCCATATTTCAATTCCGAAGTCGCGCAGACACGGGCTGGTGATCGCTTTGTTCTACAGAAATTAAAAATCCGAATTCCTTTTATGCTGCAGGGACAATTATCGTTAAACTTTTCGATAAAATTCTTCTCCTTCTTTATTACGGTCTGAGGCAGCCAGAGCTTTAGCTGAAAATTCTAAGACCGTGGATTATAATTGTCTCGAGCAATGACGCGGCGTAAAAAAGTTTTGCCACTTTTTACACCGGAAGCCACTCATTACATCTAGGCGAGTTTGATTCCAATTCCAAAATTACTTTTACTGAGTATCGAATAAATTGCAACGGGGTGATAACACGATTGTGCAAGAAATTTATAAAATGCAAACTTTTCGAGCTTGTTGTTGGAAAGCAGAAAGCAAAAAAAAAATGTGAAAAAAATATGAAAACAAGTGATCAGTCAGACAAGGGCCAGGCGTGTGATACGATGCTGTGAGTACCGTAACACAATAGAGTAGAGTAGCAAAGTGGAGCGAAAAGGAGAGCAGAGACGTACCCAGATGCTAAGGGCGTCTCTGAACCTCGGAAGACGTCGCTGTGGTCCGGAGGGGTTCGTAACACGGTAAATATGTCTCGTGTCACGTTCGCAGCGCAAAACATTACGTCAACAAGAAGCGCCTGTTTACACACCTCTATATACGTGCGCACCCACACGCGGCACGCGGACGCGGACGCACACGCACGCATACTCTCACGCAGAGATACAACAAACTTAGTACATATTATACGTACCCAAGTGACGAGTATATTATGTAGACCAACCTCCGTGAAATATATTGCGCCTATAGTTAATCATATTATATACAACCGGGGGCGGGCTCCTTTCGCATCAACTGAACTCTGCATCCGACAAATTTTACTTTTTGTCCTGAAAATGAGGATCCTTCGTAGTTCTATTCATTTGTTTTTCACATTTTTGCACCTACTTACATTAGTTGTTGCAACAAGGAAATACAATTTTATGAACATTTATTTCGAAATCTCGCAATTGCGATGTTTGAAATTCGCGTACGCGTTTTGGAAAGTCGGATCTTTGCTTTTGAAAAATGTGTTTTAACAAAGCTTGTCGTTTGCTCAATCGAAGTAGAAATAGCGGATCCGAGCGTCTATTTCTTGTGCATATCTTTGTTTGAATTCTTCCTTCGCAACTGCCATACCAACGTGCTGTGGCCATATTATCGTTACCATTTTCCTTCTATTTCTCACATTTCGTGGCCTCGATTACAATTGTGCTGAAAATTAAAATCGGTTGATTAGATCGATCGCTGAAACTACAAATCTTTGAACCGTTTACAATTTGAGCGTCAAAAACCCAAAATGATTCAAAAATATTTTCAAATGATTCGTACGAAAGTGACGAATGCGTGTATCTGGACACTGAACGAATTCAAGCATGAAATAAAATTCTATTAAAACTTTAAAATTCAGTCAATTATCATTAAATCCCATGGCTAAATCCTTCGGGTTGAATTGAAACGAGCTTCTCTTTCTTCTTCTCTCTCTCTCTCTTTCTCTCATATGCAAAACAAAGCCTTTATCTCATGTGTTTTACGCTGTAACCGCAGGGTATGAGCAACGGTATAGCTAGTGTAGGTAGAGGTAGCGTTGAAGCTCCAGTTTATAAAGTTGGTGTAAACTCTAGCTACAATAGAACATACATACTATATGGTGAGAGAGAGAGAGAGAGAGAGAGAGAGCGAGAAAGGGGGAACGAGAAGACGGGAACATTGAGGATATAACAGAGGAGCAAGAAAATTCGCTCGAGGGATTTTGGCAGATTTAGGCAAGAAATTTTCGTTGTATTCCATTGTCGAGGGCTGGGAGAGGTGGGCGCCATTGTAGTTGGTTCACATATTGTTTTCAATCTGGGCTTCATCATCGTGGCAGCCAGCTGTATGAAAAAGACTTAATACGCTAGCTAGCCGATGCTCATGCTCATGCTCACGCTTCCATATATACATACGTATACGGTATGCGCAGAGCGCCACACGTAGCGTTATAATTGAGCTTGATTATAATATACCTAACCTAGAAAGGAAGAGCGAGTTGGGTCATGTATGTATCACCTCGAGGACCTCGGTACAGTGAATATCTCTAAATGACACGGGAAATTTCTTTACCGGCATACCTCAACGCCCTTGAAAAGGAAACTACGAAGAGAGGAAGGAAGCAAGCATGGAAGGAAGGAAGGGTAGAAGGGTTTCGTCCTTGAGTGACAAGATTCCTGTGAATTTTAGGTGGTGGTATCCCATGACCGAGGTCAAAGGTTGTTAAGCATTCGCCTGAGATTTGAGGCTAACGCTAACTTGTGGTAACGAGTTTAGCCCCGAATCCAAATTCCCTCTTCTCCTTAGTGTTGTATGTAGATGTATTCCGTTATTCTTGGTCCTCGCTCGTTACTCCTCGGTTCATGACTTCTGGCAGGTAGGTACCTACGAGTGGATGTTAGTTGTTGGTTACCCGCGGCTATTTGCGAAGGAAGACGTATGATTCGGTGGATTTATACGTCCTTGGTTGGTCATTCGACGTAGCTAGCTTTCTGAAAGGACGAGGCGAGGGCTTCGAACCTTCAGCAACACGAGGAATTCGACGGTCCCCTAGAATTCGTCGTTTTTTTCTTCTCTCTTTCGTTTTTTGTCTCTTTCTTTTTTGTTTTATTAGATGTGTCAGCAATATAAAAGGGACAGGCGGGTAGATCCTTCCTGAACGTTAAGGATCGAAAGAGACGAAGTTCAAGAGAATCGTGTGCAATATAACAGTAGCAGCTTGTTACAGCGTTGATAAAGCGTGAAGGTGGCGACATATTGGTCGACGTATTATTCGGTGCTCTTGGAGTTTCCTATTTTTCATCTTCTTTTTCTTTTTCGTCTTTGTTTTTTTTTTTTTGCACCCTTCGTTTTGCTTTCTACTCTCGCTCCCTGCAGGATCAAGGGGATAAAAGATCGAGGATGTTTTTCCTTGTGTTTGAACTTTTTAAACTGTTGAACGAAACGTTGTGTTTCGTTTATTTTCTCTCTCTCTTTAACCCAGTTGAAAACTTTCTGTTTTATCTGTACTTTTGTCCAGAGACTAGAGTTAGGTACACCGTGTATATACATCTATCTTTACTTCAACTTCTACTTCGTACTTCTATTTCTACTTTTACTTCTGCTTCTACTTTTACTTCGGTCGCTAATTTTATATCCAAACTCAGTACTATAAATGCTTTCGAAGACTTTTTGGCCGCTAGCCGCTTTCGCCCATTAGATTAGATCGTTCAAGTACGGCGTTAAATCCTCGTGATTCATTGGGAAATTTGGCGAAACGGAGCTTAAACTCGAAAGTCCAAAGCTGAAAAATTAACCGTCATTTGTTATCCGGTTAAATTTAAACTCCGAAAGAGGGAGGGCTTCATTCTCCTTCCGCTACTTTTCTACTGCTACAATCACCCTCTTCCTCCTCCTCCTCCTCCTCCTCCTCTTCTCTTTACCTCTCACCTCGAGTGGATATATAACTCTGACCTCTCTGTGCTTCCGGAAATCTACGTACATACTTACCTACGCAGATGGATGTTTAAATTTATCGATAAATCGACTTGCGCAACCATTTTCTCAATATCTTCCAGTTCCCAATTTCACTTCTCGTTTTTTACAACGGACCGGTGTAGGTACTTCAACAATTTTGAATTCAGGATGAAGCGATCAGAACCATTTTTTTTGTGGTCCGCTTTTCGTTTTACAATATTTTCATCCATTCTCGTTTCACACCGGTGTACATACACCGGGATACCTAGTGAATTTGAAAATGTTGCAACATAACTGGGGTGAGCTTAATTCGAGAATCGTATTGCCAATTCTGAAGCTTTTAATCCCGTTATCTGACCCGAACGATATTCAGAGTTGATCCGGTTTATCGATGGTATAAAAATGAGGACGCTGGTGGAATTCGAAAAATAGAGAACTCGGAAGTTTTTGTGTTTATCTCTTTGTACTTTTTGTTCTTTGACCATAAAATTCAATAAACGGCTTCGACCCGTTCCGCATGAGACACGCTGTCGGTGTAATAATGTCAACTAATGCGGAAAGTGCAGCAATATCGGAGGCTTACACGCCCCAAGGATCTTGAGAAAGTTTAATCCTGAATCCTCGACCCGGTTCGCGGGATTATCTCTACCATATGCATGTTCGTGAAAAGTTTACTCGACCTCTATATTGATTTGTAAAATTTCTTTAAAATCAAGAAATACGAAATTCCTCCGTTTGCGGATTTTCATTCTTCGTTCTTCTCTCGAAGCTATGAAATTATATTATGATAGATATACGGTAAATTAATTTTCTTATTCGGCAAAATGTTCAATTTGGTTAAGTGAATTTCTCGGTAAAGATGTTTCCGTGAGAAAGTTGAAGCGTAGGAAAACTGTTGGGCGACAAGCGGAACTCATGGCACGAGGCGACGTATATGACTACGAAGTTTAACTACGTACGAAGAAACTATACACACACTTCGGAGTTCGCAAAAGGTGTTTCGCCGAGGCATTGGATCTTCTGACTGGTTCTTCCTTATACATGTATAACGTTTCAGAGTAAAGAAAACAAACTTCTTGTCAACAAGTCTATCCCTTTGAGGCTTTCCACTTATCTCACAACCTTCGCGCCTCTATAGTTTCCTCACGAAGACGACGCGACGCGTCGCGTCGGGACGTTGAAGCCAGTTTCATAGAAACTTGAAGCTCTTAGCTATATCAGTTAATTCTCATCACTCGAAATTTGTCATACTACCACGGAATAATGAAATTGGCTCCATCTAGCTATTGAATAAATTGCACGAAATTTTTCTCCTCTTTCATTTTTTCCCCTTCGACAAAAGCATGCAGTTTTTTTATTCAACATTTTTGGCAAATGTTTTATCGATTCCATCTATTTTGTCGCACAAGGATTGATACGTGCTTCAAAGCGGCTCGAGAATATAGCCTATTCGATTAATTTGAACCCCAGAAGATATACCTATATCCATTCAACTGTAATTCCGGGCAATTCTTACACAGAGAGATAGATTTAAGTGGGTTTATTAATCTTCTCCTCCGGAGCCGAATTAATTGAGTTTCACTCTGGATAGAGACGACGACTACTACTGTGTGGTCTAATCGTATTTGGCAAAGATTTTGTGGTACATTTAGTAGGAACGTACGTCAGATATTTCACCACCTGCGTACCTACCACTCCTCCTGATCCTATTACGTGCTCTCAGACGTAGACAGATATTGCTCTTTGCCATACTATTTCACTACTCTACTTCAAATTTGACACGAGGGTACTGTGTTTAGCAATCCTTTAGATTCTTCGCTTGAAGAAATTTCTCACAAACGTAGACGACAATCGCATTTTTGTTCGACGATTTTCATGGTTTAGTGTCAAAACAAAAGCGGCTTAGCGCTCTTCCGGCGGCGGGCGTGCAAGATATCCGCAGGAAAATATATCGGCCTCGCATTTCAAGGTCTCTCGTATATGTGAAGAGAAATCCCGGTGTGTAAGCACGCGCGATGGAAAAGATATAGGAAATTGCTTCGGTCTTTTTTCTTTCTTCGCATTCGCGAATTATTATTATACCTATACCAGTCTCGGTTTAGGTCGAGCGTAAATTTAGTTTGAATCGGTACACTCTACGTTCGTGGTTTTTAAAGAGGAATCTCTAACCGGAATTTCGTATCCGGCTGCACGAAGTCAAGCGGTTTACATGTACCTATTACCCACCTTACCTAGTCGCTGAAATACTCTCGCAGAATTAGATTTCCAAACAAGCAGAGTCCCATTTGTTACGCACCCAAATCTAATTGCAAACGCAGAGTGACATCGGACTCGAAATTACAGAATTACATCTGTCCCGTGGTTGTGTCGCACACGGTGTTCTTCTCTGTGATTGCCCGCCGAGAGAGCCAGAGAGATAGAGAGAAGATGAGCAAAGCAGCTGTGGCGTTTGTCACGGAGTGCCTAGTATGTATGTATGTATGCCTAGTATGTATGTGGGCATCCACCGACCGAGCGACCACCGAATCGCTGAACCAGGACAAACTTGCCTCAAAATCAGCATGCAAATTCGTGGAAATTATTCCGAGTGTCCATTTCAAGACCTCTACACTCTCCCTCGTAGCGATCAGCCGTACCCCTTCCTCCGTTTCTCCCTTTGTCCCATTTCACTGGCGGACAACCGCCATTCAATACACCCACATTTCTTGGGGATCGAGAAGAAGTGGGGGGAAGGGGGTCATGTTGGGGTAAGGATATCCGTTATTTGGATAGGTGAGCCTCCGCAAATAGGCTCGTGTACTTTCGGTGACCGCACCACCTGCTAACCCATGTGAAAACAGAACATTTTGCCACACAGTCTTTCCATCGCATCGCTTCGGGGGTGGTCTGGAACTCTGGAATTCCGTTGCTTATTATTATTGTGCCAAACCATACCTCATATATATTGTAGCTAATACGATACCGGCATATCTGTGCACCTGCTCCAGGCAGAATCAGTTAATTAGAGGTAAGTGGTCCGCCGTATTTTCCTCAAGGAGAAAAAAGTAAAACATTTTTCCCGACGGTCAACCTTCGGACCCTTCGCCAGGTATAGATACGCGATGTACGTCGCTTCCGCACATGAATATATACCGGGTGGTACGTTTTTTTTTTCGTTATCCGAAACGCACGTACGATTCGTCCGCGCGAAAACGCCCCGGAATCGAAGCTCGGTCTCGTGCCATCGGAATAGAATATCGAAAGGTTTGTACTGATGATATGAAAATGTCGACCGTTTGCCCTTCTGGTGGAACGCTGCGCGTTCCTGCTCACGTGACTATCTTGTTAGCGATTCTATGGTCCGTCGTCGTTATACCTGAGAGTCAGGTATATGAAATATACTGCGAGTACATAATACCGGGAGAGCAGAGAGAATGACAAACGACTGTGAGAGCACCACGTCCGACTTTCTCTGTTCCCTGCATCCGTGACTCGGGGAGAAATAAGAGAAGAAGAAGGATAAGGAGGATGGGAAGGAGCAGCGCCAGTATGAGACCTGCTATTGTTTGCGCTGTCTGTGGACAGTCTGGTCTCGTGCGGGGGGCGTCCTCCTATGAGTTAACCAGTGAATTTATCTTTCTCCTCGTCTCACCGGCTCTAAAATGGGTGCCGGCCACTTTACCCTCCATTATTTACGGCCAGACCTCTCATACGGTCTCGGTTCAGGTCGAGAGTAGGTTTCCTCCTGTCCCGAGGTCCCTGAGTCCCTCAGTCCCTCAGTCCATCCGACTCTTTCACTTCTGCCGGTTCAAATTGCCACAGACAGCGACACTCTTTCAAAGTGTTTCGACCACCTAAAAAACGAACGAAACATTTGGCCAGTGGCCTACCCTCCGAAGCCTCAATTTGTGCAGTCGCTTGAATTTCGTGGACAAAATAGCTGCTTCGGAGAAACTTGCCTAATCTTCGATTCTTTCTTACAACAAATTTGAATTTTACTCGGCACATTATGCTCGTATCATTTAATGCTGATCGTAAAACGCAAAGTTGATGTGCACATCGTATGAAAGAAGAACGAAATAAGCTTTCGTCTGACAAAGTGGATGAAGCTTTCTCACCGGGCGGCTCTCTCTTTCTCTCTCGGGCATCTTGAATCCACGAGGACCGAGCGACCTTTTTAGTTATTGTTGAAGCCAGCCAAGGGTATAGATTCTCCCCAGAATTCTGATCCCTTGTCCAGTAACAATCTGACATTCTACACGTCTCGAGGGAGTTCACTGAGCACTCCACGTTAATCCCTACCGTAGCCTGTATGATGATGTGGAATTTATTGGCTAACCACTTCCTCGAGTATCAAATTCTGACCGACCGCGACGACGATATTCTCTCTTCATCAAATAGTATGTAGGTACACCGAACGAATGATCGGTTACTCTTCAACAGGAGCGAAGCTGTTTGTTTTTTGTTTTTTTTTAGTTTCGTTGCGTAATTGATCCTTGGGGATGAGCTGACATTTTTCTACTCTCTGAAATCCCTGAAATACCGTAATTCCTGAGACCCGAAGTCATTTGATGTTCATTCTCACTCGAGCTAAGTAGAGGTATGGGGGGGAATGGGCTGGAGAAGGTAAACTGCAGCAGTTGGAATTAAAATAAATATAGAGCCATCTTCTTTAAGTGGGTCGAGAATTCCGCTCGTTTCAGCGGACACCCATCGTCGCTTCTATTCTTCCGGCAACAATGGACTGGGCGTCCTCACTCGCTTGGGAATTTTCTTTTCCCTACCTACCGGCTTCGTTTTATTTCATTTTATTTCATCTTATTTTCTTTTCTTTCACTTTATCTCCTCCTATTTTACAAACGTTATTTCTATGCTGCACGAAGGAAATAGTGTCACTTCGTGATGGAAAGATGACAAATTGTATATGTATATACATGCGTACCTGCGATGTCGATTATTTTATCAAATCGTCTTATTATCCCTGACTGTACTCAATTTATAAAATTACCTATGTCAACGAATGTATGTACGTATGCAGTAGCAGCTACCCGGTACCTGCTGGTGGCAAATGGAAATCCCAACAGTTTGCTTATCACGCGGTATACAAACTTTGACTATACGCAAACAAGATCGCGAATAGCACGTCGCATTCGCAGATTTAATCTCAATAATATGTATGAACCTCGGCATGTTGGTTGGTATACTTAATATATATACACCGGTATATGGAACAATCTGTATTATCAAAACTCCGTGACAAATTGTACCCCCTGCTGTTGATTATCATTTTGAGAGCAATTAACGTTCCTATGCGTATACATTTTATTTATCTACAACGATAATCTCCCTCCGCGTTTAGAACCGAGCAGACTTGTATATCGGTAGCCGCCACCTACCTCCGTCTACTCTTGCTCCGCGGCAACTAATCAGTCCATTATTGCCCACGGCCCATTATCTCCTGGCATTGGCATGCGGACAAAGCTGCAATATGCTCCCAATAGGTAGTGCCTACTGCAGGCCAATATTATAGCTACAAGCTTCTCTGATCTCCTCCATCCTGATTCCTCGTGTCCCCTTCTATCGACGCAATATATATGGTACCTACATACATACACACGTAGATACATACATTCCCTCCGATATGCAATTACATATCGCAAGCTATGTAGTAGCCAGGTATAGCACGGATGTGAACTCACGAAAATAATTGGAGCACGATATATCTGTAGGTAGTACGTATATCTACCTGTTTCTGCGTTGTAGATTCAAAGTCGAATAAGCAGTTGTTGCACAAGTTCTCCAGGCCGTTTCAACCCATTTCTGTGAAAACGCGGTGCATCCGCATCGATCCGTTAAAAAGTCTTTCACATTCGCTGAGCTCGCTCGCAGTTTTTATTTCGCCTATGTGCGAAGGTGTGCAGCTAACCCCGGCTATCGTCCGTTTGTTATATCTCATGCAGTCGGTCTATTTACGCCAGCCTATACAATTTCTTTTTGAGAGTAGGTTATCTGTGGGCAGGTAGGTGAACAGAGTACACGATGCCGTACCACGCCACGCCTACGGGATTTTAAATGCGGAATACTTCACCACGTGTAGCATATGTACCCATTGTAGTATGTATGTATGCATGTATGTATGTTTGCATGCACGCGTATGTATATACCTACGAAACCCGCTTTTTAACTCTACCTTCCTACCTCTTCTTCTCTTACCCCATTTACTTTTTCTTTTTTTCAACCTCTTTACTTCCATATTTTTATTTGCATTGTATTTTGGTCCATTTAACCGAAACCCTTCGCTTTACGAAAGCGCGAATGAGATGCTTAGGCCAAGTATTACCGCGTGTGCGTAGAGCAGGAAGGACTTACATTATCTTATAACAACATGAAATGGAATACAGGAAAGAGTACAAGAGCAAACGGAAGTAGGTACGAAATTCGTTGGATATATTTCGAGAACTATAGTGATAGGTAAAGTAGGCGATAAATTTCCTCTTTCTGGTTTTAGTTCGAAGCTCAAATCTCTCTGCGATCATTATTATTCTTTTTCTTCTCACTCGACTCGTAACGGTCGATTGTTGATGACTCGACGTTGGGTGGACAAGTTGGTGGGTGAAGGGTAGTATAAGTAAAAATGGAGAAGACGGAAATTTCCCGGGGGAATTAATTGTCGCCGCGGTAACTGCAAACGCGGTAGAAAATTTAGTTAAGTGTTGGTAATTGTTCCGGTGTTTCTTGTGACTTCGAAACTCACACAAATCAAGTCTCGGCAAATTCGTTTGCCTAGCTCTGGTACATAACCATAGTTCTCCGGGTAGTATGTATGTATATATTTGTTCAATTTGAAATGATAAAGTTTCGTGCACGCGGAGCTTTTACTCGCTCAGATAAAATTAAAGCCGAACTGTTATTTTACGCGAAGATCAGACCGAACCGTCGCGTCGCGTCGTGAATCCTAACCTCCTTCAATAAAAATTCTTTTTCTGCCTCTTATTTCTGTAAAAAGGGTAAAAAAAAAACTTGGAAACGAACCATATGGGAGCATTTCCAAGTCTAAACGATAAATGAACAAAAAGGAATAAATAAAAATTGATTGCTCTCGTTGAACAAAGTGCAGTGAGTAATTGACGGAATACAATTTTTTATGCTTCGCTGTTCAATCTAGGATAGTTTGTGCTGTTTTATTTTGAAATTAGAAGAAATAAAAATCCCCGATACTCGTGAACTCAGTGTGATTTTCAGTAGTTGCTAACGTTGCTCCTGCACAAATCAGCCTTGATTGTATTCGGCGCCCGCACAGCTAGGTCAGCCGCGTTTTCAAGTCCGTTAGCACATATATAAATCTCGCCGATGCCCTTGTTCGACCAGATAAAGTTTGACAGACGAAAAAAAAGGAGAGGAATGGAACAAAAAACTTGCACACACGGGTTACCGACAAACGCATTAGTCATTCCCGTTTCACTTGATTGATCGTATAGTTTCCGCAGTGGTGAAACAATTAATCAATTGATTATGTATTCTGATAAACTCATTTATTCGGAATTTATTATATTGGATATTGAATATCTGGTAGATCAATTATACAATTTGTATTCATGATGGTTGAAGCCGGGCAAAAAAGGGGGCCAAAAAATGTCATGGGTTATCAGAAACTCCTGAAATTCGGTGATCAGCTGATGCTCTTGTTCTTCTCTCTGTTGTTCTTCTTCTCGCATTCGTACAAGATCAGATTCTTTAAAGATTGACAAATAATTTTGGAAGAATTGAGATATATTGCCCTGCTTTTTCCTTCATCGTATGTAACAAACATTGAGAACAGCAGATAATTTTGGTTCTTTTTATCTTGTGTTTCAGGTAAGAAATTTTGCAGTTTTTCATTTCTGCATTTCTCTTTCGCCTCGCGAGGAGATGGAATAATAAGTTCCGCAACGAATCGCAGAAGCTGGGCGTGCACGGTAAGCAGGTATACTATACAAGACAATAGGAAATTAAATTCCCTACAGCAATCAGCGGAACTTGAAATGACGCTGGTATAAATTCAGTTTTCCTGCAGCTCTAACGCTCACGTGTTTGAAATACCCAATTAAGTGGTTGCGCGAATGTTGAATATACAGTTCTCTACCTATCCAGTATTTACGTATTTATACATACAAGCTACCTCCACCTCAATCTCCACGTGTCGGCCCTGGAGCTATAGCCACGTTACCACAGTGGCTTCAGCCCCAAACGCAGCGTTACCGGTTACCTACGCGTTTTCAACTTCCTCCCTGACTCCGCGGTGGCGATAATTTAACCGGGTAAATTTTTCCCCTTCGCGCCTTCTTTTCCTTCTCGTTCTCCTTCTTTGCACACTTCGTTCTCTTGGTTTGCGAGAAATACCGAGCCATGGCAAAACACTCAATTAAGGATGTTCAGTCGTTGAAATCGGTACTTTTGTAATTTATGTTATCGAACGATGGTCGCACATTGGATATCTATTGAACAATCATTCACTCGTCGACTGTAAGAACTGGCCTCGATATGCCTGGGAACGAAAAATTTGAAAATTGTAAACAAATGTTCAGACATCCAACGTTTCAAAGTATCGAAAATGTATTGGAATCGGCCGATTTCATTTTAGGTTGGCTTTTTCGTTGAGAAAAGTGTTACCCGCAATTTTACCGTGACGTAATTTTTCCATAATGTGTTTCTTACGCGATATTCAATTTTATAAGATTCCATTGGTATCGATTTTGAGTCAGAAATAGCAATATTCAACTAATAAACAAGAAAATGAAAAACACGTCACAGTGAAATCGTAGGGAATAGTTTTCTGGAGATTTTTGATATTTTGAAATATCTCGGATATGAGGACCTAAAAATGTTCATCCCAATCTTCGTCGGTTGAGTGATTAGTTTTTCTCTGCCAATCCAACAGCGATGCTGACAGAGAGAACAAAATGGAAAAGAAAGATGAGAAAAGCAGGAAGACACGCGTTGTATTCTGAACTACCTTTATCATTTTTTGAAACCGCCTCTATACCTATACGTTGAAATTTATATCTCGGAGCGATGCTATCTTGCGGTGGGGCATGGTCGACGTAGTGGGTTGTTGTTTGCGTTATTTATACCTCCCTTGAGCGTAGCTCTGATGGCAAACCGTGGCTGTACACTTATGTACTATACACTACAGTGATAGTTATAGTTATAGGTATAGTTATGGTACGTACGCTATATGAACTATATCTACGCAAACGCATAGTGTGGACGTTTGTAATCGAGCAAACCGCATCCAGCCACGAAGTATGGTTCTCCTGCTGCTCCTCGAGCAGTTAGACTGACATATCTACCGGTTAGCCGTTAGAGAATATAGACGGTTGTGATTACACGTCGTTATCCTAGTTAACCTACCGGAAATGACGAACTGGTGAGAACATCGTTTGATACCAGACAAAGCTGTTGTCTTCGTATTCGTGTCGTGACGACTTAATTTTCATCCCCCTCAGTCGTTTATCGTGAACCACAATATAAATTTGTACATGCACGTATACTATCTGCTAAGTATCTACTACGGGGCGTAGATGTATAAACTCGTTGGCACTCGTTGATTATCCATTCTGGTATAGTTTATTTACTAGTGATATATACATGTGTACAATTTGCGGAGGCGGTAGGATATTCGGAGTCACATATATTTGGTAGCAATTTTAGGTATGGTAGGTATATACATTTTATAGTCATTGTGATAATTTTCATGTGGTTTGCCATTCACGATTATGCAGCACGGTTAAATATTCCCGAAGGTTTAATTTCGTGATCGAAAATGTGTATGAAATATACGAGAAGAAGAATTCATTGCATTACTCGGATATTATTTCCGTGTGTATATATTCAGTGTTGTATGGGTCTTTTTTTTGTCTTGTTTTGGGGAGATCGGGGGAATTATCATATAGTACCTATCCCATGGGAATTGCATATCTGGCGGAATATTTTGATTTCTGGTTATACGAGTTTTGATTACAGTAGCATTTGTGATTTGATGTTTTTTAGTTTTATTTCTTCGTTTCGGTTATGTCTGTAACGTAGAAGCAGAGGTTCGATATTCCAAAATCGAACATTGTGGATGTGTTCAACGCTGCCCCATATTTGACGTATTATATGTACATTATTCTATACCTTTCACAGTTTTTTTTCTTCATTTATGAAATTAAAAATACCGGAGATTTCATGTGATTCTTAATAGCGCGTGAAACATGATTCGGATTTCATGTTATCGAGTAGTAGACGATCCGTTGGCCCCGTTTTGTCGAATTGAACCGTAAATCTCGCGTAATCTCACGATCTAACATAAATCTGGCATGTGTTAGTCTCCAAAGCTTGCCCTGACTCAAAATTAGAGAAAAAATTGTACGGCCTCACGTTGGGCGCAAAAACGTTCTGTTTTTGGGATCCAACCGAAACAGAGAACCGATGGATTTTCTATTAGTATGATCCGCGTGCATACCGCGAAATAAAAAGAAGTCAGTAAAGAAAAACATATATCTGCTGGACTAATGAAACGTCGATCTGTGAAGTTCTTCGCGTCTTCGTTCTCTCCTTTTTTCTGGTTTCTCTTTTTCTTTCTTCCTTCCTTCACTCATTTGATCTGTTACAGGTACCGTGTTTTCTTTCTTCTTTGTAACCTACGGTGCTCGGTCCTGTGCAACAAGATTGCCACGTAGAAACGAAAAGCTCGTAAAAGCGTTCACTCTCCTGAAACTAATTTGAAATTAGACGTAGCCGGAAGTAGGCAGTGGGAAATAGCATAGCGACGCTCAGGACTTCCCCAATGTCGAAGGAACGTCTCTGACTAATCAACAAGTGTCGCAAAAGAATTCTCTTTCTATTGCTTTTCTCTTTCTGTTCCTAACGGAAGGCAATTTCCCGGGTACTATGATATGATCTATATACATAACTAAGTCTAACAAAGTATTATATCATGTGATATCAAATTCAACATGCGAGCGAGGGTCATGTAGGACGTGAGAATTGGCTGTTGAAATTTGATCAGGCGGGAAAAATTCAACCCCGTTGCGTCCAACGAAAGTTTCAGAGACGGGTGTTAATTAGAAATGACCGGAAGGCGGCATTGGTTTAAGGAATCAGTCCGCAACCGTTAAACTAAATTCACTGCAAGGTTGGGCCTCCGGATTCAACGGATTCAATTCAAGTTATAATCTCTCCGCTTGCCAGTTTGCTGCCAAGTTATACTTCCCAAACTTTTCACTTCGTATGTATGTATGTCTGTATGTATGTATGTATGTGTGTATGTATGGACCTATCTACAATCATACATTATTTTCTGTACCCGGCAGCGTGCTAATGACGAGTTTTAACTATTATCGCGTAAAATGAATGTAGGCCTTGCAACGGAATGGGCCTCGATAGAATTCATCTTCAATTGCATTCAAACTCTACTCTGCATAGTTCAATCTAGCCAATTAGAAAAATATAGTTCTTCCAATTTTTTTGAGGGATTCGTTTTCCGTAGAAATCACTCGTCTCAAATTGAGGGGAAAATTAGTCGGATCAAGAAACTGGAGAGAAATTCTAGCGGTTCTTTTTTTCTCGTTTTTGTTACATCGGCACCGTATTGTGTTCAGGAATTTTAATTATAATTTTGAGGAAAAGTTCTTCCTTCTTCCTGTCCGTAGATATAGTCGTTATCATTTACCTCGCCTTTACTGTAAACAAACAAACTGCAGTGATCCGATCCCTATCTTGGAGCAGCTGTTACAGCTTGGCACAGATGAATTATTGCACCAGTTTGTATTATTGTACAGTTTGTAATCTCGTCGAGGAGTGGAATTCAGTTGTGGATACTCAGAGTTCTCCATGTATTTCCATCGAAATTTAATTACAAGGTTGAACTGAAAGTGAAGATTTTTCTACGATTATGTTCGAATTGTCAGTTATGTGTATCTTGAATCAATATATTTTCGCGAAAATTGATAAACGAAAAACATGGCTTATGCTTACGATCCCGTTTCATTGCAGAAATGTCATTAGTGCAGTTTCGCGTTACCTACCGCTGTTTGTATGAATTCATCCGCCTGCAATAATTCACGATGTAGAATTCTACTGATCAACGTCAACGCCGTGCTTTCAGTTGGTAAATAATTTGCGGAATTTTGAGTTTTCGGTAAATATTAATCGGATCGCAATGACCAGCTTCTACAATTTTCAAATTTACCTCTATTTCAGCCTCGTATTTGTCCGGTCCGAACGAACCTTCATTCATTCATTAATTAATGTTAATTTGCATATAGGTTTACCTCCGATCATGTATTCACGTATTTACGTATAGATTTCTCATCCACGTACCTACAGGCATGTAGATAGTGTATACATATACATATCTATTACCACGTTTCACGCACATATATTTATATTTATCCGGGTGAAAACCTGCTGGAAGTATTCACCGTCTTCTAATGTTGCATATTCATGTGTTATCTTGGCATACCTACTAGATACGTTCGTATATGTAGCAAGTATATAAGCCGAGCCGAGTACATAAGACTATATCTTATACCTACTACGGTATATATATATATATACAGAAATTAAACTCCGTGTACTATCTGCTATATGCACACGTTTTATTCGCGTATATAGTGATACCCTGGCGGTATTTCGAATAAGAAATGCCTAGGTACCTACAAGAATCGTGACGAAACATCTGTGCAATTTTTATCGCGTTTTCTTTAAACTGGCGGACCAACGCCCTGAAAGGAGTATAACGGTGCGCAGCAGGTACGGGGTACACTCCTTTTCATTAATAGATTCGCTCCGAAGTTGGCCACGGTTGCGGTAAGCTGCTCCAAGGGCACGACAGAGACCGATCGGCGCGACGCGTTTGAATAAATTCGAAAAGACGATGCGCTGGTTGGTCTCTGCCTTACCTTTGGGGCAATTCGGCTCACGCGCAAGCTAGATTCAGAGCGCAACCATTAATGAACAGGAGTGTACGTCGTGATACGTACAACCCCGGGCTGCCAGTTGCGTTTTCGTCCGTAAAATATTATTCTTCCAATTTCATATTTTCACACGATTTTGGGAACATAATGGAAAGACGATGCAAGAGAAGGAGAGAACGTCTTCCTGCACCGATTTATAACTGCGCTAGAGCAAATGCGGAGGATAGTTGTTGAGAGAACAAATCGCGGAAAATCTCGACGTCGTAATTAAGAAAATGAGAAAGAGAAAGAGAAAAAGGAGGAAGAAGAAGAGAATGAGAACATTCGATTATTTCTACAATAAATTGGGTGATAGTTTGGTATGCATGAGTTATACATCAATGAGAAACGGTTCTATGAAACTATACATAATTGATAACGTGCGCGAGTAGAATGTCGTCTGCGTATGGTAGACATGAAATTTGACGAATTCAAATTGAAATGTTTAGCATGCACGCAATTTATGTAGGTATATGATATATACCTATGTACGAACATATCTTACATAGATACCTAAGCAGCAATTACTCTCGCGACGAGCTTTTGATCTCGCAGGACTGCGAAGTGTGTTATTTATTATACGTACTTCGCGGACGAACCAGATGTATGTATATACATGTATGCGTACATGCATATGTACTACATGTATGCGCGTGAATCATCTAAAGCCGCGAGTCGCGAGTAGTGAGCCTCGAGAATCTCCGCGGTAGGCTATAGACGCGTATGTATAACTACATTCATTCAGGTTGGTAGGTATGCTTCGCAAGAACCCAAGAAGATTCTACCGCGAGTTGAAATGCCTTCACGCGGATATTAGATAAGGATTAAATTTCTCGTGAGAGTTTTATTAAACATTAATTAAGTTCTGCCACGTGTATGAATGTATAGATACCACACGTATGGGCGTGTTCGCAAGCCAACGCGAAAAAACGAAAGAGCTAACAAGAATACCAGCTTCTCTCCAACAACCACGCACCCTCCCGCATACTTACGGGTGTGTCATTAAATTGCAATGCATCTTAATCGCTCTATATTTTATCGTGGGTTTTCCTTCGTGCAGTGTTTCCCGGGTTTTGTTATCGCGCCAACCATTCTTATCAGGTTGATCGAGTTTTTTTAACGTTGCGTTGACGTAACGAGAATCGCGCAAAATCAAGATTTTGCTTGATCGTAAAACTTCCGCCGATATTATTGTTCGGTGATTTTTCGTTGCATCAACGTTAATAGACTTCGGTCACGTAGTTAGGCCACCTCAACGATGCAGCGAATTTATTGTAGGTATACGGGAAAAGTACGAGAGAAAATCATCTCTTGTGTATATATTAACGAACAAAAATCGGATTTTTTCCGGGTTCCGTAAATTTTTGATGAAAATTTCTAGACTACACGGGATATGGAGCTACGCATTTTTCACCTCTACTTTTTTCACAGCGATCCACTAATTTTATCAATTACAATTCGCGACGTCCCAAAGAGTTCGCGGTTGATTCTTGATCGGTCCACTCCGCTCATTTTATAGACACTAGATTTTTTTTAATTCTCCCGTCGCTCGATTGCTCCCGTGTCTAATATACACGTCACGTGGATTTTTTATTGTAATAGTTCTCCATATAGTGCCCGCGGGAATCCTCTTTTACCTGTACCTATTTTTTCTATTCTCGAAAACCGGCGCTTTGTCAAAGGACTAATCGTCAATGATCAGCTATATGGCACATGCTACTAATTCATACTGTACCTGCGAAAGCGTATTATAATCAAAGTCTCTTGAGAAAAGTTCAAAGTAGGTATTACGTATAGGATTGGATATTCTAGGTCCATGAAACGAAAATTCACTGAATCATAAGTATTTACCCATCGCGAACCTACGTTCACGGAGGAGGCATGCGCGACTCTTTGAGCACCGACTAATTACTCGCTTAATTAACAATTTCACCCGTTAACGTTAACGCGGTGTAAATTCTGCGCGGATCTTCGTTCCCACCAAAAATCAAATGCTGGATACCTGTACATACTGTATTATGTGTCTATATTCAAACGATCTAGGTGTGGGGTGGTTTGACAATTTTCGCACTTCTTTCCTCTATTAATGAAATTTTTCACGTGAAAATTGTTAGAAAAAAAAAAAAAAAAAAGCCACTAATCGACGTGAGCAAAAAAATATGTTTCACGTCACTCGCACGTCCTACATACAACCCTCGAGAGTTGGAACACTTTATAGTTCTTTTCCTCACTCAATCTTTGAATCCTGCGCTGAAACGAACAGAAAAAATAAAAAAATAAAAAAATAAAAAACTATCCAAAGAACGCATACGTAATATAAAATAAATTTCAAATCCTTGCCGCTGCATGTGGAGTTGTATAATATATATACACGTATGTAGAAATTGTAGGTAAAGTAAGAGAAAATAAACGCGCAATTTGTAGCTGCAGGCGCGTGGGGCGTAGACGTGGCGGGGCAAGAAGATCTTTGCAATTATTCTCTATTCGCGAAGCTTACAAAAACTCTTTCAATATTATTTTTCATATAGTATTCTTGAGCCCCTACTGCAGCAGCATACTGCATAGTTATAGCGTAGCAAGAGAGAGCACTGATGATGGCCAACTTATACCTCTTTCGGTATAGATCATGTTTACGAAGCGCGCCAGGGATATTATCACCTAGTTTCACCGCTGCTGCAATGCATCATCTCGGTGGAGAAAGAGGGAGAAAAAGATTGAAAAGAAAAAAATTGTGAGAATGAGAATGTGAATGAAAGATCAAGGTGCAGGAGGAAATAAAAAAGGAAACGAAATGCCTGTCGCAGCAGTGTGGCACGTGTTTTACATAAATTATGTGAAAAATTAAAATCTGAATTTCAGTGTGTCCCATCGCCTACACTTATACCGCGGTGCTAGGTCGAATTTCTGATCAGAGCTATTAAAATTCTTCGTGGTTGGACCCAGGCGTCGCGACGATCTAGCGAATGCTATGTCCTGATGCTGCAAAGATGCGGAAATAATTTAGGATGGCAACAGGAACGAACCTTCGCCGTTTAACGTTTACGTTCGCATTCACGTTCGCGTCAGCGTATTTTCTCGCCGGTAAAGCTGCTCTCGTAATTCCATATTGTAATAACAATGTTCATTTTCATTTTCATTTTCATTTTCGTTGTCATTTTCATTTTCATTTTCGTTCTCGTTTTCATCTCCTCGCACCGCCCCGTTATATAGGTGGGTAGGTACACTAGAATTCGTTGAAGTCTGAAGTTTAGTTCTCAGTTTATTCGTGTTTTTACTTTTTCTCTCATTCCTAACCCCCCTTCGATCTCTACTTCATATTTAACACCCCTTCTCTTGGTTTATCTTTCTCACGTATGCACGATATGCCATACCCGCCATGGTAGAGAGATTGTTTTTTCACTGTAAATAGCTGTTACACCTAGTTAAGCGCGACGAAAGTTACACGTATAGCCACGCGAAACTGTCAGTGAACAAGCTCTCGGAGATGCTGACGAAGTGCTGATGCGCAGATGTCTCGCGATATCCTCCCTCCGCGGGATATACATAGGACAAGGATACAAATTATGTCAATTGTTTGAGATAACCGAAGCTCCTCCTTTTTCCCACCAAGAAATAAAACTCTGAGAAGTATGCGCGTATACGTATGTACTGCAGAGATCTCGCTGCTGCAGCTTCAGAAAATGAAGAAGTACATAGGTACATATACACGTGCAGCTTCGTATTTCGAATTCGTATTCGTTCAATTCCAGATGAATTATATACGTTCATGCGTGTATTACATGTATCCACTTCATTATATATTATACCGATTCGTCAGGAACTCGAAGAATTCCTTCATCTCGGCGGATTATAATTTACCTGAATTTTTCTCTAGCTACTCGTACAAATTATTGTCGATAATGTGGGACTTGGATAGTTTTCATTCATTATACTTATTCATTTTTTTGGTGTAATTAACGCGTTACCCGATTTCTTTCTTTCCTTTTCTTCGTGAAAATTTGAATTTGATAATCAAACTTTACATTATTTCAAGAAAAATTTGTTTCTTCGTGCACGGAGCAGGCATATTATATCCACGGCGACTAAAAAATTGCAAATTATACTAGCTGGGTAATCTATACTATGCTTGGAAAATATACTATACTATACCATACTTGGCTATGCTTGGAAAATTTAACAAGCTACCTTTCTTGGTTGAAAATAAATAACCGATAAGACGATAGGTAGCTATATAGGTATAGGACGATAGGTAGGTATAGCTAAGTTGGCTGGTTGGTAGGATTTTATAATGAGCACGTGATATAATATTTATGCAAATGTTCAATTTCTCCCCGTGAGTACCTTATGATATAGTATACGCGGGCAATGTAAAACGAAAGACCTATGTATTATATAATTTATATACTTCGTAAGTCACTGCCTCAAGGTGCGGGGTGAGCTTTTCTTTTCACATAATTTGATAATTATATTAAACTCGAATTTGATTACCCGATGAAACTGACTTTTCATTCCGTTGAGCAAAATTATATGACGCAATGTTCCTCCGACAGGTTCCTATGTTCAATTCAAAATTCTCATGCGAAATTTTGGACGGAGATGAACGTTTGATTTTTCCACATGAAGAAGAACATATGTTAATGGAATCAGAAAAACAATTTCTGCTACGTTTTCCAATAGACCCAACGATTATCTTGAAAATTGCGTGAAGCTGTCCTTTTACTTGATCTGTGCGCCAGCGACGTTTGGAAAATCAGAAATAATTTTTTCGCCCAAGATTTTACCCCGAGTATCATCAACCCAGAATAACGATATTTATGAAAACGGAGCAGAAAATAAATTGAAATTCGTTCGAACACAATTTTTGTACGATAAAAAATATCAATTATCAATTCATAGCGAAATATGGAAAGTAAATTCGGGCCTGTAATTAATTTACTACAATTTATCTTACTCAGGAGATTTAATTATACGTGATACATAATTTTGCAAGATGGATGCAGGATTCGTGTAGCAGGTTAAACGAAGGGTGCATCACAGAGGCGTGTGTAGATGTAAGACGTAGATCTACCTTCATTTCTTTCTTTGTTTCTTTCTTTCATGTTAGTTTGTAGCAGCAGCAGCGGCAGCAGCAGAAGCAGCGCCAGCAGAACGGTAAATTATCCATTCATCTTGGCGCAGGCGGCAGGGGCAGGGGGAGGGGGAGGAAAACATACACTGTAATTTTCCTGGCATTTAGAGGAATAAGAAGAGAGCCCAGAAGTATGCGTACATACATCAATTCATTCAGACGTCGGTATAGTTGTTAGATAAATGTAAACAGTTACCCAGAAAATTTGAGAGAATTATGTATTCTCAGAATATTCCACTTTTAATGACGTATTTACTTACTCCTCCTACTGCGATACCAGGATGAGGTTAGTCGGGGAGGAAATGGGGTGGGGGGGTGCTTGGTATTGCCGCAACGACAAAGCCGTTCATTCGCCCATTAAGAATTTCTCGAGCGCTACAAACGAAGATAACGCAAAATACGCGAATATAAAGGAAAGAAGACGAAAAAATATAGGTATATACAAAACATATAGTAGGATGAAAAAAGACGGTCTTTTTTGCTAGAACAAACGAACCGAGGTACCCGATAGTTGTAAATTGTTTCTCGTCCTCGTTTTTCCGCACTTTACCCTCTAAATTAACGCTCGAATAAATCCAACCTCTGGGCCATAACGATTATTAAACTTTGTAACGATAATTGACGAAGAAACAACAATATTGGAAAAGAAACACCGGTATGAGTGACGAATGAAAATTGTGAACCAGAAGGAAGATGATGGACAAGATCAAACACAAGATTGATAATTCCAATTGAAATGCAAAATAGTATAATAAAAACGGGATGGTAAAGCTAAGCTGATATTCAAGCACGTATAATAAGCCTCCGTGGATATCTCGCGATGCGATGATACGGCCTTAACCTCCCCTATACGGTTTTCACGGGGGTGGAAGTAAACTGGAATTTAATTGTAAAAGTTAAAAAGAGAGCCAGGGAGTCCTTAAGAGTCGTCTGGCTACCCGGTAAACTTCTTGGCGGTATAATTGTCACATTCCATTCAAACTCTGGCCCCTTGTCATCGCAAGCTTCTGCGGTTTTTCATATTCTCATTTTTATTTCGGTATTCTTTCTCTAATTTCCTTTGCGGGTATGGAGTATCTTTTGAAAACTTTCTGAGCTCTTCTGAAAAAGTTTCGCCACCCATTCGACGATATTTTCTTTGAAACTGTCCACGAAAATATTTTCAACAAATAGTAATTATTCTCTACCCAGCATTTCGTATCGGTGATCTTCATCACGCTTCCTTTCCTAATTAATCAGCTCGTGCTCGTGCTCGACCCTCGCGAAATGGAAAAGTTGCAACGTCAAATTTTCTTCTACGAATAGTATTTTCAATTTCTAGTTGCCAGCTGCGAGTATGATTATAATATTTAGAAACTTTGGAAATTCTTTGGTTCATCAGATACTTTGATCTCTCCCCTCACTCGCTCGCCAACAGTTAAAGCTTTGAAAGATTTTACTCACCTACAAGTAAGGAATAAGTTTGGAAACTTTGGAGTTAGCTATTCGCAGGTATCTAGCTAGCTCGCTATAGCTGTCGTTTTTCATATATTATGTCTACCTACATATATATGTATATACCAGTAATACTCGATCCGTTTAATAGTTCTCCGTGTACGTTCTCTTCGTATTCTTGCTCCCTCAAGTAATATCTTTCATACGCTATTAAAGTTCGCTTCAACTTTTCCTACCCCTCCTGGCTCCGTCCTTCCCTCCCCTTCGTTTTCCCGAGTGTATATATATATATAGTATTATACCAAGCCGGGTTGTTTTAGATTTTCAAAGTTTCTTTATCAATTGATTCTCATTAATTATTCTATATTCGTCGTGATTGAACTGACGTTTTCGTTTTTTTTTGTTCTTTGGGTTTGCCCGCGTACAGGTATGTACGGCGATCAATACGGAAAGGAGAAAAATTCGTAAAATAAGTAAAAGAATTGAGATTGCAAATATTGACGGAATTAGATTCGTTCCATGCGTGTTATAGGTACACAAGCGATTTTCACGAAATTATATTACAAATCTACGGTACGTCTACCTTCTACCGGCCGTATACGAATATTAACTGTAATTTGATGGAAATTGACAACGGGTTGGTAGGTAGGTTGGTAGACCCTGACGCGACGCGGCGATGTACATACCTATATCCTACCTTCGGCATACGTGCGTAACGTGCACAAATTGCGTTACAAAAGTTGAATTAATTCATCAACCGTAACGATTCGAAATTTGATTTTATTTTTACCCCCCTCAAAACAGGTTATAGGTATACTAACAAGATTTGAATACGCTCTGGATATACCTGCGTATGCCTACCTACCCGCCACCTGTGAAATAAAATACCATGGACAAGTTTTCAGGTATCCTGTATATTGATGAAGATAGAGCTTTAAGATATACACGTGGCTGTCCAGGTCAATTGGACCGGCCAGTGAATCTGGTATTGCGAAAATTTTATCCCCCTTCACTCCCGGTCCAAGTCGGAGGCTAGATTTGTTTGGAAATTTCTCCTGTTTCCGTTTCCTCGTGGATCTTATTAACCATATTCGTTTCGAAATTTTTCGACAGATAGGTCAAACAAGATGGAACAAAAGAAACAAAACAAAAAATGTAGAACACATACAATCGAAAATGGGAGAAAATGAAAGAGAGGAGGAAGAACCATGCGAAGGAAATAGGTAGAAATAAATTTCATGTCAAGCAGTTGAATCGCATGCATCGACTTACAGTCCGCGTAAATTACCTTGCAAATGGCTTATTCGATTCAATTTCCATAACTGCTTCATAAACTAGGAGAAGAGGAGGCTCTGTGCCATGGGCTGGATCGTTCTGTTTCTGAAACCCCGTACCCTGAACCGAAGTCGTCATTATAGGTATACCATAGTTCCCTTACAGGTCTCGTGGTACACGAGCGTTTCAGCTGTTATACTTATACGCATGTATACGCCACGGGTTACAAATTATAAACGCATATAAATATACCTATACTGCAAGAATTTAACTACCGGAACGCTTTACTACAGGCGATTATTCTCGGTCTTCCTGCATCGAATGTCTCAATTTGAATTTCAGAAATTCACAGAACGAGGAAATTCTTCGCCGGTGCAGTGAACCCGAATAATTTTCAAAGACATAAAATAGAGTTATTTTCCTCGCAGACGGTGATGGACACGAAGCGAGGCTCGAAAGTTCCTACAGATTCGTGCCCATGTATGTTTTTCCTTGTTTTCTCCATCTTCCATCCACGACCTCAAGTGAATTACTTTCAACGCTAAATATTGCTACTTGACAAGATTCTGTGTGTAAGAATTTATGTGTTACGCACGGGTACCTACATGTGTATATTATCCGCGATTTGGACTTTACGGGTTATCCCGCACGATTGAATAATTGATCGTCCGGTAAAGTTGGGCGCGATCAAAAATGCAGCTTCGATTCGCAAAAACGAGTTTACGAGCTCCCGTACGCTGCGCCGCGCCGCGCCGTTCGTACGTACAACCAAACTCCTCGTTCGGTATGTCTACCTGTACATATATCGTCAATCAAAATAATTCAAACTCAATACCTCTCTACTGCGGCCTCAAAGGCCTTCGAATATCGGGAACGATTTATATTTCCGAAAAGTATGATCCCTCGCACAAAAAAAAAAGAGAAGAAAATGCCAAATTCCACAGTACGCTGTTGAAAAATTTCTGCAAATGTACACATCTATGCTCTGTTGGTTTTTTCACTCTCGCTTTGTATTCTCTCTTTTCCTCACGGATTGAAAAATTTTTGTGTTCACATCCGAATTGAGGTTGTTCTTTTCGTTTTCAATACCCTACGGGCAAATGTACGCGGTATGTAATAATTTCACGCGAGTTGGAATATCGCGTGGTGAGAAATTATTAGGTAGAAAAATACTGCGAAGCATCACCACGTATCCTGAACGTATATGTCTAGAATGCAGTAATTCTCGTCTCGCCCAGGTTCGTCAGGAGTGATTTTCGCAATTGTTATTCACACTCGATGGGCGGAAGTACATACATACATGTGCTCTAGTTTATTCTTTCAAGTTTCTTATGTACTTGATCTTACATACGTATGTATGTACGTACGTATGCACGTATCTACATATCGGGTACTTAGTACCGATTAGCTTCGATACACCGGTATGTATGACGCTGCTTGATCCAATCTGCTTAAAGTGCGCACGAGGGTGAAATTCCTTCGAGTAGAATTACCGCTGTGTCATTATAGCATAACTGCCGAGCGTAGAGTTAGGTAGATACTAGCTAGAAAATGCAATAGCGACAGCAACAGAAGTAGCAACGCTCGCTGAACGTCTTTGCTATACTTATCTGCATACTATTCGATGCGATTATCTTTAACAGGCCATCGTACCACAGTTTAATTAAACCTGATCCAGAAACTCAGGGGATGCAAGGGACGTGGAACTGTAAAGAAAAGAGATGAAAAAAAATGAGAAAGGAAAAGAAAAGATCAGACGATCTTGCAGCAGCAGCAGCAGCTCTCGTATCCCCTTGCAGAAGCCATAATCCTTAAACCTCTCTACGCTTCTTCTCGCTACACTTAGCTCTACAACATTTTTATTGGTTGCCATTTACCTCTCATAAAGGCCAACTCTCAAAGGTCAGATATGCGTGCATACGATCGCAGCTTGCGACGATGTAGTTCATAATCACCTAATTAAGACCCACGCTGAAAAGACTCGTGAAACCGAGGAGATATGCTACGAGACGGAGATTTCACGAATGCATATGTATATGTGCGGATCGACGAATTCTTCGACACCTATAGGAGCGTGTGTATATAACTATTTGAAGCGCGGATAAAAATCCTCATTCGAATTCTCCAAAATTGGGGGTGAAAATTTTTACCTGTAACTACTTTTTCCCGTACTCGGTTTCTCCACCCCCAATTCTCATTCAGTTTGTCAATTCATGATTCGAGAACACATTTTTCACTCCCATTTTAGAGAAATTTTGTCCACCTCAGACTTCGCGGTGTAAATAAATTTCCTCGACGATTCGCGGAGCTTTTAGCTCTCGGTTTATATACGATCAACGGTGAGAACTAGTTGTTTTTAGTACCGTTCAACGTTCAACGTTCAACGTACCTACCTACCTTCGCACTGTAGGTGCGCGGCCCGGGTTCTATTGCCGGGTGTACGAGGATATTAGTTTTCCGAATGTATCTGCATTCGGCGCGTTGTCGTATGCTTCTAATGTCTTTCATGGTCGTTCTCCTTAAAGCTCATCGTCCCGCGTTCACGAGCCAATAAAAAATATCGTCTCTGCACCAACAGCTCGTTCCGTTACGGGTTCTCGCCGTTGCGCGTTGGCGCGGTATAGTCTCGAGTCTGACTCGATACTAGTCTTACCCCAACATCGTCTGGAACCCCTAAACCTCTAAAAGTCTCTAAACACTAAAAGTCTCGGGTATCGCTCGCTATAAGCGGCTCCATTTTCATAAACGGTGCGGATTACACGGCCACTAACTTGCGGGCCAAGAATTCCTCGTAATCTGAGGTGAGTTGTAAACTTTCGTCGAGTACTCGTTGCATAGATCTTCTTATAATTAGGAAGCTACTTTCCGGAAATCTTCTTTTTTTTTTTCGTCCAACAAAACTAACGGACGAACACCTACGGCGGAGGGAATATCAACGGTGTAGAATAACCCTCCTATCTTCTTACTCATCTCCGGATCTTCGTCTCTCGTGGCTTTTCAAAGGAAACGATTCCATTTTTTGTCATTCAACTTTGTCTCTTCTTCTCTCTCCTTCTCTCTTTGTTCTTCGTTACATCCGACTGAAATCCTAGACTCAAAATCTCATGTCTCGTATATATAGTTTTCAATACGAGAAGTGTCTTCTTCTGATTATCGGTTCGAACCGATCTTCGGGGGGGTTTCCATTTTTTTTGTGTTTGTCTGCAGTGAAACTCTCGAGTTGAACAATCTTCCCACTTTTTTTTTCCCCTTCAAATCTTTATTTTTTATCGATCTTCAATTCCGCTTCGCTTCAGCGGTATTTGAAATTTTCAACCTGTGATTATTATTATATTTCAGTGGTTTCACTCGCGGACAGTTTTGACACCGCCGATCTTTAAAGCCGTTGGTACTCCCTGCTTACTGTAGGCTTAGAAAGTATCAATCGCATGTATAAATCCGCAATTATTCTCCATGGGTTTTTTTTTCTCACCTTCCTTCAACATTTTTCATCCTTTTATTTCCCGTCTGCAGATTTACGCTGTCAAAATTTTCATATCACCCTCGTCGATTTCGCGGACTCGAATTCACCAGCCTATACCGATTACAGGTATTGAATACGCGTTCGTTCGCCAATTTGGCATTTGACGTGTATAATTCTATACACGAGAAGAGTTGAGAGAAGAGGAACGGGAGGTGAGTAGTCAAGAGCTTGATTGATCGAAATTTATGATCGAGGGGTTAAAAGGTTTGAAAATAGAAGCCACCAAATAGATCTGTCCGAACAGATATGTATATACGTATACCTAGATGTGTTCTCAATTGAATTATGTGGTCGACCATCGGCAAGGGGGGGCTACCTCTCTACGCTCGAGCGCAGCGAAAAGCCAAAAATATCCACGAAATTATTGACTTCTCCTACTGATGATTTTATCTGCATAACTATCACAGCCGGGTATACAGGTATCTGCAGAATATGTAACATGTCGATACCTATTTCTTTTTTCATTTACTTTTTTTTCTCCATTCTCCTCTCTTTTTCCCCTCCTCTTCTTCTTCTCTTTTCGCGCTCCCGCTTTTGCACATAAATACGTATGCGTACCCTCGTAGGCTCCATGCGGCGAGCTTTACTACACTCGGACTCGAGGGTTAAAAAAAAAAAAAAAAAAAAAACGAACGAAGCTTTTTTTTTAAAGAGAAGAGTTCACAGCTCGCGTGTTATTTGCTATAGGTAGGTGGATGTATCCTACCTACCCACGTATTCGCGTGCAAACTATGGGAGTGTTTCTTATTCTGTGACGAGACTCTGCGCAGGTTGCCATTGAGCTTTTCATGATAAACTTGAATAGAAAATTAACGAGAAACAGTGGTATGTTGTTCATGGACGGACATTTTATGACGTGAAAAAACAAAACAAGAAAAAACTATAGCAAAAATATATCCGTTGCTTCTGGGGGAGGGGGGATTTTTGGAATTTTTTGCCTGTTTTTTTCTGTTTTTGTTTTCGTTCATTTTCCCTCAAACAATATCTTCATAATCTTATCACCATCGTCAACTCGTTCTTTGTAATTAAAAAGCTGCCTTATCTCTCATCCAGTTATATGTATATATATATGTATTCTTTTATATACTTTCACCTTTACTCTTTTATTTTCTGTATTTTTAAGCTCGTTATACTCTCGACGAGCGGTTTCTCGCATCAACGCACAAAATCTCCCTAAAATATCCCCGAACTGATTAGCCACTTTTATAACTTTCGCTACAAATACATCGATCGATTCCTCGACTCTTTTTCTTCATTTCGTGTTCTGCCTTTTTCCTTCATTTTTCACCAAAAGTTTATCACATATTCAGATACAGACTGCTCTTCCGATAATTCGTTCTCCCCAATTAGGTACCTTTTCATTCGGACTTTCGACGCGAGCGTCGAGTTCTTGATGTTGGATTTGCCTCACTCCATACGTCAATCCAAGAGTAGGTATTTATTGGTATCAAAATTTAACGCCATCAATTGTTTGAACAAATTGTTCGTCAATTGCAATCACATGACTGTTTTGATGCGTTGACGCTATGGCGTCAGGCGTCAGTAGGTACGAAAAGGTATCTTTATCGTAACGAAAAAAAAACTGCAGTGCGTCCTTCTCTATATAATTCCCAATCATACACAGGCAAGGAAATTCATTTTTAACTTTCGGTAAAAAAAAAAAAGAGAGAGAAGTTCAGAGAATCCACAAAATATCACCGTAAATTCGGAATTGTGCGAGGATGAAAAAAAAAAACATCGCAAAACCAAGGGAACTCGTTTATTTCACTATGTTTCTACGTACTTTCGTTTTGTTTCGTTTCCAATTCATTATCAAACCCATCTGTTTCGTGTCGCCATTTTCGTGGAGCGTTCAGAGTCTGCGGTTCTCTCGTCGCCGGACGTCACGTCGAGGAGAAATAAAGACATGAAAGAAAGAAAAAAAAAAGAAAAGAAAATTGCGAAACGTCGCCCTCGAGGCGGCCTGCGCGTAAGAAGGGCCCGTTACGCACGTACGCGTAATTATTCCGGTTTATGTATGGCATCGAGTTCTCGTGGGCATGGGCTCCACTGTAGTTCCTTCTCTTCTCTTTGTACCTCGTACCTCATACCAGCTACCTAACGTATGGAAATATTTTTGCGTCGAAAGAACTCTGCATGGAGTCCAGTGCAGCAACGCCGCGCCGGAAGGCCTGTAAACTCTTCAAGTCTCTGGAATATATATACTGCTGCAGATCGCAATCGTACGGGTGTGGTAATACTTGCTTAAGATATTCAGGTTCATTCTCTGGAGAAATGTATAATTTCATATAACGCAAGATGCATATATATGGCATGAAATGAAATGATTTCTCGCGGTATTTGATTTTCGAATATACTGCAAGTATGTAGAAAAGTATGATGTATAATAAGTAGATATATATGTATATGTATATTCGTACGTATTAACCGCTTTCAATATTTTGGAGGTTCCCTCCTCTCATTCTTGGCGGTTCGCTTGTGCTGTAAAAAGATTTACGGAAACTGCTGAAAATCTCCGCACGTAAAAAGGCTGCGCAATATCCGTCGGTTTGCTTTCTTGATCGACTGACGTGTACTCTACCTACCTACCTACCTACCTTCCCAGCTAGCCGCGACGAGCTACTACGATCCACGGTCAGTCTGTTTGCTCGCTCGAGCCTCGACTCGGCTCTCAGTCAATCTGCTAAATTACAGTAATTTTCGCGCACTCTTTCGCGTTTTCTGTTTTCCAGAATATCGACCGTTTCTTTTTTTCTTTCAGCTGTATTGTGGTGCGCAAACTCATTGCACAATTATATTTGTCTGATTGGTTTAACCGAAATTTGATTTCGAGTTACATTACGATTACGTTAGTTAATTTTTTGCATCTAGAATGGAAAAAAGGTTTTCACACCCAGATGCTTCTTATCGTCTTGGAGAAAAAAAAAATGCCGTTTTTGCCGTCTCTGAGAATCTGATTCTGAAGGTGGTTGAGGATGATCGATCACTCGCTGTACCGCGTTTCAGATAGGTGTTCGTAAAAAGCACCGCGCGGCGCCTGCGACCCTCTGGGTTTCAAATTTTTTGGAGTTAGCATTATTAACAGCTTAATTAGTTTTGTTTGAACTCGTGCAGGGCGCACTCGTTACATCGATTCACAATCAGCCAATGAACTATAAAATTTACAGTGATGGAAAATAGCTTATATCTATGCCTGTGCCCGAAGTAATTGGATCAGTTTTGCTTTTCAGTTCACAAGTGTGGTAGAGGTGAACCCAGAAACGTCAAAGGGATAGAACGGATGAAATGAATGTAAAAAATCGGTCGGATCAAGCCAGGGATTTTCCGTTTGAACGCAAATCCGTAAAGCAGGGGGTTTCATTTTTTCCTGGTTTCTTTTTTCTTGTTTCGTTTTTCAATTTCCAGGCATTCTTTTACAGTTCAGACTAATTAATTACCTCGAATCAATATTCAACGTTGGAACATTTTTTCCTAATTGCCCGACATCGAGGGAGAGACAGAAAAAGAGAGAGAGTCATTTTTACGTATATACGTATACAACGGAATAATCAACGTTGTAATCTGTAAAATAAAGATAATTAAATGAAAACAAAGGGTGCAGAAGCGATTGTGATTGGAGTAAAATTGAACGAAATTGCGGCTGGATAATTCCCTCTCTGATTCTCGTCATTATATTCTATCCGAAGGAAGGAGGGTAAGCTTTCGTAGCTTATCGTGTTTATATTTCATTAGACCCGTTGGCGTATCGCGCTATTCTCTATACTATACTATACTTTACTATACTATGCTACGCTATACTATTATACTATACGTAAGAGAATTTGAGGTGGCTGTTTAAAGATGACTTTGGAGACCGCGTCGCCATCTATTTGCGGATCCTTGTACCGAAGCAAAGTGGGTCGGTCTGCATCCAGATAGCGCCAGGATGCTTGTTAACGAGAGATCAATGAATTTGAAGTTCATCCGGATCTGGGAAATGGGAAGATTTGAAAATGTGGAGAAACGGAAAATTTTTATAGATATTTTGGTCTTCCTTGAGACGAATAACCGAGCTGAAAGCTCATACGGTGTATAATTTATGTTTCGGGTTGTTCAAACTCCGGTGAAGTGATAGTGTCGTTTTTCTACGTTTTCTTTTTGCGTTATTTCATTATTTCATCCCTGCTTCCTGGGACGGCGGTGCCCCGAGAAGAAACACATATTTCAATTTTTGAAAAAAACTTTTTTATAGCCTGGAGCACTTTGCCCATAAAACATTACCCGCGAACCGCGACTCCGCGCAGTAGGTAGCAGGGTATAAGGTCCGTTGGTGGGTAGGTAGTATCCGACTGAAGGAATATATTACGCATTTTTACATAATGCACGGTTCCGTTGCTAGTATGTATGTATAGGTACGTGGAATTATTCCGTAATTTTATACTGCTCTAAATTCGATATTGGATTCAGCTAGGCGAAGAAAAACTTGAAAATAAGTAAACAGCGGGAAGAATTCGTAGAAAATGAATTCAAATTTGGGGCAATATGGGTACGCATAACTTTCTTATTATCGTTTCGTCAAACTTTCATCTGGTTTTCATGAAAAAGATTTTAAATTCAAATCTACGTTCTTATGCGTACAGTGGTCCCGAAGTGGATATCAGAATATGCACACGCGTGTATGTATTGAGAACTGTACATGGCAGAGTCAGTCGATTTCGAAATTCTTCGTTGTTACGATAAGTTCCGGCGCAACTAGATATATCCGCCTTCAAGAGATATTATAATTAACGTTGATGTTATAATTTGTCGCAAAAAAGTACACCATATTCCGAACGGAAATTCTACAGTTTGCATTACGATTATCACGAAATTTTCAGCCGTAACAAATCCTCGGCCGCAGATCTGCTCAAAGATCGTTTCCGTTAGTCTGATGTCATCACATATGTATGCATCACGCTTATTGGCTCTGTTCTGCAAACATATCATAGAGATAAGTGAAGCGCATTCACACTTCATACTATATCTGCTCTTTCCTCTTTCCTCATTTCCATTTCGGCGAATTCTTTCGCTCATTCCACATGCCAGCAAAGCTCACGTTGCGTCAATTACGCGATCATTTCGCACCCAGATTTATAGTCGCCACTGTCAATTATCGTATCACGTCTGCGGGGTCGAGATTGAGACGCGTCGGGTTTTATGTCACCGGAAATATGGCGGATTTAACCGGTTCTCATTTTAACAACCGCTGAAGACAGCGGTCTGGAGTTCGCGATATCCTTCGGATACAGAGGCTCCGCGAATTATTGTCGCGGATTTTTTATCCTCCTGAAAGAAGATCAGGTTCTGCGTTCATCGGTTCACATTTTCTCCTTCCTCGGAATTATTGTGGTATCAGTTAGTTGGAAGAAAGCTCTTATCATTTCCTGTTATATTTCTTCTTCTTATTCGGTCCTCTCGTCTCCTATCCTCTTTCGTTTCATTAGGTATCATCGTTCAGGTTTGAGATAGCGGGACACCATGCATAAGAGAATTTGAGGAAGGTTCAGACAACCCTGACCTACCCCTAGAAATTTGTTTACCGCTCACACAGTCAGCCTGTCCAATGGAAACGGGGCTGAGCGGGGTTTGAAAAACGACACGTCTCACTACAGCATCCAGTATGTAGGTATAGTTTCTCTGGTAGAGTGAGTGGTTCTCGAATCTTGGAGCCAACGACTCGGAGACTCCACCCTCGTCTCAAAATCATCTCCATGCCTTTACGTATACCGATATCTTTTAATTAGCTTTACAATAGAGAAAACTTCTATAGAAGAAAAGAGCTGCCGTTTAACAAGCTGGAAATAATACCCCTATCATTTTTCGTATCGTTCGCTTGTAGTCTGCGGTCTGAAGTGCCGTCTGAAAAATCTTTCATTTGTTAGACAGATTTTTTTCAAATTTTCCGCCTCTTTTTTTAATGTATTTTATTCGGCTTGTCAAATGTCATTGTGAAACAGGCTAGAGATTTCCGAAATTTATCCTCTCGAATATCGTATCACATTGGTATGGAAAAAGTTTCTTTTCTTACTCCCTATACTCTTGCGCCTCCTGGACGTGCGTGCTGGAAGATTTACTGTGATAACATCGCGTGCTTTCTTCTTTTCGTGTGCAACTCCGTTCAATAGCAACCATCATTGTGTTCTTTTGGGATCTTGAATTGCTTTTCCTTCTTTTTTTTTCCACGCTATACGCCCATTTGCTCCTAATACGTGAGTATTTATACCTTGATCCATATCCAGCTATGTACATACCTAGACTCAAGAAACTAACTCCCCTAATGTTGGTATACGGGAAGTCTGACACTTTCTTATATCATACACATCGGTTTTTTTTCTCTCATTCAGGAAATATGAGAGCAAGGGGAACCTTCGGAAGATCACATGTCTAACAAGTGTCAGCAAAGTGCAAGAACGTAAGTCGTAAGAGGACGCCTACGTTTTTTCTCCACACAAAATTTGTAAATTGCGTTTTTCTTCGTATTTGTGCAGATTGAAAAAAAAAAAAGAAAATCGAAAACTCTTTCGGATTCCCAAACTCCCCAAGAGCCCGATAATTGGCATAATGTGGGAAACAGGGTGCTCAAAACATTGTTGAAAATTTCCGATCGAATTGTTCGATTTTCTATTGAAACCAGACGAAATGTGGGAGTTTTGAGTGTCGAATTATTCGGGGGAGTTCCTTGGTCTCTCAACGATCGATATGAATATACAATGATTACACTTACCTTTCAACGATCCCTTTACCTTCTCTGGACCGATATCTTTGACAACGTTGGAAAAGGAAGTAATTATACACCGGTAGGTCGGAGAGGAGAACGTTCTTGTGATACGATTCCAAATGGTGCTTGAGAATTCTTTAAAAGGTCTTGCATATTAGGACCTAGCATGCCGGAACCCGCATAAAATCCTTCAAATATCTTGAATAGTTTGAAAGTTCCGTTCACACAACCCCGCCTACAGTCCAACCCTCCCCTGGAAGCATAGCATAGTATAGTACAGGAAGGCCCGGTGAGAAACGCGTGAGAAAAATTCCACCCCCTGTAAAATTCTTTAAAGCAACACGTGTGCGGGGTTTTTGATCCTCGCGTAAAATAATTTCTACCTACCTGCGGATGTGTTTATAATCACGTTTCACTTCTCTTCATTCGGTTCTCTATTCTTCTTCCATCGGGGGCGTATATGAGATGAAACTACGTAATTGATGAGACTGTGATAAAGAAAGCTGCCAATTTCTGATACGGCGATGTACTACAATAAGAGAGTAGTAATAAAGGGGAAAAAGACGACTTTCTTATTGCGGCAAGCTTCTTCTTTTCTCTATATAGACTCTGGTCAATTATATAAAAGCTCAAGTTCATTAGGGTCACGCGGCCGAAAGATCTTCTCTTCTATTGTGTCGGGGGAAATTGAAGCTGTCGATCGGTCTAGAAAAAATGTGACAAAACGTCGTGTCGCCCCACCCACACGGTGAAAATATTCAGGCGAGTTAATGGCGCATATTGTTGTCTACAATCCCCCCAACGACCCGTCAACGCCGGAAGAATGAATCGGATAATTTGGCAAATAGCTTGAAATTACTCCGCCTTTTGAGGCTCTGGCCTACATACGGCTATCACCTTCTATAGTCCTGATACTCCCACATTCATAGATCTTCACGTGCTTGTTACAGCTGTACGTATAGTACAGGAGAAAAGTCGTCTGATTTAATTCCCGAAGGAAGTTATTGGAAGATCAGAAGAGGAAAGAAGAAGTTGCCCGTTTCCATTCCTTTTCTTTTTTCTATTATTTTTGTTGTTCACGTCGAAGCTTGATCGGTGTTTGACCAACTTTCTGACTTTGTTATACGGGAAGCATATTCCGTTGGCATAGTATGTGTATACATATTTGTATCTTACAATCGGAGAATGCACTTTCAGTATTTTTATATTATACCTTCGTCTCCGCGTCCGTTTTGTCGGGGAAGAGGAGTAGTCACCCGCGGCGGCTCGCGGGCTTGCGAGCTTGCGGGCGTAGACGCTACACTTTGGCTCTCTATAAATACCGGATGGTATATTTAGCGTTGAATGGAGATTCAGGCTCCCAAGCCGTCCGAGACACGGGTCAAAAAGCGATACGCTGTCTACAGGGTACAGCGGACCCCGATTAGCTTCACCACGTTCATTACCCGCTCGATGCGCAATCAGACGATATCTTAAATTTTCTTTCTCCCCTTTTCTCCGCTTCGGAATTCTTGTTTTTGTAATTAGGAACAGGAACACTGACCAATTTTGACACCCCGAATTGAGCCTATCGAGCCACTTTCATGCTCGTTTTTTGTTTCTGTAATCGGTGTTTTTTTTTTTTTTTTCTTTCTTTCGAATCTTCGGAAATTCTTTGCGGGCTGGTACATCGTCCTCGAGAATATTTTTAACGAATTTAAGCTGGACTATGAGTGCTCAAATATAATCCTGCAAGTACATATATATATATACCTATATATACTTGCGAAGATTTATGTACAGAGGAAGAGAAAGACCGTCCGGATTGGGACGTTTTGTTTCGCGATTATTTTTAACGAACTCGAAGTGTGTTTGATCGTCTGATTCCCATCTTTAATATAGAATTAGGTCAAAAGTCCTCCGCGATAAGCTTTCTCTTGTATTGTGTGCTGGATGACTGCTGAGCCGGTCTTTTGTCAAACGAAATCTCCGGCGAGCTGGATTCACACTGAAGTATTGTATTTGATATTGTCCAGGCTAGTTGAAAGCATGAACGTTGAAGCTTCTGGTCCTTATCTTCGCGAGATGTGAGAGTCTGGAGATTGAAATCTCATAGATTGAATAATCTAGCTAATATTGCATGTACGGCTAGCGACTAATCTTCATCTTTCCTTCGGCCTAAGAACACGGAGGATAATTTTTGAAACACCCCATTCATACAAGGCTTGAAGAAAAAAATCCTTTCCATCTACCGTTTTTTGCTGCTCTAAGATAACCGAACCTACGTAACCGATGAAGACTTTCCTTCTTCTATTTTTGTTGCGGTTTCAATGCTCCGAAAAACGGTCGTATATTTTAGGTGAAACCATTTCATAACTGTCCATGGAAAGCGGGGATGTTTTATGAGATTGGTTAAACCTGTCCATTCTAATTTGACATTTGATATTCAATACGCCCCGGTCCACGCGGCTAAGAGATTGTAAAATAGGTCGTGGTATTCAATATGCAACTGTATGCAGGAAATAGATGCTCACTTAATTTATTCTGCAAAACTCTATACGCTATCGTTGAAGAGCTTAATTTCATTGGCTTTTATCTTCATTCATTTTTGCATTCATATATGCGATCGCGTAGTTGATATTTCAGCGATGTATACGTATTTTACGAGACGTACCTGTAGGCCGAAGGGGCAGACGAAAGAGGTTTAATAAAATACCGAGAGTAAGTGTAAAAGTATACAGAAGTGTACCGGGCAAGGAGTAGGTATAATATAAGAGAAAGAAATAAAGAAAGAAAGAGAAAGCCTGTCGAACATCCTGTTGCTGGGTTTGTTCTTACGTTTTTCTCAGTACCTACATACATACAATTACTACGCAACATGCATACACACCTACTACACGACGAACAAGATCTCTCTGTGAAGAGAGATATCTAGTGGAAACACGTGACTCATCAACTTTGTAATATTCAATTTTTGTCTTGATGAAGTATTGCCGGTATGACAGAGACGGGGACAGAACGAAAAGATAATCCGATGATTAGTTGCCACTGATACTTCCCGATTACATTTTTTCTTCCTTTCTTCCGGTTTTTTCTTTTCAACATCTCGCTCTCACTCGAAGAAGAAGAAGAAGAAGAAGAAGAAGAAGAAGTGAAAGGAGATTGGGCAGGGGAGGGAAGGGAAGGGAAAGACACCTCACGGAAAGCGGGATATCATGGAGCCGAAAATGTAACACTGAATACGGAGAAGGAAAAATACAACCTATACCGTTATCGTTATCTCGCCTCCGACAACCAACTGATTAATACCTACTGTGATCATTATTACTCGCATTTCAGAACCCAGGCCAATGTACCACGTCGACATGCCACCGCGATAACAGTATTACCATTTATACCATTTACCATTTATACCATTTACCATTTACCATTCACGATTCACAATGCACTGCGCGGATTCCTTTTTCTCAAGATAAAGAGCGACCAGTTTTGTTTCTTTTTCGCACTCGTACCGATGGCCTGATCTAAAAATTTCGCTCGAATCACATTCTTCGCGAACTCGAAATTCCAGTATTATCGTACCCACGCCACGTCCTGTTTCAATTCTTGAATTTGTTCGATGGTTCGAAATTTTGGGGAAAGGTCTCTGCAATCAATCGAGTCGAGTCGAGTCAATGTTTGTGTACGTTGCCTGCCGCCTCGTCAGTGTTATTCTCTCCTCGTCAAAAGCTGATTTATCGAACGAAACACATTGACAATAAAAAATGTAAATTTTCAAATCTTTGTATTCACTTTCTGTTTTGTTCGTGAAACTGCAAAATCGTAGCGGTCCGCGGTAACCAGAGGCGGAAGTAGCTTATGTCATACGGACACGCAGACGCTGGTTACACGTGTTGAATGACGTCAGTTTTCCAGGCGTGAAAGCGGGGTTCGTTGCATAGAATACATACTACGACAGCTTCATCACGGCTCATCAAACCACGCAATCATTTCATCAGCCGAATATATCGCTGCTCTCTCTCTCTCTCTCTCTATCTCTATCTATCTATCTCTCCCTCTATGTTGCTTCAAGTCACTGTCCTCCCTCGTGCGCCGTTATAAACTAACTAACTCTACCATGTATATTAACAATAAGGTGCACAGCCTCACCGATGGATTACCGATCCATCAATATTCGGTTCCTTCGTGAAAGTGTAATTGCGAGAATTTGTTCAACCTTCTCTTTATGGAAAACCGGGCAGAGAAAATGGTTCCCTATATACGGTGCGATAAATAATAATCGATTTTCTTCCCGTTTTTCTTTTTTTGTAGAAAAAGAGATATATTATAGAGGGATCCTGCGGGGATCCTCGGAGCTCTGGCTCGGACGAAGTATAGGTTAAATTTCCGGGCCACCCTCTGGGCAAAAGGCCTTCCTCATATCTGTCGGCTAGATCTACAACGGGATCTAAAAATAAGGCTTCCTTACGAATGTAAACAAAGGAACCCCCTCAGACGGGGGTAGCGCGCTTGAAATATTTCCCTACCCACTTCTCATGTCTAGCTACGCGGCCGCCAATCTTTTTTATCGTTATTGTTATCACGTTTATCGTTTTATATGGGCAATAGGTAACCGTTAGCACCGTGAAAAGAGCCGGTATTTCTCAAGAGTGAGACACCGCCGGGGTTTCTTAAGTGTCCCTAAACACGCGAGCCTCTACGATGATGACATTGTTATTTATCAATTTATCTGCGTTCCATTCATTGGCATCGGGAATAGAAGATAAGAGATAAAAGGAAAAGAAAAATCCACGTAATCACAGTCGAGTACGCACTTCAGTCTAACTGGTTATTGAGAACGAGTGGAAAAATCAGAATGAAATAAAGAGAGTAATACGAGGCCTTAGTTGTTTTCCCCGTTTAGCTTTGTCACTCACTCAGAGTAGACCTTGGGTTTCGAAACTCGATAAGTTTGCGGAGTCGTGCGGTGTAAAATTATATACTTCAAACTTAAGTAACAGGCGAAGAATTAGTCACTGCGCTGCACGCGGCAGAGACGACACGTATGCACGTACGCCTTATTGTACACGCGCGTATGTACATACATTATATCTCCGTATCAGGTAGCCTTATTTACGCAGTTCTGAATTGCGATAAAATGTGAGTGATATTCTCATATTCCTAGAATTTTATGAGCAACTAGCCTTCTTGATTTCCGTCTATTCTTCTCTCTGGGTTCGGTTTAATCGTGAATTAACCGCTAATTATGTCAATTAGAATCCTCGTTTAAAGAGCGATTTTAATTTACCGCGACGAAGAGTTTAATCGAACGATAGTAGAACTCTGCGTTAATACGGCGTCCGGTGTGTGCGATTCAGTTCCCATTTTTTCTCGACGAAAGATTCTCGAAATTTGCTACCTTCTCTCAGCCGAAAATATTTTCTTTCATATCAATTTTGCTCCGAGGCAGGATGGCGAAGTTTTATAAAATCCTACGTCAACGTAGCTCCGGGTTAAAAGAAAGATATTCCTGATCTTTGGGCGTAGTCGAAGTAGTTGCTGCTGCTGCCGTGTACCTACTCTACTCTCCTCTGCTATGCTGCTATGCTGTTCTGTTCTCTTCTGTTCCGTTCCGTTCCGTTCCGTTCTCTCCGCTTTGCTGCGTGTCTCGTCTGTGAGCTATTTCGTAAAGAATGCGATGTGAGCAAATCGAGACCGGCGGACGCGAAGAAACGGAGGTCTGGGTGGCAGCTGTTCTCGCTTCTGAACCCCAGCGGCAAGTATAGTACTAAACTTCAAACTTTGAGACTTTAAAGGCGAATTGTAAAGCTCAAGAGAAAACGAAAAAGAATAACCTTTACTTTCTGCTATTTTGCAATGAAAAAAAGACACGTGTATTCCCACGAGAAATTATTCGCGGCGTAAACGTCAATCGTTGTTCATTGTCGATCAATGAATTCAAACAATGAAACGTTGGTTTATAACTTTATCGGTTTTTCCTAAACCGGAACTTATGGTTATCGAATTAGGAATTTGGCTCAGAGTAGAAACAGCGTAAAGTGATTCTCCGAGAACCCTTTACTACCAGCGTCTTGGAATGAAAACAAACAATTTCTCTAGAAACGGATCGGGGTTGAAAAATGTTTCAAAAATTCGTTTGAAAATAACTTGTATGCATATGTGTATAGGGATGAGCGAGACGGAGATTGGAACGTTTAATCGTAGAGTGGACTAAAGTGGTAAGGTAAAAGCGTTTTACTTCCGAAATTGAATGAGGAACTATAGGGAACAAAATGTGATTACGTAAATTTTGGATAAAAAAGAAAGAAGAACAATAAAACAAGGAAATCAAGTTTAAAGCTCATCGCTTCGGTCTTCGTAATACCTTTATGAATCAAATTTATATATATAATATAGGTACACAGGTATATATAGAATAGAAGTTTATATTACATTCGTTAATCATCCTCTGTTAATTAAATTAAAAAAAAAAAAATATTTACTCCATTTGCGGGTATAAATCTAATTAGGGGTAGCATACATCATCGTTATAATATACTTCAATAATCTGTGGCGGTATTTTTGATAATATGAAACAACACGGTTTATACAGTTTATCATACGCATTGTCAGTTCTTCGTATGTATATTAATAATATATTAATAGTCAATAATTTATATGCAGCCGGAATAGCAACAATTGCAGGTTCTCTTTTTTTTTTCTTGGCTACTTTATCATCTAACATTGATATTCAAAAATCGTAATCGAACAATTTGTCTAATGCAACATAATTACGACTTCGATTAGGTGTTCAACCAAAATTTCTATCCATCCAATTCAGTAATTTTCATTCTCCTCTGATCTATGCGTTCAATTTATATTCGTAGACCTCTGCCAATGTCTATTATGACTGACTTCCGATTTTCATCTCTGTTTCTCGATTTCACATCACTGTAGTTAGTTTAACGTAACTGAACGACATCTCATGTTACCTTCCTTCTTCGTGTCGCTTTAATTGCGTTATGCTATTTTAGTAAATTGTTATATTAGACAACTATTGGAGGAAAATTATGCTACTGGAATACGTAACAATTTATACGAAAAGAATAGGTTGTACTTGGTTGCAACGTAGGTATATGTATGCATGTATATGTATGTATATGTATGAACATTTCGCGTCAGACGTTCACATAGTTGACCCGTGAATCGTGATATTTCCAGCCTGTATCGAAATAACTTACGTGCTCACACGTACGTTTGGCTACGAGGAGAAACGACGCACGCGGTCAATATAATCTCGGGATGCATACCTACTATCCAGAAACACAAACGATTTTACGTTACTGGCGACAGCAGTGAAACAAAAATGGGATTGAATATCCAAACATCGCATTTTCGGGAAGAGAAATAATTTCCACTCTCTTCTGATTTCACAGAAAAGCGATGATCGATTTACCATTCCGTTTCATAACTTCAGAGTAATCCTCGTCCACTTGAATTCGATGAAGATCTTCTTCTCCAAATTTGGCATGGACGCAACGTTAGGGGTATGATTCTTCTTTTTTCTCGAATCTCGTCTCCTCGAGAATAAAAATTGTAGTTTTCCCTAACTCGTTCCTTTCAAACAATTGTGAGTATTCTCATTCAAAAATGCTGTCGCTAGGACGTTTTGAAAATTTATTTCATTCCAATAATGGGGGTAGAATCGATTCTATTTCGAACCGTACAGTAAAATATTTCGAAATTAATAATCTGCTCTGATGGAATGAAACTGATTCGGAAATATAAAATTTTCAAAGCCTTCAAGTTGCAGTGAAGGTAGATAAGATAAGCGTTCCTGACTCTGCAGTTTCCCTTTAACTCGCGATGACAATAACGTATGCAAAATTCAAGATTCATTCGGCAAATTATCATCACTCATCCTCCGTATTTCATTATATTACATCGTATTATATTACCTTATATTATACTATATTTACATAGAAACATATGTGAACCTTCGATGCACGAGGGTTTACCTTCTAAATAAAATAAGGGATTCCTGAATCTGAACAATAGGAATAATTCCATCGTCGTTAATATCAATGCGACGGTTATCATAACGATATTCTAAACTCATTGTTATTAATTATTATCATTATTATCAACAATATTATTAATACAGTAGCGTCTGTGTCTCTGTTTGTGTTTGCGCTCATGTGTTACATAGTAGTTATATATTTATTTATATGTATACGTGACAGATACTTACATACTGCAAAGTCTTCGTCGATTATTATTATTATTATTATTATTATTATTAATATTATCATTAATTATAAATAATCAATATATAATATTGTATATCACAGATAATTGTTTGACGGAAATATTACGCCTTCGTAATAGGCGTCGTCTCATTATCTCCAGGTTTAGTTGGTAGAGGCCTGTTAGCCATTTTTCCTGTATTCCTGGAGTTGGTATTGGTCTGGGGTTCCGATAGTTCGGAGTAGAGATGTGCAGTGGCATCCGAAGGTTCCGCATACTCGCATAGCAGCGGCGCAGTGGGCCTTTTTTGTGGATTTTTTGACGAGGTACCAAGAATGCTCTCACCAAGCGCTTTGAGGAAACTTAAAGGTCTCGTTTGGCACTTCCCCTGATCACGAGGGCCGGGTTTTTGGTTAATACAATTTTCGTTCGCAGTATCAGCCACTTCCGGTGGTAACGGCTGCTGCGCACGTCCGACTAAATTCGCCAAGACCGCGGGCTGAGACAGTCTGCTAGTACTCGGGACCGTCTCATCTCCGAGTAACTCTGCGTACAAGTGATTCTGATCACCAGCTTTGCTGTCCCGTGGCTCCGCGTACTCCACTATTTGTGATCTAGGCCCGATTGGCGACGGAAGCAACTTGTCCAACGACGGAGCTCGCGTTCCGACACTCGTCGATGGTTTAGGAGCAGATCCCCTCACTCTTGGTCTAACCACAACATCGTGGTACACTTCCTGGACTCCGGAATCATTCGTTCTGTTGTTATTATTGTTGTTGCAGCTTTCCTCGACCTTAATGAGATCGTAGAGGTGTTCTATCATGTCTCTGGCCTCGCTGTAATTGTCAGGATCGTTCAGACGGTCACGCAAATCCTTGAGATATTCCTCTGTCAATTCCTCGGGAAGTGTTTGCGTCGCTTTGTTCTCCGTGTATGCGTAAGCGTCTTCCTGATCTTCGGGAGGAGCTTCGATATCTAGGACACGGGTTTCGGGCTGCAGACCTGCATACTCGTTCACACTCATACGAGATATTGACCTGGCTGATGTGGCAGCGGTCATGCCGTTACTGGGTGACATCCATGATGCGAGACCAGGGAATGAGCCGGAAGTTAGCTTCGGACACACACCGCGTCGCCGAATATAAAATACACCGAACATCAGCATCACCATTACCACGCACAATGCCACCACCACACATATTATTAGGATTATTCGTTTCTCGCGTTGGAGTTGTTCGGGGTCGCTCATCTCAACGTCGAAGTATCCCTTTCTTCGTGGATATATGTGAGGCCCAACGCTCGGCGGACTCACGCTCGGCACCGGCTTCGATGATGGTTTTTCACACTGGATATGGTCGTGGCCTTTCTTGCATATGATAGTCGTGACATTTGCCATAGTTACGCGACCCTGGGGTACCTTGAAGCACATCTCTATGAACTCGTCAATCTCGCAATAACTCGATTGCATCAACCATCCAACGGAAGCGTTTGTGGCGGATAATTCTTGCATCCATTTTTCTAAATTACAGCTACATTTCTCGGCGAAATAGTTACCACTGATCACTGCTCTGTTTAACATGTGTGTCACAGTTGCGAATCTCAAGGAACCCGGTCTTGCCGCGAAGATGTAATTCTCTGTGAAAGAAAACTCAAAATTCGTGGCTCCGCTTTCAGAAAATTTCACTGATATCGAGTCGTCTTCGATACTCCGGAAAACGTTCTGGTGAATCGCTATGTGGTTCCATTGGTCTAATGTGATCGCCTTCTTTCCAATGTTGTCGAATTCGTTGTTGTTTAAAGTCACCGTTGCCGCAACCACGATTATAGCATCTGTCTCCATTTCATTCACTCTGGAAAATGAAATAGATCATATATAGATCATAGCGAAAAATGATTGATATTTTTCGATTGTTGTATCGACGAATAGAAGATTGCGAATAAATATTGATTTGCCATTCGAGGGGGGGGGGGGGGGGGGGGCTCACCTCGAGTATTGAATGGTGAAATTAGTAACAGGTACTACGAGTGCTCGAGTTTTTATTCTGGATACGCTAACGTCGACGAATTCTAGATTGTTGATCAATGTCCGTTCGCTGAATGCCCCAGATTCGATGGTGCCAATCGTTGCGTTGCTTATCGCTATTTTCAAGATTCTCACCGCGCTGAAAGCGTCCTTTCTTATCACCGATGTCTCCAGATTGTCCATACGAACTTCCATCGCTGTAGAGGGAAATGCCATCGTTGGTAACTCGTGAATTTTCACACTCTGGAATAATATCTGCAAAGGGAGAAAACGAAACCAAACGAATGCGTTAACATATTACCTGAAAATGATTATTCAGTTCTTGATTCAACTCCTAAATCTTCCAGGGGGAATTTCAAATGAGCGTGACTGAAGTTCATACCTGCTTGTCAAAAAAGTTCTTTTCTTCGAAAACAATAAACAGAGCTTTATACTTTTACGATATACGAGTGAGTGAAACAGGAACGAAACACAGTCGGCGAACAAATATTTATTCCCGGAGCCTCCAGGGCATACATATGCTGCTTGCTCAACCTCAGAATGAACGAGATTTTGTTTCTTGAAAAAATTGCCGGAGGCTTTTCTTCTATGCTGAGCATTACACAGTTATAAAATCCTCAGAATAGAATCTGGCCGAACCAAACGTGTTGTTGTGCTGCAGCAAATAGAAGATTCATCTTCGAACTAGTAGCCGTGTGTCTGTCACCGAGTGAAATTTCTTAAGGTAACCCCGCCGCTCGGCTGGCTCGGCTTTCTCAGATCGGAGGATTATAACCTAACCTAACCCAACTACGAGGCGTTCCACTAATTACAGTAAAGCAAAATAGAAAAACTAAAATTACTGACCTGTGTCGCTGGCCCATGACGCCCGTGCGAATGTGGCTCGAATTTGAATGCATTACTGGATAAAACTAGCTGCTTCACGTCTTTGATGGTGATCTTTAACAGCCATAAAAATACGTTAGGTTTTATTCTAACGTGTCTGCATCTTGATATCGAGACGCTTAATGGCCCGAGTGAATTTTTGAAGGCATGACTTTCCAGGACAACGCTATCGCACTCCGACACTTCGAAGATAGGATTTGGAGCGGTCAAATTGTGGAAGGCTTGACCCTTGGCTACCACACTATGGATACCCGATACGTGGACGCGCTTCAGCTGAGCACCACCCGTAAAAGCTCCAGATTGTATCCGGAGCTCCCGACATCCAGTAATTTCAACTTCCATCGCGTCCGCCGGCACTGTCCCTTCACCCAGTTCGACATCCTGAAACAATACGAATAATAAAGTTTAGAGTCAAGAACGCCGAGCTTCTTTGTCATTTGCTATGCAATGGATGAAAGAAAAAAGAACTTGGCGGGGGATTCGGACTCTCAAAGGCTTCTCCTGTTCTCTTCTTCTCTTTACGAAGTACACAAAGTGTCTCACACGATCGGGATATTGTCAAGTTATACAAATAGTTTGCGTCTTTTGATCCACCAAATAATATGCATCGGTATACATGCCTGAATACGGTTGGCCTTTCCACGGTATTAACTTCCGATAATATCTCGCATGCTGATGAACCGACATTTATGTAAATAGGCTTCATAACCGGAAGTGCTTAGAAAAAAGATACGAGTACCCGCCGCTGCAACGCTTGCAACGCGCGTTCGTATTACGTACGATGCTTTGATAGGTCTAAACAAAAGTAGATGTAATAAAACTTCGCGTTGCCTACTCGTCCGCGAAAAGAAAAAAAAAAAAAAGAGCAAACCAGCTGAATATCAAAAAATGAAAAATATGTTTGGTTCCATTCTAATCGAATGCGTTCATCAGCTGAGATCAGATTTTCTATGGTATGTCTGAGCTTGCGGCGTGCAGGAGGAGGGACAGAGAAGCGCCGTTTTACTTGTGAAAAATGAAAATAAAAATGCATCGAGCTTCCTGTTTGAAACAAGATGGCGACGGGATAGCCAAGAGTCGAGACTGAAAGAGAAAGGTTAATAATAACAGTCGCTATATATTCTAGTCTGAGGCGCCGACGAATAGGCTAGTCTCGAAGCTTTCAATCTGAATACTTATAATTTTTGGTTTTCGTGGTCAACGGGATCGATCAATTCGTTCATATTCTCACGAACCATTATTATCTTTTCAATATCACCCGGAGCTTCCTATCTATAATGCGCTCAATGAATTTCATACGAATTTCCATCGCTCTTTACGGTTTCCTCCGCTTATCGAAATATTTATGTTTCGGTAATTTTGACGGAGAAAATTCAAGCTTCAATTCGAATGAGCTACATGATAATCGTAGACATTAAGGTCGGGAACATTCCAATTATATCTGCATGGCATGTATCTTCCCTAAGTTTACCACATGATAAATTCCAAAGTCTAAAGTCTCGCTCGCTCTCATTGCGGCTACTTGCGTCTTATGTTAGCCCGTAAAATCTCTCGCTCGAAGCGTATACTATATACACGCTTCACTGTCTCTGAATTTAGCATCAGTCGTAGTATAATTAACTCTTTGTGTATAGCAACAACACGCGTAATCTCTTGTTCACGTCCAAGGTTACGTACCTCCTCCTACTCCTACTCCTGCAGCCTACTCACTACTGGTACCGCATACGACATGAATTTTGTGTTTCACTTGACAATCTACATTTTCACTCTAGCGAGAAGTATTGTCATGGTCTTTATACGAAGTACCGATAAATCCGCAATTTTATGTGACGAAACTGTGGAATCAACTAAAATTGAACCAGAGAGGAGGGATGGGGGCAGTACATGCAATGCAATGCAACGACTGACCCTGCGGCTAGTTCTCCCACCTTCTTTCTCGAAATAAACGAAGGAGGAGAGCAGTGTTAACCGCGTCCGCCATTTGGAGTGGCTCAGAAGTCTCTTTTCACAATAATCAAATTCATCCCCCGAAGCGTTAAGTTGGTAGGCGATATTCTGCTCAGTCCGAAGCGCAGGCGATAAATAAAATATGATATAGATTTCAGTCTGGAAAAGAGCATAAATTTCGTAGCCAATGAAACTGGAAACTCTGACCCTAAAAATTGCACGCAGTAGAATAATGAATTGGCTAGAGCGTAAACCACGAATGGGAATTCGTGACGGTTATCCGTATAGATATAATTCCTGCGTAGAAAAGATGAAAAAAAGCGTAGCGATTACTTTATTTCAATTATGTATGTAGTTGAAAACGATCGCGATGACGCGGGTAATTTTTACTTAATGGATGAAACAGTTTTAGCTCGGTCGGTTGAAAAGCCAGACGACTCACAACTTATAGCAGATCGTCAGTCTGCTGCCCGTATGAGACATTTCCTGCTTAGGGGATGTACTGTGCGGCGCTACCGGCTGGGATGGTTGACTCACTGAGTCTGACAAAACTGTTTGTAACACAGGACTCTTTGGGGTTGAGATGAAAATTCACTTGGGATCTTGGGATCCCTTTAATGCGGAGAAGAACGAACGCACCGGCGTGGCACGGCGCGGCGTCCAGATGCTCGGAGTGCGATACCAATACGAACCAAAATTACTATGCAGCTGGCTATAGAGGGAAATGACCTAGTAGAGGTAGAGGTGTTCGTCTCCACGTTGGAGACGACCGACCCCTGACTGAACATGTTCCCAAGATTGCCTGTTCTTTATCAGATCTTATTTGAATTTCAAACGAAGTTCAATTTTTGTTTTTTCTCTTGTTTTTCTGTTTCGTTCACTTCTGAGAGAGGGAAAAGGTTTTCTTTTCATTTTGATTTCACAGCCGAGTTGTAACGAAAGAAAAAAGATGGGCTGGCGATGCGTTGACCTATAACTTTGAATAAAAATTCTCGTAAAATAAATATAGAAAGAACTTTGTTATCTCTCTCGGGGTGCGACTGACACCCGTGAATTCCTACTGTTTTCACGGGATTTCAAAATCACGGGAGATGGGGTCGAGTGTAAAAATCTAACGGACATTATCTCGTGTGTATTTTTACCTCCTCGAACGTAACACACACACTGGACCACGTGACTCGTTCAGAGCCGGGAAGACGGAGACGGCCTAGTGTCGGCTAGACTCATAGAAATTTTACTCTGGTATATATGTGCTTGCGCCTGTTTCCGTGTACATAGAGAGAAGAAGCTAAGTAATCGGTCTATTTTGAGGAATAAAAGAAAAACGAAAAAAAAAAGAAAAACTGGCGACACGAAAGAAAAGTTTCGTGTGATTTGTTAGGGTTGCTTCATTCTGTAACCGAGGTAGTTTATTACTTACTTACCAGTGGTTACAGATCGATAAATGAGTCCCTTCTGTCTTAATTAAAACATGCTCAGCAATTACATATTCCTAACAGCGGTGCTTTCGTTCAAATCGGTTCATACACAAGCCTCGGAGGCTTCCTCTGCGCTGGATATTCGAACTAAAATGACTCGTGAACAATTTTTGAAACTGCTATAGAAAATTTCATCAAGAAATAAAATTTGCAATTAGAAAAAACCAAAGACCGTACCCGTCACGACGTTCACTCCGCGGAACTAGCCATTACGTGAGAACAACGATGTTCAAACAGATATGTATAATAACCCCATCGGCCACACCCGCTCTATTCCGGAGCATAGACCGCGTCGTAATAATTGTAATTTGCGGTCGAAGTAACTTGGAACCGCATTCGTATTGCCAGAAGCTAGCCTCGATTGTTTCGCGGTAGTGACTGACCACAATATGAGAACAATCACGAGGATCGGTAATAATTGATAAAATACTGGTTGTTGTAACGAGGTTTTCAATTTTCCAACGAATCATGGGTATCGTTTCTTCCGACAAATATTCTCGTGACGTTATTCCTAAGCGTAAATACGAAATATGTATTACTACTCTATTGGACGCGATAGAGGCTCCAGAGGCGATCGAAGATGTGCAATTTTTTAAAGCTCAAGCGTAATATACCGTGAAACAATGCCGTTCGAAATATATTCTAGTGGTCCATCCATTCATTTGACTTCCGCCAAGACGAATACCTAAACTCAAGAAAAGCAAAGGGGGTCTTTTCGGTGAGCTTGCACGCCTCGTGAACCCATCTTGTCCAGCGCAATATACTCGCTGTTTATGTGTATGCCTACCTACGCTTTGGGGTATACCTATGTACTGCATCCAATGACTAAGAAAAACCTCACGTGGCATGAGTCAGTGAGACGTTTCGCGTGCAAGCTCTGCAAGATCTTAGCTATTTCTGTGTCAACACAAAGAGCAGGAGAGAGGCCTAGTAGGTATCCGCGAGAATTACCAGTCCTCGAACGAGATGTGCTTCTTCCTCGACTTTCTCCCCCTTCGGGAAATCGGACGACCCTCGACGCCGTTAAACTCTACCAGTTTAGCCAAATTTAGCCTAGTTCACCGTCGCGTCAGATCGAAAAATGTACACCTATCTCGAAAATCTGAATTACCTACCGAAAACTCGTTCGCCACCTAGAACCAGATTTTCATTCATTGTAGAGAGGAATAATTTCGACGGATTTATTCGTTCCTGCAGACTCGAGCCTACCTCGTGAAACGCGATGTTGACCGTGAATATGAAGTTCTTAAGCACTCGAATTGCGTCGTCTTGGCATTGGTCCACATCGCGGATGCAATACTTCGCGGTCCAATGCTAGATTTTTCTTTTTCGCTTTTTTTTCTTGCTATCGAGGGAATTTTTGTCAGCAATAGGAATCAACTCCAATATGTATTCGATAATTTGGATTGTGTTTTCAACGTTTATAACGGTTCTCTCAACCGGTCCTCCTTTCTTTGCGATCCTCTGGTTCCATCTCAAGATGAAAATTTTACTGTCATCTTTCGCCAAGACATAAATTTTGCGTCGTCTTATTTTACCACTTCGGTTATCTCTACACAGAAGCGAACGGCGGGGCAGGGCGGGGCGGGTGCTACAGAATGAGCACAAAGATCCTTCATTATTCGGAGCGCAATATAAAGAGCTTTATGTAGAAAATTCATAGTCTGTTGGCTAGTGCTGCAAGTAGTGTTGTATGTACGGTTTAATCTTGAGTCATAAAATGCGAGGCATTAAACAGATTACGTCTCTATATTACGCGTACGATGTGATATATATAGCATGTCAAACGGTGTTTTTTTTTTCTATCAAATTCACATTCCCTCGCAAGTTTAATCCGTCGATAACAACGTGTGAACGATGTAACTCGACGTCCACAAAATGTTTTCAAATATTACATCGAATTCTCTACACTCTGCCGAAGACCTTCAACCGAGGCTACCTTGACTTTTAAGCTATCCAACATTAGCCACAATTTATTTTCAAATAATCCCGGGTCAAGCGAATCTATTACGAAACGCCTGAACGGCGAAAAACTTTCTTTCCGATTTGCCGTGGTTTTTTTCTTGTTTTTTCTTTTCTCTTGTTAATCGGTGATCGAGAAGTTTATCGCGAGAAAGAAAGAGAATTCCCCTCCAACGAACCGCGACAAGGAGGGCAACGGATGAATATGTTTTTCGCGTTTGAGCTCTTGACCGAAGGAGCTTCCCCCTCGAGGAAGACTTCTTTCTGCGAGGGTCCTTATCCCACGTTTAAAAGGGTTCGGTACGGGGGTTGCGTGTCGGAAAAAATTCGCCCCTGCTCGCTCGCTGGTTCTAAAGAAGCAAACTAAGACGAGATAAGAGAAAAAAAAAAAAAAAAAAAAAAACAACTACCAGTGAAACGTAACGTGGAAGAAAAAAAAGTAACCGTGCGTCGTCGTCCAGACAGACATGTTCTCAAGAGGTTTCACGTGTCTCCTAGGGCTTGTTTCATGGGTCTTCGCACAGCAATCGATTTCCAAGTGAAAAAGAAACAATAAACAAAAAGTACGAGATGAGGAATTAACATTTTTATTTTCTGTTGCAAAATTGTGTTGAACTCATGCATACAGCTTCTGTTAACAACGCAAAGGTCAGATTTCTCTTCACCATTGATCGTGGTTACTTTAAAAGAACATGAATTACTTGAAGCAATTGTCGCTCTTATTTTGACCTGCCTGAATTGAGCTCAGACGTTGATTGGTATCGATTGAAAATGGAGGATCTCCTACACTGGATGGAGTAGGTATAAAATTGCTCAACAGCTGCCGAAGGCTGCGCGAGGAGACACTGGTATTACATATAGATACATTGAACTGGGTCACATAACACCGCCACCCCTTAGGTATAGAGTTCACTTAGTTAGTTTCGTAAGACTTAAAGTGTCCGCAGTACCGGAACCCCATTACGTATTTAAACTTCTCTAGCTTTTTAGATTCTGGGACTTCTCAGGCGACTTGTATACATATTGACTCCAGTTTAACATGAGGAGATAGAAAAAGCCACGATATTCTACCGTCTCTCTCTCACTCCCTCTCTCTCTCTCTCTCTCTCTCTCTCTCTCTCTCTCTCTCTCTCTCTCTCTCTCTCTCTCTCTCTCTCTCTCTCTCTCTCTCTCTCTCTCTCTCTCTCTCTCTCTCTCTCTCTCTCTCTCTCTCTCTCTCTCTCTCTCTCTCTCTCTCTCTCTCTCTCTCTCTCTCTCTCTCTCTCTGTCTCTCTCTCTCGTTTTACCCGAGAAGAAATTCTAGACTATAAGATACACGAGGATTAAAAATAGTCTCAACGTTCCACTTCTACGATTCTTATGTACTCCAAAGTCTAAGCTATAAGCTAAATAAAAGAAAACTGTGATACTAACGAAGAAATTATACTCTCGGGGGCGCTCGCTCCTCATTCTCCTTTCTGCCGTCGTCTCTTCTTTCGGCTGTCTCTCGGACCGTAACCTGTACTGCCGATCTCCGAACAGCAAGTAGACCGGCAACGTTGCTTTGATCGAGGAGCCTACGAACCCGAACGAAGGCCAAGTGTGGTAATACATCTCGAGGCCCGTGAAACGCGAGAATAAATGAAGTACATTCACTTGCGAACAGGTTGATTTTCAATTCAAAATATTTGACGATTTTTTTTTTTTTTTTTTCATCTGCTCAGTCGACACGTCTCGAAATCCAAAAACTATTTTTGTCATTGAAATTTGAATACCCGACCTTTCGAATTCCGAACTGGAATTTCGACCGTACGGAGGATGGTGGTTCAATAGCGAACCAAGTTAACTCCCGTTATCGGAATCTTCCGAACGGACGCGGACGTACCACCGAGTTGTCTCAATGAGTCACGAACGCGTGTACGCACGTACATACGTGCGCATATATCTACGTACGTATACCACGTACATTGTACGTATCTCGATAGATGGGAGGAAAGAATCTAATCTAGTTGAACGTATTTGTCCGTTTGTGTCAACCCACGTTATGGTAGGTATATATAAAAACTATAAGCTCGCGGTCCAAATTATTCCAGCGTTATAAGTTTGGCTCAACGTATATACCGTATACGTACACATGCATGTACACAACTCCTTACTACATGTCACACGTTTCGTATGATGTTACATTCGCAGCTCGACGTTCTTGTTATCTGCGTTTTTATTATTCGTATTCCCTGATGGGTGAATATGGTGATGCTGCTCGCATCCTATGTATACGTCTATACCAAACGCTGTATGATATTTGTGTAAAGTTGTCTGTTCGCATGACGTCTAAATGTCTATATAACTCACGGAGAACTCTGAGTTTGTTGTATCTATGCCAGCGAGATCTCTAAATATGAGTGTATACAGTCCCTAACTGCAGTGAACCACACAATCATGTGTAACGTTGCCAGATCTCCGTATATACAATAATATATATTTCATGAGGCTGAATTTGAATCGTTGACTCAACAAAAATCGAGGAATAATAACATCGGCTCAATTCTCCCGTCGAGGACAATTCCAAAATTTTGTTGTTTTTCACCATTTCGGGAATTTCCGACGCCCGGAATGGTGAAGAAAATTCCGATTTTTCTCAATCTAGAAAACTTCGGCCGATGGTAATTTTCGTGATTTTTGTCACTTTATAATGTTTTCAACTTCAGCCCCGATATGTTCCAACGTCCGGACCCTGGGATTAGCTGCGAGACTCGCAATTAGCCTCTCTAAAGTCGATTATGAGCCAAGTGCAGCAAAAAAAAAATCAATTCGAAACCTTCGGTTCAGCTTTACAGGTTATCGGAGCTGTCAATCTGCCTGAGGAAATCTTTTTCTATGGTTTCTTCAGCGATCGCTTTAACGCGCTCTGAATCCCCGATTACGATTTTTTCAACGATATCCCCTGTCTCGTTACTATGAAATGTACGCAAAATCGTTCTGTCACGAAATTGAGATCGTTGCCGATTATTATTCGAATTCAAAACAAATTTTTCATCAATTTTCCAATTATAGAATTTTACTGCCCGTTTTATTAAATGTGCTGCTTTTGATATACATCGAAAGAGAGTGAGAGAGAGAGAGAAAGAGAGAGAGAGATTGTACAGAATCGACAGGAGGAGTGCCAGAGTTGAACGTCCGTTCAATCTATCGTTTGTGTTGCTAGGTATGTTACATAAAACTGTCTAGATATATATATTATACTTCGTACAGTCGGTAATAGTATCGAGTTTTGTTTGCACTTGAACAAATAAGGTGCCACATGACCATTCGACTCGTCTCGCTTTCCGTAACGGGACGCATCTCCTTCTCGATCTTCTCGAGGTCGTTCAACTGACTATATAACCAATGCCGCGGAGATTTTTCTCCCTGCTCTTCTTCTCGATATTTCTCCCTTTCGATTGAAACTAGTATGCGAGAAATGTAATTTTCGTAAAATTCTCATTGTAGCAGCTGAGCAGAAGTCGAGTATACAGCGTCAGACGATGGCATTAGGTTGAAGGAAATATTCCATATGAGGCCCCGAGAGACCGGAACCGAGGATCAAAAATCCTAAAGATTTGTACAATTTTCAATTCAGGCACTGGGCATGATATGGACTTCATCAGTCATTACGATTGTGCTTTTTGTTATCACATTTTTATCTACACAGGAAGTATGTGCTAGGTCTTCTTCTAGATTAGCTCTGATATCGTCTTGAAATGAATCTACCCTCGGATGACCAACCGACCTATGACATTATACAAGGTCGTCGTTATATTGTACACCGAGACGAGGATGTGGGCGCCTGTCTGTTTTTAAGAGCATAAAACAATCTCTTTATCGAGTTCAGCACCGTCCTGGAGCGTCTAAACTTGTGCAAATTAAGGAGGGTCAGCCCAATCGTCATGCTCTGTGAGGAGAATCGCGAGGACTGTTTTTGTTCTTCTCATTTCTTGACTCCGCGCATCCTTCGCAAATTTTGTCAAACGAATGAATTAAACATTTTTTTTTTTTCTTTCGGTCAACGATCATCCGGCCAAAATTCATTCTGCGGCGAATTCGACCGACATTCTTTCACATTTTCACGCTCATCCGGTTCGTAGATCAAGTTCTTGCAACCCAGGTACTATCTACCGTACAATTGATTATGCGTATACGGAAGTTAATTTGAAACGCAGAGCCGCGTGTGACCGGTACAATTACATCGGTAGCTATACCGCGGGGAGGCACGTGATATTGTACAATTTGAAACTCGGGTCGAAGAAGAGGTCAGCTTGTAATTTACTTAATTAGAATACAACGTCCAGATAGGATGCAATTTGCTAAATGCGGCTTCGCCGTCGTTCCTAAAGTTCTCTTTCATATAATGCATGTGTATATATATATACTTTATACATGCTACCCGGCGAAAGGTATTAATTATATCAAGCAAATATATAGTGTGGTCTAGTGTAGTTCAGTGTAGCAGTAGATATCTCTATATAGTATATGTATATGCTCGTTTATACACGCCGGCACGAAGGACGAAATTCTACTGAGCTGCTGCGATGTTTGCAACACATTTGAATATTACTTTGATCCAGTTTGTCCCGGAGTCGTAGCTATACCTTCACGAAATTGATATTTGTATTCGTAACCACGCTCGTACTACATACTTCGATAAGCATCGCGAGGTACGTAGATATGTGGTATTAATGTAGTATCGTGATATCGTATACCTCTACCTACCCACCTACCCGCGTAGCTACATGAAATCTAGTAAGCATTCCGTATCGGAGAGAAAGCGTGATGCCGCAGCGAGCATGAGAGACCCTCCTCTGGTCAGGCGTAAATGATTATTTCAATGTTGGTACAAATGAACTTAGAAGAATGCTGAAAAAGCCTTTCGATCCTCCGGAAAATTGAAAATTCCGTTACTCCTCGTACAGTTAGGATCACCGAAGAGATGTCGTCCGACTCTCTTTCAAGTTGTTGTTCAACCTCGACAAAATTTAATGATAGCGAGATCAATATCGACCAAATTTCGATAACTTTATCTTCCCCTATTTTGAAGAACGACAATTACTGTTCTCGCGTAACCGGAAGTCGGTCGTTCTACCGGTGAACGCGAGTGCTCCGAGGACTGTGATCTGTTATCTCTTTTTTTCCCCCGCTGCCTCGACTCTCGTTCTAAACTTCAAGGGAGTCGTAGCAGTGAACGGTATCTCACACCGCGACCTCCAAAGGCACGAAACTTACTCATGAAACGACACTTAACCAACTTGAGAGTACAAATGCACCAACTTTATTCGCCTAACCCGCATAGCACCAGACGGTTCTTTGAATAACCCGCTTGGGCTCTCGTTCGTTCATTCAAGACTTGTTAAAAGAATCTATTGTGAATAAATTGACTCAAAAGATCGACTCTGGTGGTAGGCGATCTTTGTACGTACCCTGTACTACCCTCGTGCGTTATCCAAGTGACACAAATTAAACCTACAATTACAAATTCACACAATGCCTCCCGCTGCCTGAAGAGAACAAGCGCGTTCGATCCGTTGACAAATAATTAAACAAATTTTTACACCAATTTTGGTTATTTCGTTTCAAAAGTATAGCAATCTTCGCGGTTACATTATTTTAATACAAAATCGGAATCCTTGACTCCAATCTACTCACGTACCTCTATACCGCGGTTGGCGATTTCGTCGTGCAAATTGTTCGATCATTTTTTTCTTCAATCTTTATCTTCATTGGTAGTATACATCCAACTTCCCCGGTAATAAGAATGGGTAACAATGCGTCTGCCGTGGCATCTTTCGCCGCTTTGGCCCCTTTGACCGGAAGTTATACTCGGCGGAAGAACCTGCGCCCGCGCTGTCTGTACATTATAGGTATAGTTGCACCGAACGCATGAGAACGAAGGTAGTGAAGACGAAAATGTAGGTAGACACATGCTACATTACATCCTTATACGCCAAGCGTAGGCGTGGGCGTTTCTTTCCGGTTATAGAACAAAACAAAAAAATAGAAATAAAAAATAAAAAACAAACAAACAAACAAGTTTTCGATTCGTTCGTTTTTTGTTTGATCGTATCTGCATACAATCATTTTATTATTCAAGCTTGGTTATGTTCCCGCTTTATAGTTTGTTTGTTTCCATCTTTTTTTTCGTTCTCCCTTCGGCGGGGGATTCAGAAAACGTGAATTATATCCCAGAAACATACGTACTACAATATATCAGTTATACAGTTTTTCGGTAAAGGAGAAACAAAGTCGAAAAGGATCACCATAATTTTTTTTTCGTCTCTCTCTCTATCTCTGTCTCTTCTACTCTTGATAGGGAAGATACAAAAATTGTCGGTATGCTTGAAATGGTAATAACAACGCTTGCGATGTATATAGTATGATGAGAGATAATAAACGAAGGAGGAGAGTAGTCTGATCCGTCAACGTGTGAACCAGTACCGTATACCAGTTGGTTGAATCAGTGGATCATTGACTATGATTTGATTAGGAAGTGTCGGGGATGCCGGCCATCTACATGCATACACACGTACATACGTACGCTGACAATGAACCGCTGTCTATGTACTACGCGAATCTTATACTTCTTTTTCCACTCTATGACATAGTATATTATCGGTATAAATGCGTAGTTCGAAACAATCTCGTAATAGCCGGTGAGAATGAAAATTAGATGAAATTTACTCTTTCGATTTAGCACCTATAGTAGGTAGTCGCGTAGCGAACGGAGCTGCAAAGAATAACAAGAACAATGCGCGAAAGAAGTTAACTTAGTTGTTTTCCTCTCCATTATTTATCGTTGTAAAACAGGTACGGAATTAAGGCGTATACCTATACTGGAAATCGCAGTGAAAATCTCCTTCGTACTACTGTACCTGTTCCTGTACCTAACCGCGTTCAAAATGCATCGCGCGGAAGAATCCTATGCACGTGACTACCGTGCGGGGGGCTGAAATATGAAGAGATTTATCGTGGACTCGAGCCTCGTGTTTCCGAGCTGCATATTTTCTGGTGAAAATTGTGTAGGTGCGGTTGTATACGCTCGTACTATGCGTATGGTATGTGCTACATTCGTGTGCGTCTTCATATGCATTATGCAGATCCGTTCCGCAGCGTAGGCATGTATGCGTGTATATTTCTGCCATAGGATATCTTCCAGTGTATCTATATACGCGTCGCGATACACGATCGAATGTCTTCTCCAACCGAAGAAGACTTTTCTATATCTGCCCAATGCTGTGAAACAGCTCGTAGAAAAATGAACTGGATAGAAAAGAAATTAAGGTTTCGACATGATACCTACTGAGCACCGGGATATCGAACCGATGGAAAGTTTATCGGCACTCGGTGCCGAATGAAATTCGAAAATCTCGCATTTCCGCAAAAATCTTGCATGCGCTGGTGGTAACCGAACGTTTATGCCCAGACACGGAAATCAACAAAAACGAAAGTATAGATAGCCCCACGTTCGATGCCATAAAATGGATAAATTGTTAGGATCCCTTCGAGTCGAATTGAAAAAAATAAAATAGGATAAAAAATTGCAGGATCAGATTCAGGATAGTTTGGGTATTCCGTTGGGTAACACCTCTACGCATAGAATTGGTCTCGAAGTTCATTACGGTAGAGAGATAATGTTTGATGCTCGAATGATCAAATCGTACGAATCTCCCAGCCATCTTGAATAACATGCATATGCGTGAGAATGACTAACGCGTAAGAAGATAGACGAAACGCTTGGATACATTCGACGAATTTATCCTCCGTCCTTGACGAAGAATGCTATGTATCCACATAGGATATAGGTATGTAGGTACACATGCATGTACGTACGTTCGACACGAATGCCTTCCTTCTTACTCTACTTTTTTCTTATTCGATTTAAATGGGAAACCAAAAACGACCATTGCGAAAGAATAGTTTTTTCGTCTCATCCGTCCCTACATCTCTCTATTTTTTCCTTTTTTCTGTTCTTCCTTTTTTCTTTGTACATGTAAAAGAACACCTTTTCCTCTCCTTTCAACCTACACGTATTAACTTTATTTCACGCGTGGTGGAGATCGGAAATCATTGTTATTATTGGACACAGGTAACGATCGTAAGGTAACGATGCATATACGAGTACATACATACGCACGTCACTGCTATACCGTAGTGCTGCAGAGAATTGAGGTTTAAACTGTTACATAAAATAATGAATAATATACCTTATCGCGAATATTTTCATACTTTTTACTCCTTCTCTCTTCTTCTCAGAAGACACGAGTCCAAGGTTCTTTTTGAGAAATAATACCTACTATAATTATCGCTATATATGCTATAGCTATTTTCGTACGCATTTATACAGGCAAGGAAATCGTGTATGAGTGCATCGATGCGCAACCCGATGCACCAAGTGGAACGTATTATACCTGTCCACCGGCGGCTGCCCTATACTACCTGCCCTACCCTACCTTTCGCCCTGCCCATTCTATACACAATTTCATATCCACTGTATAACAACCGTCTGCCGCTGCTCTTACCGATGCTGCTGCTGTTGTCCCATATTTTTTCTGATTGTCACAACGATATTCAGATGCTAATTTTACTATTAGATTACAGATCCAAGTTTTGATCCGATGCTCGTGATAATTGTATAGCTCATTTTCATACGAAAAGTATACAATCAATCGTTGTGTATAGACGTAGGTACGGTACTCCGATTAATCGATAATTATGTCGAAAAGCATGTACGGGGATAACGACGAAGTGGCTTAATTAAAATACTTTTTATGAATTTTTGAAAATTCAGAGAGTGAATTTGGTTATTTATTTATTTTTTTTTGCTTATTTTGTTTTCTTCTCCGAATCATTATCGCCGAAATGAAAGACGCCTCATTTCAAATACGTGGCGATACTGCATAGTATAATATTATAGACGTGAACGTAAAAAAGAACGAGAAGAGAGTTTTGTCCATTCATGATTAGAATGAAAAGAGAATGGAGAAAAAGAAAAAATTTGAAGGTGGGGGGGGGGGGGGGGGGCAAAAGTTAACGACGATTGAATAATTAGGTTGCGTTTGTCGGGGTAATTGAACTGCGCCCATGTATAGCTTCTTTGTACTCTAATTAATTGAACAATTAATCAATTAATATCTTCATGGTTTCCATGATCATTGTTATTTTCTTCGGAACAAAAATATCATTCCAAAATGGTGTTGTACGTGCGTGTCTCCGGGGGAAAATAACGTGAGAGTGTGAGAGAGATAAGATACAATTGTACAAGATTGAAGTATTATTATTCATATGTATGTGCACAGAGCGAATAGAAGATAATATCGATTCGAGGTAGGTAATCAGATAACAATTTATCGAGGCGATGAGCAAATCTAGAGATAATGAAAAAAAAAATCAGACAAAAAGAAAGAGAAAGTGGGAGTGGAAGAGGAAGATGAAACAAAATAATCTCGAAAACACACCTGATCGTTGGAGAAAACGCATTTGACATTAGTCCACCTGTGAGCAACGACTGTGCAGTTGCATCCGTCCATAGCACAAATTCCAATCGGTGCATTTTCACTGTTAACTTTTATCGGTAAATCGAGAAGGCACGATATTAGCACTGCGAATATAATCACAGGATGACACTTCACTCCGCGATAGGCTGGAGAAAACACTTTTATTTCATAAATCATTTTCACGATTTATAAAAAGCGTCGTTTACAGGTAGATACATGTATATATTTGTTATATACACATTTCCGTACCCCAACACTCGTCGGTCCACCGGATATCAAACTATCGAATTCGATCGAAAGCTCTGCCCCTCTATTCTGAACATTTTTGAAATTTTTGAATTTTTTTTCTCAATAAATGCCACAATTTTTTACTTCACACTTTTCTAAAATAATTCACAATTATCGATCCACCTTTTTCTTCTTGAATCTCGAACCAAAACTGTTATAGAAACTTGGTACCGATAGATCGTAGAGCTGTTTAATAATTTTTATAAGAAATTTTCGATCCTACTTTGTGAAATATGTTTCAGATTTTTATGAAACTAATAATTATGTTATACTTTCGAACGAAAATTATTCAGATGACGATATTTCAATCTTCCTGTACGTACGAAAAATTAATCGATCGATGCAGTTTCACATTTTCTTTTTCAACCTGATGTTGGTCAACCGCATCAATTAAACTCCGCAAGCTGACCGTATATCAATTTCTTCTGCAGCGGTGCGTCGTCGTCCGAAGACATAGCGGAGAGACTTTTTCAATTATTGTCGTGTAATGAAAATGGGGGGGAAAAAAAAGGAAGAAATGTAAAATTTTTCAGACGAACAAAAGCGAAGAAAATAGATAAACAAGCACAGTTTTTCGAAAATTCTCTATGAACTTTATAACGAGGCGCGTTCGAAGCTCGAAGCTGCTATCGCTTATACCAGAGACACACGCGTGACGATAGTTGGATTGAAACTGGTGAGAAATCGAGTTGGAAGCGTGTTTTTACCCCCACTATAACTTCACTATGCTTCATGAAACCCACACAAGTCTGAGCATCTACTCACTCCGCTCACTCCCGCAGTTAAAACTGGCTCACGAAGTGATCCAACATCCAACATTGCGTTACGCACGTTCTGACAAGTTTTCTCTAACAATGAAACATGTTCATTCTTTAACTACCCAAACAGGATTCTCTTTCTTTTTTGTGGTGAAATTTAAGGCAATTATTTCAACGAGCGATAACCAGGAATTTTAGTGTATCAAAATTGGAATAAATTCTCTCAATCTCTTCCACGAGATCCCTGACTCCAGAGCGCGGGAGTAAGAGAGGAAAGGAAGGAGGAAGGCGGCGTCTCCGGTGAGCAACAGGTGTTTGTATGAGACTGGTCAATGCAGATTTGAAAGAACTTGAAAACTTGGATAATTGGAATTTAGTACATACTGGAGGAGGATTTGGTCGGAATTTTATTTTTCGGTATATTTCAGAGCCTCTTCGTGTCTATTTTTGTAGATGAACGATTACAGGGAAAACCGATTACAGGCGAAAATCGTTTTGGGGTGAATCCAGTATTTGAAAATTTGAAAAAATGAACAAAATTATGAGAATCCTGCCGTTTTTTCATTGGCGATCGAATTCTCGTGCGTGAAAAGTCGTACCGAAAATCATCGTGGTTACAAAAACCACTATTGTATAATTGAACAATTCAATGTATAGCATGTGTATATACAAAGCAACAGGTGTCTGCAGTCACGACCGAGTGTAGTGTCAGAGGAGATTAATATCTATACCACGATCGATTTTTTGTTTATCAAATTTTTGAATTTCTTTTCTTGTTTTGCAATTTTTCGTCCGCTTAGGTTCATATTTTTTTTGCAATTTGAAATTCAAACCGATCATATTTGGAATAGAAATTTTGAAAACTTTTTCCATGCATGATTTGAATTAAAAGTTTAAATTGATTACCGTTTGTTACGAACTTCCGCTTCAAGGGTAACACCTGCTATATTTGTAAGTTACACACTCGGCAGCCGTTTCCGAGACGACCCCACGTGCTGACCATTCCTCGAGGTTTGAAGATTTGGTAACTGTTGCGGTAGGCCTCTGCTTACGCGTTCTCAAGTGATTTGGGCCCTTGAAGTCATCCGCAAAGCCTTGGGCAAATGAATGAAAAAAACACAAAAACCGAAAGAAAAAAGTTGTGAAAACTTCCTCACACCGTTTCCCTTGCCAAGATCTTTTATACTCATACTTATAGGAGAAAAAATGTACAGTCGATCTACTCACGAGATCTTCTAATCTCGCCTCGTATCTTTAGATCCTCGTAATTACGTTTATACTAGCTATATTTGTATTCATATTAGACTTATCCAAATTGATAAGACTGAATGACATATCAAAACACTTGGTAATCGATTGTCGCTTCAGTTTTATCTTGCTGTAGAATCTGAAAGTTGTCCCGCCATCCTGGCATTGTTTTCCATATCTGGATGTACCTAGCTGTGTCTCGCCTTGAAGGTGTATACGTAGCGAATATACAATCAAACTCCAAATATATCCGCACCTCATTGTAAACCTAATTATCAATATAAGGAAATGAACTACCAATTGATACGGGCCTTGGCCTCGTGCCTCATCAAAATTTTCATTTTTCCATTCCGGGTCCTGATTGGTGAACTTCTTAATTTATACTTTTTCTGCAGTTTACTCGGGGCCTGGTATAAAAGTTCTCATATCCGATTGGACAATTCGAAAATGAAGTTTTCTCGAGCAACGAATCGAATTCTATACCATTTCCCATGGAATCTGGATTTATGAATTTTCAAATACTCTGCTAGCTTGTCTCTGCGGTTTTCTCTCGAAGCCGTTGTTTGCGAAGTCCGGGTGAACCTCGTGGACGCGAAGTCGAGGGACGCGCGCCAATTAGGGACATGGATGAAACTCGTTTTAACGAATCGCGCTGCAGAGTCTTTGCTACCGACAGCGACAACTCGCCTTTACGTCGAGGCTGTAAAATATACGCACCGCGTATGTGTATGACCGCGTATAATTTTCTGCCGATCGTAAAAACTTTCTTAGCACGTATCGGATTCAGTTTCGTACTTCTAATTACGCTCTCTATACAATTTTAAAGACGGCCGTACAAAAACGCGACTTCCGGTAATCTTGCGTCTGATGTCACCATAGTTTCATCTCTTTTATCTTCCACGACATGCCTCCTACTCGAGCCTTTGCCACTTATGGAATGAATTGACTGCGGTCGGTTAGACGTTCGCTCTGCGAAGATCCATCTTTGGAAGCAGTTAAACAAACCGTGTATCCAGTTATGAGAAAAACAACGTACGCACGCGTTACAGATAATTGAAGAATGGAAGTGGTTTAAAAGGAATCGCATAGTTGTTCGGGCTACAAAAAGTATGAAGCACATGATTAGGGCTAATTAGGAATGTCAACATCAATAATTCTCGAAACTCGGAAAAGTTTTTACAAATATCTCCTGCAATAAGATTTCTTTGTTATTCTCTGATAGAATAATCAAATAATCTTCTTTCCTCATTTCCTGTTTCAGCTGCCACTCAAACGAGCGTCTTTTCTTGCGTGATTTTGTCTCCTGTTCAGCCGGAACAAGCGGAGGTCGTCTAGCTCGATGGCTGCAGCCGGACAGTTTCGTAGATCCTGCGAAATGCGAGGCTCTTTATTCCAAGGAAGAAATGAGATGCGGATGGCCTGCTATTGTCACTATTCTCACCAGGGATCAGTACGGAGAAGTTGTCCACGTTTCTGGACTCAAGGCATGATTTTTCACTTCTCGTTCATTCGCATTCTCGCTCGTGTTTCATATCGAAAAACTATGACATTCATCGGGAATTTCACTTCTTTATAAATTCTCAACGGATTTTAGATCGAGGTAAAAGCTGTACCGATAGATAAAAAGGATATAACAGATTCGGATCAGGGTAGAAAAATGCGTCGGGTCTCTCAGCCAGATCCAATGACCTTTGGTGGCCATCCACAGCCGTCTCTGGACGTTCCTTATGAAGTAACCGTTAACAACAAGATGTGCTTTTACGCTATCACCATCATGAAAGCTTACCAAAATTACTCATTCGAAGAATTAAGATTCACTTCACCTGCTGTGAAGAGATCGAGCGAAAGTATGCTCGTTCGACCGAATGGTGATGGTAGCTACAGTGCTACTTGGACTCCAGCTTCTGTTGGATGGTATTCTCTCATGATCACTGTCGATGGCTATAGCATGGAAGACGTAAGTAAAAGAACAGCAAAAGAAACAAACGGCAAAACGCATTTCGAAAGTCTTAATTGCGTTTACATTGACGCGAAAACTCATTTTCCAATGCAGAATTATAAGGTTGAGGTAAAAGAGCCACCTCAAGGTATGCAACCTCCGACTCAAAACATCGTGAAAAAGCCTCAGCATCAGCCCAGTAGGCTTAGAAAGTTTGTAGCGAAAAATAGCGCCGGTTTGAGGATCAGGGCACATCCTTCCCTCCAAAGTGAACAGATCAGTGTCGTATTCGTGAATGATACTATCGCCTTCGTGGACGAGGTAAGAAACGGTTCCAAGGGGAACGGCATGTCGAATAATGCGACGCGAAGAACTTTTGAATCATGTTACATTCGTAAATTCTAGATCCATAATGACGACGGCGTTTGGTTGCGTCTTAATGCTGACACTATTAAGCAATATTGTAACAGTGGACATCTGGAAGCCTGGTGTTTACAGTACAATCAGCATTTAGGGAAGACTCTTCTCCTGCCTGTCGAAGAGCCTAAAACCATTCTGGACCAAGTTATAAAGGAAACGATTTTGAGGAACAGACCTGAACACGGAGATGAGTTAGTGAATTTGATATTTCCAAACGGAGTAGCGATAGCGGTGGGTGGTACCTCATTAAAAATCATGCTAACTTTTATTGTGCTTCAATTCCAGTAGGAGAAAGACAGTGACTTTTGATCACGGAAAGTGTATGGTAGTAGTAAAGTGCGGAGCTTCTGGACACAACATCAGAAGCCGACCTAGTCTGAAAGCTCCTCCAGTTGGAATGTTGGCGCTCGGTAATTCCATCACTATTCAAGAATATGTAAGTCTATCGATAATCCAGAAGCGCCTAGTCGAAAGAATTTTGTCGTGTAAGATGAAATAGTTTGATCTATCCATACACAACGATATTCATTATGTTATTGACTTTCATGTTCACAATCGTGAAATATTCTAGCTCGTAAATAGCGAAGGTACATGGGTACAGATGGACGATGATGCTGCAAGTAAATATTGTTTCCATGCGGAAGACGAGGCGTGGTCATTAGCGATGAACAAGCACGGCGTAGCTTACATGAAATTTGAACAAGAGCTTGAAAATGATCAGGCAGAGAGAAAGCAAATGATACCAGAGGCTTCTTTTTCACATGATAATATAGGATTCGATTTTTCCGCCCCTTCTGGCAGCAACGAAGGGTTCAATTTCACATCAAAAAACTGTACTCCGGGCACCGCTGGCTCCGGAGAAGGGAATAACATCAATCCTTTCGTATTTGGTTCTTATAATCAGCACGATTCACCAGGTACGAAACTTTGGCATTTTTTATTCACAATTTATCTACATTTGTCCTCAATCTTCGAGATAAACTATTACAATCTACGATACAATGTTTCTTATAGGTAGCGATAGATTTACTCCAGAAAAAACCGATGCCTCTCCAAAATTTTCTAAGCCGCGTACAAAGGAGCGAGTAGCGAGAGAAAGGGAACGCGAAGGCGGGGGAAAATTCAGCGTATTGCAAAAATGGTTGAGAGGTGAAGATAAAAGTCACGGAGACAAGAGAGGATCGCCAGCAGGAAAGTGAGTATTATTGTTATTTCTGAAGGTATTTAAATGGATTGAATTCAGTAATTCATGCGAATTAAATCTATATAATACATGTACATTTTTTTACAGAGATTTTCCAGAATTCGTTGGAGTCTCTGTTAAGGAACTGGTGAAAGCTATAGGAGAGAGTCGAGCTAACGGAAATGGATCTACTCCCCCAGAAACACCTAGGAGAACATCGAGAAGTTCTTCTCCGAAAAACACCCAAGGTGGGTCTTCACGATTTCACAGCCGTTCTTCTAGTCCGGTCCCAATACCCGGTACGTATTTACTTATCACACTAGTCGGTTCAACAATCATTCATACTAAATGGAATATAAAATTATTTTATCACAACATTTATAGAGACACTTTCATCGGCGGTACACATTCTCAATTCATTAACGTTATATTCATTTTGAGAACAATTTTCAGATAGTAAAACTCATATCAGCAACTATTCAATACTCAATTATTCCTTAGTTCTCTAGAAGCAGTGGCAAAGTAGTATCACTTCTTCATTTTTTATATCATTCTACAAAAATACGCACAATAGGGTAATTGAAACATTTTACCGAAGTAAAGTGCAGGCCGAAGAATAGCAACACACGAGAATAGCTACAGATAATCCAAGAATTTGTTTATTACATATTTCTATAACACATATAATTTGTCGAATTATTATTCAAAAGTCAAGTAGCTTCCACACAATCTAGTTATAACAAATTAGTGGTGTTGGTCTTAGCGGGGTCCAGCCGACAGCCAATTGGTTCTGGCAACTGCCTCTTTCCTCCCGCTGCTAACATTCCAGGTATTCGTCGCTTGTATTCCTAAAAACAACTTTCAAGTCGTAACAACATGAGTTCAATCGAAGGAAACTAAATCTTGAGTATGAAAAATAATTTCCCTGAAATATTTCAATAAACTCATATTGTCACGACAAATAAGTTTTGCTTCAAACTTTTATGCATGTGGTTTTGGAGTCATGACCTAATTATTGAATGAACATTCTACATTACATTTAACACTTATAGTAGGTGAATTGTTGTCGCTTAAGTTAACATTTTTTGTGGCTTCAATAATGTTGTTGAGATAGGACGATATCTCACAGTGTTAATTGAAAATTATGAGAAAAATTGTATATTCCATTGAAGAATATACAATCTACTTGGAAAGCATCGTGAATTCTTCCTAATTTTCATGGTTCTACTTGGATATAAATTATTGAAGCTACAAATTTGCAATTAACATACTCGATACATTTTGCAAATAATGAAAACTCGCCAGGTGGTCGGAATTTGATAGGCGGGGGGGACAGTGCTGGCAGCAGCCCTCTGCTCTGCGGCTCCCCTCGAAGTATTGGGATATCGCCTTTAGGTAAGGATTCTAACACCTTCTCATACAACAGTTCACAAACATCTATACTACACTGTGCATAAGTCGAATTAATCTACTAAAAAGTCACCTAATACACATGTAGTACTTGGACTCAATCACATAACAACATTTTCGGTATCGCACAGTATCACAGCGAGCACAAATTACAATTATTATGCAATTGAATTAAACATCTCGTTTGAATCCCACAAAAACTTACTTGTTGCAACAAATTGTAAAATTTGATTTAATTTTTTATCGATAAAGGTATATCGAGAAGTTTCGCTGCCTGTTGAGTTCCAAATTATTATTGACATGAGTTTATCATTATATTTCGAGCATTTCTACAGTATTTTCAAGAATATCAGCTTAATCTTCATGGAATTGTCATAATTGAGAATCGAACAGAAACAAATGTAAGATAACGTGGAACTCATTTCTCTAACAGTATCTGGGGCAACGATGGACAGCGCTACTTCCCATCGGCGTGGTTCGACTCAAAGTGATACAAGCGCACTAGTCAGCAGCCTCACCAGAGATCCTTCACAATCACCAAGCGGAATTAGTTGTGTTACAGCTAACACAAGAGATCTATCACCTAGTCCGAGCTGCAGTTCAATCCACATGAGATCGGAGGATAGCATTGCCAGCCCACCTGATACACCGCGGAAGGAACCTGTAAGTAAAATTGTATCATTGAAGAAACTATATCAATTAAAATTTGTCTCCTTTTATAATTTTAAGTTTAACCTGAATTTCGTTTTAAGGATTCTCAAGAGAGCCCTCGTAAGATGTCTCAAGCCCAGACGCAGACGAGTCCGGATAACGCCACGACGGCAATGAAAGGTCATTTTAATATCGGAGCTCCAGCAACGAAGGATGAACGTCTTTCCCCAAAATTGAATCGTAAAGATCATGGGAAAACGTTGAAAACGAGATTCAAGAGGTCCATGTCACCGGCTAATAGTCATCAAACACCTAGTACAAGTCATGCGATAAATTTGAATAAAGAAAAAGTAAAAGAAGCTGTTAGTCCGTCAGTCGCTGAGTGTTTGAGAGCGGTTTTTGCTGCTTATTTATGGCATGAAGGTATCGTCCACGACGCTATGGCCTGCGCAAGTTTTTTGAAGTTCCATCCGAGCCTCCCGAAACAAGGGGCGCTGGTAGTAACGAGGCACTCAGTCGCACAGACAAACGATAAACAAAAACAGGAATTAACTAAGGAGCAGAAAGCCAGGCAAAGACATTCCGTCGAAGTTAGCAATGCCGGTAATTATTTACACATTCAACCGAGTACTTTAGAAACTTTGACTAGATCCGCAGCAAATGCTAACGCTAATCGTAGTAGAAAAAAACAAGAAAATATTATCAAGGAAGAAGGGGAAGCTGGCAAGTTAACTGCTTTACCAGAATTTCACACCGTCGCTATTTTACCACCGGCTTTGAAATGCCTGGTATTTCTTTGGGAAGAATTGAGTACAAATTGTCTTCAAGTTATAAATCAACAAAATGTTATTCATAGTCCTGTGGCTCATATGCAGACGATAAAATTGTCGAAGAAATCATCTGCTGATAAATCTGTGAAGGAGGATAAAGTCAAAGATAAAGAAAAGAAAACGGGTAGAAAAAAAAAGGAATGGAAACCAGTGGGACAAGCTAATGCTTCTGGAGAAAGTTTGTGTGGAATTGAGCGTGAAACAACCTGCGACCTTTGCGGCCTGATGTTTCCACATCCAGTTACTTATCATATGAAAATGATGCATCCTGGTTGCGGCTGGCATGCGGGTGGGAAAGGATATAATAGCGGAGGAAATTACTGCATCGGTTGGGCAGGTCATTGCGGTGATGGAGGCGTCGGCATAAGCTCTTGGTATCTGATATGCGATAGATGCAGAGAAAAATATTTGAAAACTAAGAAAAACAAGTTAAGTAAGAAACTCGTGAGCGGAGTAACAAGAAGAAAAGGAGCTATGAATAGAATTTTATCACCGATCAATAGTCCTAGCAGAAATGAGACTCATATAGTTATGAAAAACAACGCGATGTTCTTATTGGATTTAGCAAGTGCTTCCGGCTTGAGCATTCCAAAACAACAGAGAAGACCCTCACAGACTTTATCATCGGTTGCGGAAAACTATAGCCCACCTGAAGCAGCAGGCCCTTTTCCGCCGACGGGACCTTTTCAATGCTTGCAAGCACTCGGAATTCACAATTCTCAAAGTAACGACGAAAGATATTATGAGGAAACTTTAAGAAGACATAGCGGACAACAAAATCCATGTGAAGGAAATACCTCGTTTAATAGTAGCACTGGGAGAGTGAGTTGAATTGACACTCTTATTCAAGTATGAAAAATCATGAGAAATTTTCAAGTTTATTTATGTCTTTTTAGCCGCTATCAGAGTGTCCTGTTAGCGATAGCGAGAGCGATAGTGGTAAGGGTCGAGGAATGTTCCATAGATCTGTTTCTATGTCAACCGGAGCTCCGTGGGCAAGGAATAGCAACGATGGAAGAGTTGTTATGATGCGTAAAAGAAATAATAGCAGCAGTGAAATGAATAATGGTTGATAATTGTTACATATAAAGTCCTGCAAGTGATATAAAATCATTTTTTTGTTTTATGGAAATAATTTTTAAGGAGATCAAATTTTGTCCAAACAGATGCAGGTTCCTCGCTTCTGTGCTACCCATCAGCAGCTTTACAAAAATTAGTACCCTCTATAGACCAATCTGCGATAGTATCAACAAGTCAAGCAGAAACGGCGAATAACGTGAAAGTAGAAATACTTAGGAGGCCAGTGATGTCCTTTGTGTTGCATCATCACAATTTACTGTATCTCCAACTTGCCATGAAACAAGCATTGAGACGTGCCGCATGTCGTGTTTATGCTATGCAAGCATTGAACTGGCTACTTCGAAGTGTAACTCAACCCATTTGCTTGCATGATTTACTTTGGTGGTTTTTATCTTCTCTTACGCCAGTTACTCCTGATACATTAGATGTTAGTGAGGATGATAATCGAATTGATAAGAGAGAGGATCACGTAAGTGCCAAGAAAAATGGTTACAAATGAATCAATTTAGTTCATATTTATAATGTAAAAGTTTTTTTGAATAAAATATTGACAATAATATTTATTACAGGACATGATTGGAGTCTGTGAACATCCTTTGAGTGATTTGATCGTCGCTGGTGAAGCTGCAAATCCTTTGCCAACTGCGTTTCATACTCTGTTCCAAACCATTGCTGATCTGATGCTTCTGCCGCCGCCAGGTATCGATTTAGAAATATGTAAATCCTTGATATTAGACCTTGTGATGAAAAATAATGATTCTAGTTATACTTTATCTGATTTTTAGGATCCCCGTTACAACAAGCTGCGGTACGATGCTGGGGGATTAGATTTACACCTGCTGATCATATGTTCTTACATCGAAGCCACGTGTTTAGTAACATCAGTAAAATTCTATCACGTTCAGAAGAAGAAGAAGATGTTAATATGAGCATGCACGAAAGTCATCAATCAACGTTTTCGCAACATATTACGAGCTCTGTTGAAGCATTAAAAGATCTGACGACCGGAGTTGAAATTAAGGCTTCCAGTAGGCAAGCTATGATTGGTAGTCTGACTGATAATTCTACAGAAACTTTTTGGGAATCTGGAGACGAAGATAGAAACAAAACTAAGACTATAACGATCGTTTGTGGCGCACACACTTACCCTAGAATGATCTACATTCATATAGATAACTGCAGAGACTTGGCGGTAAGAGTTAATTGCTACTGAAATACGTAAATGGATCATAATCAAAGTTAGAACAAAATAAACTCACGAACGTTACTTTCTTTTAACAGAATAAAGTATCCAGCGTGACTTTTCAATCTGGACCAAACGCAGATGAGCTTTTCAAACTTAGGACTGTTGACGTCGAAAGCAGATCCGCCGGGTGGGTCAGCTGTCCCATAACAGGTAATAGAGTGAAACATTTGATAGTAAAATGCTGTGAAAAAAGTCTTTTGCTTATAGGGAAATGAAATATGATGTATTTATTCTCTTTCCACAGATACACGACATGTTGTTGCTCGATTAGAGTTAAAGGGTCCAGACAATTCGTTACGACTTCGTCAGATACGTATATTGGGAGAAATAGACGGAGAATCATTGAAAATTGGTAAACAGCACAGCGCGCTCACTATTCAACAAAGAAATTGTGAAGCTGAGACATTGAAAGTGTTTCGTTTGATAACTTCTCAAGTATGTCACGATGAAATATCGGTCTATCTGAATTATGATACATTCTTTATTTCGTAAATTAAAATGTAAAAATGACATTAAATTTCTTTAGGTATTTGGCAAGCTGATACAAGGTGACCAACCGCAGGCTATGGAAGCTGCAGATATGAGTAACGAGGGGCTGGAGGAAAGTAACGATCTTCGTGAACATATGGTTGGAATTTTATTCAGTAGAAGTAAATTGACTCATCTGCAAAAACAAGTTTGCGCTCACATAGTTCAAGCGATACGGAAAGAAGCGACTCGTCTGAGAGAGGAATGGGAGGCTTTATTATGTTCTGCAACTCCAGTAAATAGTCTCATGAGTGACGGCAGTGATGTACCAAAAGCTGCGGATACTTACTGCTTCGAAATGTTGTCCATGGTATTAGCGCTGAGCGGGAGCGCAGTGGGAAGAAATTATCTATCCCATCAATACGGTTTATTAAGAGATTTGTTGAGCTTACTTCATACTGGATCTGCTAGAGTACAAAGACAGGTAAATATATGATTGAAGATCTTCATTTACTCAATTTGAAAACTTGAAATCTTGTTTTTTTTTTTATTAAGGTGACGTCGTTGCTGAGAAGAATGTTGCCAGAGATCAAGCCGTTGACTTTAGCTAGTGTGGTGAACGTCGAGCATCTGCCACCCGCTGATTTCAGCATAGTTTCTGTTACTAATAAAGGTCACATCCAATCTAATGAATTCGATGAACATGATCCAGGAATACTTGACGTTTTCTTGAGCTGTATTGCCAAGGCGCTCACAGTCCAGGTCAAAGTCAAGGGAAAAGAGAATGGCGCAAAAGCTTTACAGACTATTTCCTTAGCCACGAGTATTCACCCCAAAAATGATGTGGGATCTAGGTGGTGGCTGAGAGGATGTATGACCCGAAAATTAGCCGAAGTTATTATACAGTTGCTGAAAGATATGGCTGTGGTAAATTCTATTCTATAAAATAATTTTATTTATTAATTCTTAACAAGTTACTTCTTCGGCCATTTATTCCAATGATTTGTTTTGAAACTTGCAAAATTCGTGGATGAACAAGCCAAAATTGCAAGAGAATTGTTTTACAATACTTCAAATCAATATAATTTAGCAATTTTGAAATTCATGCCATCTCTAATTTATTAAGGGTAAAATATCCGAAGCTTGGGCAGCTGTAACGAAGGCTGCAATTGCTGAGAATATACTCAATCTAACGAGATTGGATGAGAAAAATCGAGATCCGAATGAATGTCTCCACATGCCTACGCTGTGGCTAGCTCTGGCATCGCTTTGTGTTTTGGATATTGATCATGTGGAAAGACTTTCTTCAGGACAATGGAGCGCAGCTGATGGACAGCCGCCGCCACCGAGAGTGAGAATCTTTTTACAGTGCAAAATTCGTATGCGGATCGTGAAAAATTTGTACATTGATACCGGAATAAACATATCATTAATTTTTCAGCCAACTTGCAGCAATCACGACGACCAAGAAACAAATGCAATAATACAATGTAACGTATGTGGTAATTTATGCGCTGATTGCGACAGAGTTCTACATTTACACAGAAGAACCCGCATGCATGTCCGGCAAGTTTGTAAAGAAGAAGAAGAAGCAATTAGAGTTGATCTTCACGAAGGATGCGGACGTACAAAACTGTTCTGGGTTTTGGCATTAGCCGACAGTAAAACGTTGAAAGCTTTAGTAGAATTTCGTGACGGTTCACCAAGTAAGCCAGTCGGTTCGACGTCAGGAGTTTGTCGGTTTTGTGGAACGACTGGAAACACGGGATTACTCGCTATCGGAAATATATGCTCAGACCACGATTGTCAAGAACATTCTAAAACCGCTTGCAGCAAGGTACATCCTTGTGGGCACATCTGCGGAGGCATAAGAAACGAACGGCCTTGTCTTCCTTGCCTTCATAGATGTTCACCTGGAACCGATTTAAAACAAGACGCCGATGATATGTGTATGATTTGCTTTACCGAAGCATTGTCGTGTGCTCCAGCTATACAACTGCAATGCGGACACGTTTTCCATTTACATTGTTGTAGAAATGTTCTCCTTAAAAGATGGGTTGGACCTAGAATTACATTCAGCTTTTCTTTGTGTCCTATTTGTAAACAACCCATGGATCATCCCGGGCTAGTCGAACAATTAGTCAGCGTAAAATCTCTGTTCGAAGACGTTAGACGAAAGGCTTTGATGAGATTGGAGTACGAAGGATTGCACAAGTGCGTTTTAAACCAAGATCTGAGTTCTTTTTAAACGACTCATTTAGAAATGAACGAGGATTTGATTCCGATATTCCTCTTTTCTTAGGGCTGAAGCCGTTGTTACACCAGGAGCACGTTATCATCAAGAACCAGTAGCCTATGCAATGGACCGATATGCTTATTACGTTTGCTATAAATGCCAAAAAGCCTATTATGGTGGGGAAGCAAGATGCGATGCTCAATTAGGCGGGGAAACTTTTGATCCAACCGAACTAGTCTGCGGAGGATGTAGCGATGTTGCAAGGGCTCAAATGTGCCCCAAACATGGTGCCGATTTCCTTGAGTATAAATGCAGATACTGCTGTTCGACTGCAGTATTTTTCTGTTTTGGTACAACTCACTTTTGTAATACTTGTCACGATGATTTTCAACGAGTTACTAATATTCCGAAAAATGAATTGCCATCTTGTCCCGCTGGTGAGTCTTTTTTCATCTTCTTTTTATTTCGTTTGAATAGATTCGATGTTCGTGAAGTTTGAAATATTTGAATGTTTTTTTTCTAGGACCTAAAGCGAAGCAGTTAGAGGGAGACGAATGTCCGTTGCATGTAAAACACCCGCCTACAGGTGAAGAGTTTGCTTTAGGATGTGGCGTTTGTCGCAACGCACATACATTCTAAATTTCCTATATTCTACATTAATAATATTAATAATTTATTACACGTCGACCATTAGATGATTACAATCAATTATTCAGGCTTCCAATGAAGTTATGAACAACCTAGTTTTTAATAGTCTCTTCAATTACGATTAATTTTAATATTAATCGTTATCGAATGTGCTGGTTTAGCTATACTAGTCCGAGAAACCCTGGAAGCAAAGAAATCACGTTTCTATAACTCAATAACTCACCTTTTCACCTAACAGTGATTGTACGTTGTTTGAAATTATGGTGAATAATGAATAATGATCAAATTTGGAATACAATCTTCACGATTGACAAAGTCCGCTCTAAAATCACACTGGCTGTTTGGTGAAAACCTAGATAATTATAATTGTGCGAAAGAGGACTGATATTACACGAGAAAAATTGATTAGTTTGAAAACTATTTCTTCGTTAATATGATACCGTTTTGTGTCGTTTCTCAAGATGCTACACTTGAAAAAAATTTTCAATCAATTTCTTCATGTAACATTACTCCTAGCATTTAGAGGATGCGTGATTTTAAGTCCGATAATGTAATTTGTGAATTTTTGTAATAGGATAAAAAGGAAGAAGAGAAAGAAATGATGAATAACTAATGCATGATAACTAAACTCAATGAAGTGCACTAACAAATGAAATTATTTATTAATTCGTACGAATAATCTTTATATTATTATTATTATTATGTATACATAGGTATTATAAATCAATGAATAATAAATAAATCAATTAATTATTTAATAATAGGATAGGTGCGCCAACGAACAGGTGTGTTATTCTAAAATTCTATAAAACTTATGAACAAAAAAATTAAAAACGAAAAAAAAATTAATAAATGGAAAAAGCAATTAAAAAAAAATAAATTAATTAAAATTAGGCAACCAAAACATAGTATATTGTAATAATCAAATTTGTGAACAAAAAATAGAAAGAAAAGTGAACAAAAATTGAATTCTAAATTTAGTCCTAAATAAATGCGGAAATTTTTCCAGACTCAATCGTTATCTCTCTCTACTATGTACTCCTTACGTAAAAGTTTTGGTAATTTTCTGTTCTCCCCGTTTTTTCGGCTGGAGATTGTTTGTCGAATGATTTGAATTTTGTAATAATTAATTTATAATTATTTACAAAAGTTTATATTTAATTATTACGTGTTGTCATTTTGCTATTTTCAATAACGATTTTTGTGGTTTGTAATTAGAAGATTCTGTATTTTTTTTCTCTTTACTTTGTACTTTTTATTATTGGGTAATATTACGATTATTATTACTTTTCTTTTCATTTCTTTTTTTGTTTCATAAATTATCGTAAACTAGCATGCAGTATACAATAATTCTGATTTTATTTATTTTAATAACGAATCAAGTAACGAAGTGTATAGGTATGTAGATTTGTTTTAGTGCCATGGTGAAAATTGTTCAATAAGTAGGAGAGAAAAAATACGAGTAATTTTTATATCTCTTGAAAAATGACTACCATTCTTTCTGCCCTTGTTATTCAATTATTCTCATTTTTTATGTCTCATTTTTCTTTATCTTTTTCTCATTCTATACATGCAGGTATATTGCTATATGTCTCTCTCAAGTAAGTCGACCTAAATAAAAGGAAACGCATTTCATGTATTGTCGTTCATAGAATTGCAGAAATAATGCAAAGCAAGTTTCAAAGGTGACAAAATATTTATTTGAAATACAACAATGATCGTAGCTCATTGGAATGGTATAGGTGCAGCAATAAAATTATTACGAACAAATTCTTAAAATGTTAGAAGAAAAAAACTTTTCAAATTTGGGGTTATAAATTGAAAATAATTCGAAAGAATTTTCAAATTCGTGTAATCAAGAAAGATAACGGTCTTTAAATTCCATGCAATATGACGCGAATAGACTTTCGCTCATCAAATTCGAACGCTGCTCCGAATTATTTGAATCGCACAAATTGCTTCAAATCAGTTTGCATTGAATCCATTTGACATAATTGTAATACCACGCAATTGACAGTGTGCATCGACAAACGTGAAGCTAGTCGCTAATCGAAAATCGCGGAGTGATTCGGTGATGGCGGCAGAAGAGTACGAGAAGTTAGAACGCCGGTGGCGCCGCGGCGCGTTGTAACGTATTAATAGTGCGAAACAGTGGAAACTAGTGTGTGTGTGTGTAGTGATACGGACGGTTTTTCGCTTCGATCAGCGGTAAGTTGTCTCTATTTACGTATTATGTGATTGAAGATAGACAATTTAGTACGTGCCGTACACGGTCATGTCAATAGTTGCGTAAATTATCGGCGGGCAATTGGTTGAATCGCGAATTGAAAATTCGGTGTCTCATCTCCCACGCACATTCGTTTGAGACCCTGCTGTCAAGTTGCTATGTTTATTTTTAACACAAGCGTTCTACAATTATTGTTCAATTAACGAACTAATGAAAAACTTGTATGAATCTCGGTATGTTTTCGTTTTTCAATTTCACGCTGGATGTTATACTTTTTCCGATCGTCAATATTTTCTTTCTATTTTCACATCCATCAAAACATTCTCGGTAATTTGATATTTCAACCTATAAACCGGTCTTTATATCCCTCTATTACGTATTCTCATGTATACCTATGTATGTACATCCGAAATTATGCTAAATATTAATCAACGTATCCATAACGCGTAGATTATTCTCTACCTCGTTACATTGATTGATATACATATTCTTCTTGTATTTATAATTCTTAGGAAAATTTGTGTAAACCGAATCTAACCTCATTTTTATTGATGTCCCGCGAAGATATTCAGTAGTACATATTATCACCTGTTTGACATTGGATCTTCATCGTAGTAGCATAAGTACGCATACGATATACGAAGATCCGATTAGAAACTTTTTACCAAATAATATATTATTCGTTTTTGTAGGCATTACCGTTACTTCGTCCGCTAAGTCATAGTAAATTTGACCTTGAATAATATTCCCTGAAATATTTATCTCTTCAGGTTCAACGGTTTTACGATTACACAAACCCATAACTTACCTATCTCAAGTAGAGCTCGATGCTGCTAAATAGAAATTTGCGTTAGACATTATTACCCGTTTACGACGTTAAAGAAGAGCACGCTTTTTCGAGCTTGAGGCTCGACAGTCGTATGTATATTAGAAACCTATGGAAGTAGGCGAGCTTCAGAAATGAGACAAATTTAGATTTTCTGTATAGCAATTAGAGTGAAAATTCTTAGAAATGCTCGACGGGAGCCAAACGTTGGTTCTGTCAACCTTAGGAGGTCTAAAACTCCGAAGGGCTATTCCTCGGTTACATAGAACACATAGAAACATTATTTTTCGAACACGTGCTTGCCACGCGGTATTTCGAGTTCTTCTTTTTTGAATTCAATTCTTTCATTCGGTTTTTTAGATAAACAGCATTTCCCGCTTAAGGCGATAACAAAGAATTGAATGAATGAGAACGGATCCGCCCCACGCGTTCGAAGGATTCTGCAGCCAACAAATTTTTGTGTCTTATATATACTACAAACAGATCATTTAAATCTCTATGAACGTAATACATCATATCCTGTATCGTAGGCTGGGTTCTTTTTACACATAGCTAAATCATACGATTCAGGAAATTCTTCAGCCTTTTTCCCTCATTGTTAGTAGTTTCTTTCAGTCTCCTTCGCCTCGTAGTTTTTCTCGTTATGGTCTCGACAGATGTAAACTTCGAGTGTTGAAAAAGAGGAGTATGTTATAGCTGGTATGGTACATCAACGCGGACAGAGAGACTCGACGATGACGTGCGGTCGATAAGATCGAGTGACACGACGATTTCAAACGATGATAAAAATTTCCTTGCTAGGCAGAAATGAGATGTTTCCCCCTTCTTTCTCACTTTTATATCATAGCGTTCGAGTTCTCAATTCTTGTTTCTCATTAAATTTTATAACTTTGATTTCGAAAGAGAGAGATGAAAAACTAAAGAGACGGAAGATGCGTTCAGAAATTACATAAAATTACGTCGACATTTTTCATAATTCTCCTCCGGGTTATTTTTTCTCCACTTGGTGACAGCTGATTGAAACTCTCTTGCCGAGGTCCAATTATTATTTTCAGTCGTTATAAATTCGCTTTTCACAAGCGGACCCCGCAGAAGGTATCACAAGCACCGAAAACATTTGAAAGGAGCTTCCAACGAGGTATACAGACCTACCTTACTATTGAATGCATAATTATGTTTTGTATGAACTTACGCGCGCAGAGCAGCTGTTCCTCGCTGTTTGACGAAGTCGAAGCGAAATGACTTCAAACATAAACCTCCACGTCATAATCTAATCATGGAAGAGAATAACATACATCGATTGTTTTTGCGCGCGGTAATGAAAACTAAATTTAATAGGTTTTCCAAAGTTGTCCATAGAAAATTTGTCGGTTTATGATTGCAATGATTGAATCGATAAAAATCACCACCTAGCGCCTTCCTAGCACCTGATGTCATCGGAGATTCTACAGCGTACGGATTTTGTAGAATACCTATATTGGCTAAAGCCAAGGTTCAGATCTTCCGATTGACCTTAAAAATAGGCGAAAAAAGGCAGTATAGATGTATGAACATTACCGAAGCACGATTTCTTATCGAATTATTCATGAATTCCTAAACCGCGTCCGTGTACCGCTACATTATAAAATACATATAGTATAGCATAGTACGGTTGTTCGTTTTTAGCTACATACTCGCAGCACCGTAGTTCACTAATTTTTAGGTATCGCGATCTTTACACGGTTACATAGTTTCAACTTCAACGCACGGTCATACGTGGTTTGTGGAAAATCACCGATTAATCTATTGCCGTTCTTACGACGCGTATGCTTACTACATACTACGTGATTTTTCGGTACTATGAAGCGAATTATGATGTTAAAGAAAAAGAATCCAGTATCCATGCATGTCTGTTTTCTTCAAATTGAGATTTTACATTCTCTTGTTAACGCTGTATAGTATGCATGTCCGAATTTGATAAATTATCAATATATTCCGCGTCTCCTGAATCTTCAAATCTCGGTTAACGCCCTTAGGCGCATCAGTTGCACGGTAGATAATTGTCACGGACGAATTCTTAAACGCCTTGACCGCGCTGGTATACTTACTAGACGTACGATATTATACCGCGGCTACAAAGATATACCGTGAAATAAATTAGCCAACAATAGCATACCTACTCTAATTACAAATTTGCAATTAAGCTCCATTATAACTACTACTTTTTCTTCTTCGTCTTCTTCTTCTGTTTCTTCTTTTCCTTCTTCTTCCGTCCCTAATTGGCGGTTGGCGTATACCGTCAACCGTGTAATAAAAGGTAGTAAGGTATACATGGCTTTCTGTCTATACCTACAGTAATGGCCCTTCACTTTTTTCCTTCTCTTACAGAAATGGATTGAAAAATATGAAAGCAGGTTATGTAGCCGCGTGAAACAGCTGAAGCATAGTTGAACAGAATGGGTTTATAAAATCAATTGATGTAATAAAACGTTCGATCAACTTCTTTCGTTCGTTAAACATTTTCGAATTTACTTCAACGTCTGATTTCTTTCAAAACGTACGTGTTCTCTGTACTTTTCTGTACACCTATAGTGGTAGATGACGTTAACGACACTTGATATCACAGTAATACCTGTAACAGAGAGAGTCATGCTATCGGAGGAGGTGTCTAGTGACTATAAGTCACTGGTCGACGACAATAAGAAGTACGCGGGAGTGTGATGAGTAGATAGGTAGGTAGGCACTCACTCGGCTTATGATTAATATGTCTTACCAGTCGCGTTAAGTGACTGAAGACTACTTTAGACGCCGCTGCAGTCTCACGTCGTTGGCATGTGGCACACTCTCTGAACTCACTATTCAACGCGCACTTCACATTCCTCTTGATATACAGTCTACACCGTACCTACCGTACTTGCCGAAAAATGCGATAATAGAAGGAAATCCGAAGCGATCTTTTTCCGCTCATCTCTCTCCCCCCAAGCTCTCTCTTTCCTTCATCCGGGGAGTTGATTTCCGCCGTAGAATCTGAAGTGTATTATATACTATGCCTATATATATATTATTGGTAATTTCCTTGGACAGCAGTTGTCCAATCACGCGATCGGCTGGAGCAATCATAATTCCATTATCGCGTGATTGCTGAAGCTCGAACCGGAGTTGGAGCTGAAGGTAGTTGGCGGAGAATGTGGCGTTGAATCATCGATTCTGTCTATCCTCTTCATCCTGTTCCAGATTAGATTCTATATGTTTTCCAACAGATGATCCATATCGTTTTCATGATTTCGTTGCGCGTTGATCTCGCGTACTTTTTGAGCCTCGACATTGTCGAAAGTCGGAGAAGCTCGACAGAAATGTAAAAATCAAAGGCTTGATTACAATGGTCAATATCATATGAAATATTATCGGAATTTAGTATCTACTACGGACGCTATATCACCTACCTACCTCACTTCGTGGTGGGTATATAATAGAGTCACGTTTGTCATACCTCGATTACTAATGAGTGCCAAGTGACGCAATAATTAAAACCTGTTCGTCAAAAATGGATATGTGTATAATGGCTAGTTGAAATTTATACCAATTATTATTATACATAAGCATTAATCATCTGTCAACATTTTTAACTGTAAATTCAACGTTTTGTAATAGTAACGCGCTAGTCTGAGATGCACACTACTATATCGTGACTGTATGATTAGTAAAAATAATTCTCATTTTTCTTCCTCACCTGATGAGGTTGTTTTTCAATTTAATGAATCACTACGAATACTATGATACACGGAAACGATTTTTCTCTCATTCTCATAGTGAAACAGAAAAATTGAAAATATACGTGACGCATAGAAGTGGCGGTGAAAATTATTCATCCATTTTTCAGCGAGAACGTGCTAAACGAGATAGAAAAAGTAGAGACTAGTAGAAATTGGTGGAATATAAAGGAGGCGTTACAATAGTAGATTGAATACTTAGATATCCATATAGCGTATTAAAATCATCCACTTGGTAAATCCATTTCTGCAGTGCTTATGTAGTCACAGTCTGAATGTCCTGCATCTTCGTTAGTTAATTTGAAATCGTGCCTACTCCTCATGGAAATTTTAACGCCTGTAGTGTTTTCTCCTGCAGTCCGATTACCTGTTACTCTGCAATTTATTCCTTTCTTTCTTTCTTGTTTGTTCTTTTTCCTATCTTTCGAATAAATTAATGTCATTTCCAGTGATCACTGCATCTCATCGTCTCATTATACTCTTCTTCCTCCTTGTTGTTGTTATTGTTGTTGTCTTTCGAACATTGTACAAGCTTGATACGCCTTATACTGTGTACTCATTGTCTCGGGCAAGAAGATTTCTTCTGAGATTAACCTAATTGTGCCGTAACTCGCTATAGTTTATTCATCTAGAGTTAAAGATCTTGTACAAAATATATGGGATCCGTCTTTCGCATTCTTCAATTCTTTACTCCAAATGCATAGCTCTATATGTGAGAGAAGAAGAAAGGGGGAGAGATAGCGGGAGAGGGAAAGAGAAACTCTAATTTTCACGTGGATTTCATTTCAATCTAATTATCCATAACGAGTGACAATATAAAATTTATACTTGAGCAGAGGAGAATGCTGTCGATTATCGTCGATTTATGTACATGTATAATATTGAGATCGCAAATAGTACCTACGCATATATTTATCCGATCCATTGAACTATCGGATACAATTTTTTTTCCTGCGTTAGAACCTTTCGATTCTCTAGTTATTTTTATAGCACACTTGACCGCGTGACATCCTTTCCGCACTGTGCATGCACAGCGCAAAGGTAGACGATACTTAGGTACATGCATACTATATGCGCTTTCACGTTTTGTAGTCTGCAATTATTCATATTAGATATTTCGAATCAATTTTCTCAATGTACTCACAATGCGATACATCCACCTATATACAAATTAGAAATATAATATATCGCACTTCAGCCACTCTGGTCGCGTGTGCTATGTACGTGTGGTATATATTTGTCTATGTGGTGGGCTTGTTTTTGAACCCCATGCAAATAATTCGTGTAGAAAATTTGTATGTACGTAATAATATCGTATATATTATAGCGTTCAATTAATCAACAGAAGCTTACGAATGTATTTTATATGGAGAAAGGCAACTCCTGCTCGTTCAAGATAACTAAAAGAAACAGGATTCACCAAGCTTATAGGCCTTCCCAATGAACTATCTCATTCGTTTTAAATTTGGATGTAAAAAAAATATGAATCTGATGCCTACCTACTTTGCGAGCGGCTGCGTCGGAAGTTATATTATGCTAAAAAATTTGGACAGTGGGTCAATCATTAATCAAAGATCAGGGTCGCAGCTCAACTACAAATAAATTCCTACTATATTTTTATTTAACCTAAGTGTTAAATATTCGAATCAGCTCCTTTGGTTTTGCTGCAGTTACCATCCGATCAAAGATTGAGTTCGTTGAAATTTTACCTGCACTTGCACATGCGCTAACATCACGCGTACATGCAGCCGGAAGATTAGATTTCTCCTCCGGTTCATTGAATACACGCACGTAAAATGATTCGAGGATGAGAAATTTACACGAAAAACGGGAAAACGAAAATTATCGTTTCTTCCAAACTTGTACAACTGCGATCAATGCGTCCGGATCGTGGCAAACGTCTCTATTTTCAAAAACCAAGAAAACTCTTCGCAACGCGTTTCTGTCCGTTGAGTTATGGAGATAAATTCAATGCAGTTTAATTCTCGGATCGCGATCGCGTGCAGTTCTGTAGGTACTACATATCAGTAGAAACGGCTGTCAGGGCTGGTCGTCTGCTGCTCTACCTCCGCTCGCGTCCGTCTAACATCGTCTTTCTCCACTGTCTGGTTGAGTTCACCGCACTACGGAGACGTCTATCCTACTACGCGCCGCGGCTGCATGAAAGTGTAGTTCGATCCTGGCGTTCTCGTAGTCCAGTAGCATCAGTCCTGTCTGTCGTCGATTGTTGATTCACTGCCAAGATAGATCTCTGCGCCTATATATTGATCTTAGATTATTATCACGCATACATCGGTGCCGCCGAAGAAAATTGTCCTCGCGTATCGTCGTTGAATTTTTAGTTTTTCTGTTCCATTTATTTTTCCTTTCTTTTTTGACTGTGAATCAGCTAAAAAGTAGTGTGATTTCCTCGTGCGTGCGAGCGCGTGTGCGTGTGTGTGCATAGCAATTATTGGCATGAATAGTTTCATCAAAGTGTGATACTGTCGCGCTTATGATAAAACGAAGAATATCGTTTTTCCAGCGGTTCCGAGAGGGAAGTAAAAGTGATTTTGCATAAATTCACAGTGATTACGCTTCTTACACCTACGTTTGTTTGGAGTCCACTGTTCTCACATACTGACCTAACGCAAAGTGGAAAAGCGTGGCTCTTGCCTGCGCAGGAGAAACTATATATATATACTTACGTGAAGATATAATATCGTATAGATATGAATATGAGTGTTACAAACGTGACGTAGCTAGGTACTTCAGCGGCACTATGAATAACAAACAGGGCTGGGTCATTGAGTAGGTACACAATACCTACAACTTATCCAGGAAGACTGGCTTCTCGCCGTAAAACCAGACGAATAATCGTTGCGTTGCGTTACGTTACGTTGACTTTGCGTTGCGCTGAGTCCTCGCCAGTCATCGAGCCTACAACAGAGTAACATCATCTTATTCATAATATGATATCGTAACTTTCTGTCAACTCATTGTGTTGTGTCAGTGCGGTAAATACCTACTAGAGATGTCCACTTGAATGGGTTTCATGGCTGTTCAATCGCTTTTCTCATTTTACCGGTAAAACCAAATGGAATAAATCAATGAACGATCGAGATATTGAATAAAATTATCGAATTTAAACTATAGTGCTAATTTTTGGATAATTTCTTTCTCATATTAATATATATGGTGAAAAGTTGAATGGATATGGAAAATATTTATTACAATGGTGGTCGCAACTTCTTCGACGGTTGCTGTGGTTGAAGATTTCACTAAGGATACCCTTGGAAGGTATATATATATATATATCCATTTCAATGATACATATCATTACGCCTAATTTATAATTTGTTCATCACGTGTTCGTTCGTCCGATGGGAATAACAAACCAGTCGTATTTTTTTTTTGGTCTTTCATTTTTTCCTGCAGAACGGACTAAAGTACGTATAATTCCGTTGTTCAGGTGAATTCGTTCAGTTATACCGGTTCTTCTCTTCACGTGGCGAGCTTTAAGTTTCTTTAATGCGTCTGACACGGGCTTGCGTTTATTATACTCAACTCACTAACTATGTATGTACGATGAAGATCTTTCGCAGTTCACGGAACGCGAACAACCGCTGTGTGCAACCGGCTACGCGTATCCAACTGCTATACTTATGTACCTCATACGTATACATCCATACACACTCGGTAGGATTAAAGTTGCGCGGTTGAAGTTACTTTTAGCTCATACATATACATACCTATACCTACATGCCGGCTGCACTTGCATGCTTGAAACTCGATATAACCCCGAGGCTCGGGTTTTATTCTAGTTGATATTTTTCTACTTCTCGTAAAGCCTACGAAAAAATATTCTGTATTCTCCGCAATTCACGCGTTTCTCTCTTCTCCTCTGTCCTACAGCTTCGATTACTCAATCCCCCCCAATTTTATTAACTTTATAGAATAACTTCCAAAAATCTCACGAAAACGCTGTTGCCAAACACTGCAGTATAATAATGCCTGAACGACAATGGAATTCTATTGATTAGGATCAACTATGGATCCCATTCTGAATACCTGTGTGGTGTTTTCGCGTCAAAAATAATCTCTACGGTACTTTCACACCACGTGGCGTTGTTCGAACCTGCAGTCTACCAAACCCGCGAGTGACTGCCTCAAAACAGAAGCTATATATTCCGCTGAAGCCGACATGATATCGAAACATCAAAAATTTATTCGATTTCGCTCATCCCGATTGTTAGGCTCTGCTGTAGCTATCTAGTCGTAAAGGTAAAGGTAGGTACCTAGAGGTACGATTAACGGGTTTGTACCTCATCGCCGCGGCCAGCGCAACCTTCGTACGACCTCGGTGACCTTCGCGTTTCCGTGACTGCATCTTTTCTACGCGAAGGACGATCGTGAATGTACGGGCATGCACGCAAGAATTACTTTGATGCCACGGTCGTTATACCTTAAGATGTGTGTAAATGTACTTACTACTTGCGCTGTGGGTACACGCGTAGGCATATATACATATCTACTAAGTCGCTGCGTGTCTCCTGGGCAGAGTTTTCTGACCGCATAATTTTATTTTCCCCATTTATTTCCGTGTCATAACCGGTCTTCGCCCATGTTATAATGTCGCGTCGCGGTCGTCCGCGCTAACGACATCTCGATTTAATTAAATTGTCCTTAATAACTCGGAAGGTATGGACGAGCCTGGGTTCTCTGATGATTACGCCTGTTTTATGCACTTTTACACCGTCACCTTTATCTCGCCAAATTTGGAAACTCTGGGGATAGAGTATGCCGTATATCTAACTGAAGTTTATAACGTTGACGACGTTGACGTAGCCAAAATCACGGAAACTGTAATTTGCAAGCGATTTCTTGGCGGCAACTTCGTCGATGAAGAAGAGTCTTGGGGTGTCGGGGATTCCCGAAATCGGCTAAAGAACGAAGATTTCTCTTCATCAACAGAGTTTTAGTCAAAAATCGCGCAGGTAGTATACATTTTTTCGAGGTCTGGTCGACGCATATAGTGTTTCAGACTTCAGCCTCATCTGTGCGATATTAGAATTTTCGATACTCTGAGTGAAGTTTTATAAATCCTGCAGAGTTTTAATAATTTTTAAATCATGTAGGTATAAATTTGCTTCATTCGTGCTTATGGTCAGCCTATCAACATTTAACGGATGTTTTGTTGAATCGTCGAGAAAATTATACGTGTATCTCATATACGCATATAATAGTAGTACAGTGCTATTTCACCATAAGCCTTCTTTTGCATCATTCCAACGACGATGATACGTCGAATTTTATTCCCAGTTCATTTCACTTCACTCTTCTTTTTACTGAAATATTTGTAAAACTTGTTGAACAATTTTTAGGCGAAAAAGAATTGTGAACTCTCGCGAAATGGTAATCTTACATGTTTATGCATTACGAACGCTCGAATACCTTAGATTTAATCATACAGAATTTTATACAGAAACCATGAAACCGACTTATCAATTATCCGCTCTAACACTTGACCGTCGTCGTTACTTGATTATGTGAAAAAGATTAATCTGGGATCATTAAACTCTCGGGGAATCTAACGATCGAATGTCTTCTAGTTATCTAGTATATTCACGTATATTTTGTAATCTATCTCGCGCTTTTGATTCCTCGATCTAAATCAATGGGCATCTGATCGTCGTAGTTTCAGATCTTCATCCACCTTAGCTATCCGCTTTTTTCTCGTTTTTATTTTTTATTTCTCTCTATTACGTTTTGCTCATTTTTTCTCCAGCTGAAGCCAACTGAAACAAGTCTCATATAAAATATATAAATCCCTGAGTGACTGGCACTACCGGTTTGAGTTTCCCAAAATAGGCATTAGATATCTTTCTTCGTCGGCCGGTGATCTGTAGAACGTTTAACTCGTATTCCATCCTCGAATTCATCACCATTCATCAACTGCAGCTCGTGACACAACAATTTATCTAGCTCTGTAAAGGCAACGGGAAAACTGTTAAAACAAATTCCAAATTCTTACGTTTAATTTGATTAAACGTGAGAAAGAAAAAATTAAATTCAAAGAATATTACCAATGGACCGGACTCCATTCTTCCGCAGTTCGTACAACGACTTACAAATTTCATCGACATGCAGACAGTTTAGGATTTTTGTTTTCTCTTCGATTTTAACCTCTTCTTTAGTTTTCTTTATTCATTAAACTTCGTTCGCGTGGTTCATAGTTTGTCGGTTTGATAATCCATCCTACATTCGTATATTTGTACGAGTATGCGTATGTATTGTATTCGGACGCGATATGCGTGAACAGGAACCTAGTGTATTCAGTCACCCATTAATATCCGCATACCGAATCCCCACGCGTGGATTTTTTATCTTCTTTCTTTATTCTCTTGCTTTTATTATCTTTCTGCTCACTTCTAGACCCACATTTCGAAGCATATCTATCCGTGCATACCTATCTAGGTACCTGCACAGCCTAAACCCCGGGACTCAAAAATATGAAATTTGCGGAGCACATTCCTTTCCTGTCGTGGCATCAATAAGAATGGATTTTTTGAACTTCCTCCCTTAAGGGCGTGAAAAGGGGTGGAACGTGTTCTCGCGGACTCGGTCGATATCTCTTGCGTCTGATCACATATCGACTTGGTTTTTACGTCCAAAGTTTACCAATGGAGCCTGGGATATTTAAATATAAAACAAATAGTATACGGACCATAATTTGAAAAACAAGGATGGAAAAGTCTCCATGTCTTTTGCTCTGTAGTTTTTGGCCTTCAGGTTTTGCGCTACGTAGTTGCCAGTGTCCAGGAAATATCGTACTTTTTCAATGACGTATTAATGTATCCAAAACCACATCGAACGGCTCGTTAAGCATCGTTCCTGTATTTTTTAATTTTTTTTCCTTAATCACGACCCTCCAGCTATATTCTTTGATGCTAGAAATGAGGAATTCCAATTATCTCCCTACAGGCGGTCGTACCACAGGATTTGCAGTCTTGCAGATTATTTGCCATAACCGTGAACAGATTGATACCTACTCGTTGCAACATTATTTGTATTTTGATTAAACAGCTCATTGCAAAGATCTGACGAGGAATATTAACGATTTCGTTTTTGGTGATTCTCTTTTCTCTTTTTCATCGAGTACCGGCGCTGTTGGGTCCTCGCCCTCGTCTGTGAATATTCCTGATTTAGATTCGAAGTTGGTACATACGTGATCTGAAAGTTTGATGTGATCCAGTCTGCCCTGCAGTTGCGGGCTTGTCGTAACTACCTCGATCATTTATTCAATTTTACCGTTTTAAACTGGACCGCGTTCTCCTCCGCTGTCTTTGGTGCAATATTTTTACTCTTCTTTAACTTTAACCGCGCTACTTTTCTGTCGGAAGCAGTTACAGTACACTTATAATTGCCATTGAGCGTAATAAACTAAATTTATACTCGTATAAAATCTATTTTTATAAATATTTTCTGTATCCGTCGCGGTACATTCTTTCCTTCCTGAAGATACCTGCATATACCTTCGATTCTCATTCCTGTGCTCACAATTTCGTTTTATCACATCCTTTTTCGTATACGTAATGCTACATAAATTCTAAATCACGTGCATAATATACCTCTAACGATAAAATGAAAAAGTCCCGTAGCATAAATATCTCCGCTTCATTAATTCAAGCCCAATATATTCTGTCATTTATCTGTTAAACTCATTTTTGTCGAATTTTATTGCCGTTTCTTGCCTGCCACATGCTCTCTGGGCGCGAGAGTTATATTGAGATCGAAGATCAACCCTTAGAATTAGAATATCAAACGACGAGGTGTCGTCGATGCGCGTTTCGGCGGTTACCATATAGATGTAAATCCATCGAACCGCTACCTATCACATACACTGCGGTCGTGCGAGACGGACAATATATGAGAAGCGTGCAAATTGCTGATTCAACAATTAGAAGTATAGGTACGTGTCTACTTAGCTCTTAATTGATTGTAATCGTCCATTGCGAAAGTCTATAATTACTTGATTAGGTATGATTGAAGTTAACAAATTTCTAACGACGACATATGTATACGGCCGCTTTTCTTTTCCCTACTGGATACACTTCACTCATTATCTTACAATTATTAAATCACTTTCTAACTCTCGAGCGTTATATGTCCGATTAGCGTAACGCTGTGCGCAACTTTTCTTCAGCAATTATATGTTCCACATTATTTCCACTCGACACTTTCCTCAGTTTTCTTTTTCTTTCTCCCATGAATTTCACAGCTAAGGTAATTTTTCAACAACCAACGAATCAATGATTGAATGTGAAATAATTTGCAATTATTTGAAATTTCATACGAAATAGCGAGCGGACACTCGGACTGCAAATTTTTTAGAATACATATTATCTTGGCCTTCGATCGAGCTTTTTTTCTCAATGAACTCAAACGCACATCAACGTGTTTGGAATATAATCTGATCACCTGCCCACTTGTGAGTAACGTCGATCATATTTCGGATAAATTAAGGATCCGTGCATACAAAATCTTGTGGAAAGGTGGAAAGTTGACGTTTTTGTTTTCTTCTAACCGGCTGATATTCTCGAATAAGAAGGTTAATTATAATGTTTCCAACCGTTTCGTTCCTATAAAATTATATCCGGACTAGAAACTCAATTCTTCAGGTCCACATATTAACTCGTGTGTATAGTATTTCTAACATAATTAATTGCTCATGCATGCAGATGTTTGAGATGCAAAGATATGCATGTAGCACTTCACGAGATCCAACTCTCTTGCTAGATTACAATTTTACTTGGTATAACTCTACTTCTTCCTACATAGTTAGTGTCTTGCCTTATACCTACCTTCTCCACGCAGCTCTCCGAGTCTCGAATTCCGTTATATGTAATACGCACATTAAATTACGTTTTTACTGTAAGTTGAGAATGAAATCATTTAGTTCGATGTCTTATACTACATGTCCATGAATTTTTATCATATGTCTACCTATCGCATGTGGCTGTTCAATTTTTAAAACGAAGCGAAGGTCGCGCCGTTATTTCAAATCTTTTACTTCTTCATTCTACTAGATTACATATCGATCGAGTAACGCGCACAGGCACAAATACGCACACACGTACCTTCATTTGTAATTGGAAGCTATTTCCGTCGCACGTTTCCTCAAACTTTTCAATCCAATCGCGTGCAGATGTTAAGGCAGTTTCTACAAACAGATAATACCTTATAGACTAGGTAGTGTTCGACCCCGCAAACCCAGACATCTGTCTATCTCCGCTCCCGTGCAACTTTACCAGTCACATTTTACGAGTCTCTGCTCAGTTTTCTGCTGAAATGCGATTTTTTAAACGTTTGCTTGGCGCACATATGAGGCTGAAGTTTGTAACGTTACATGAAATGAAATGAAGTGAAACGAAACCCTATTAAAGTTCGTTCGGATATTTGATTGTCAGAGGATTCCAGGCAGCTACATAGTCCAGTAAATTATTAAACGCCTCGAAGGTGCCAGAAAAAATGTCATAGGTATATTTTTGGGAAATTGAAATGAGCTGAATTAGCATCAGGAATATTGAATACATCGGTTGCGATGGGGATCTGCTCTGTAGACGCAGTTTCATTGTTTCTATATTGACGTATGGTGGCTGACGTTGCAGCACAAAGTTCTCCCCTCGGCACTTGAGTTGAATTCTATTCAATCCTTCACTTCACTGCCGCAGCCTTCTGTCGATTCATGTCTACCCACCTTCCGCAATCCTTCCGGCGTTGAGATTAGTGTCACTTGTGGAATTGAGTATATTTGCGACAAATAATCTACAGTTCAAAGTCTAGGATTCAGTTTGCTTCGCAGCTAAATGAACTAGCGAGGAAAATCCAGGGAATCGTTCTCTTCTCAAGAAATTAATTTAATCTGAAAATTTTGAAATCTCTGAAAAGAAATTTTGAAATCTAATTTCCGATCGTGGTCGAATGAAATCCAGATTCGCAGAAAATTTTCGTGACTAATTTGAATCTTAGAATATCTAATTCATTCTTCACACTCATTATTGAAGGGGACGGGGAAGAGAGATTAGAGATAGAGAGAGAGAGGGAAAAATAAATCAATTGGCTGACGTCATCGACTTTATAGTGTGCCTCTTGCACTTGAAAGAAATCCTGGCTATTGTGCTCTGCTGCGATCGATTCGATTTTCTGACGCACCGGAGAAAAAGAGAGTATAAAGGAAAAAGAGATGAAGGGTGAAGTAGAGTAGAGTAGAGTAGAGTAGAGATAACTGAGAGGGGTTGCGAAGTGGGTACAGGGCGCAGGGAATGGAGCGTCACGACGCCGAGCGACGCCTACGCTTTATTGCGAAAAGTTACGACGACCAACGTCGGCGACTGCGAGACGGCGTTTTGCATTTAGTACACCGCGCGACGTTACACGTGCAGCTTTAGTCCACGTGGATGCGACCGGGACGTCATGTGACGCTGTGAAAGAAGCCGTTCTTTCACCAATGCTTATCAGCTCCTATATTTGATTACATATCTAATCTTAATTATTTATTGAATTAATTACTCGTCATCAACTTAGGGACTCTGCAGTGTCAAGTGAATGTTTACCCGTAATACAATTCGACGTACAACTTCCGCTAAAAAGAAAAAGTATACATGAAACTCCGATATAATTCCCATGATTTTCCTTCTGCACGTTGCATGTTCGTTTTGCGCCAGCTCGATGTTCGTAGAATATGATTGCGTAGGCTTCCGTAGGCTCAAAAAATGTTGTAATGCGGGATAACGGAGATAACAAGAATCAACGAAAACGAAAAGTTGAGGAGCAATAAAAATGAGCCGGATTTTAGATTTTTTCTTGACCCCACGACGCACAGTGAAAAAATGAAGTAGAATAGAATTCAATATCGGAAGGGGGATCTAAGGTAAAAAAAGGCTCGAATAGCATTTATCCAATCGAAATCTAGTGAGTATCTAAGTATGAAAAATGGATTCCTGGGTAAATGTTATTTGTCATGCCGCAAAAGCTCTGCCCCTGGCCTCGGAGAGATAAGACGTTGGCAATGGGGCTACTTCCTGCCTTCTTGACTGTGGGAATAATTCATTACATTAGGCAGCGAGCTGCCGGGGTGTGGCTGTGAGTGATAAAACGTGATACGAAGTTTCCAATTCATGGATATCGACTAGTGATTAGATGGAAAAATCGACTGATTGAGATGAACTTTCTGTGAACTTGATAATTGCAGATATCGTAGTGATTCAAAGTCTCTCTCGGTGCAGCGGTACAACGCGCTATACACATATCTACATACTCCGAGCCGCTAGACCCAACTCACTCGATCTTTTATACTAGTTAATCTATTTTTCCTGTTTCGTATTTTGCTTCAAATTTCCCCCACATATGTAGCACCATTTGCTGATCGCAATTGATCTGTTTGTTACGCGTCTTGATCTCGCCGTTGCATTGTAGAATTGACGATAATCCTGATGTTCATATGTTACGGTTACCGATGGTCACCGGTGATTGAATAAGCTATAGGATCTCGCAGATGGTCTCGGAGTACAAATCCACTGCCCACATGATTCTTTAACGCGTCTGTATATGCTCATGCAGTACACAAGATATACGATTAGTTTCCAGCCTCGTTCATTAGACCTATACGTGGACGCATTTTTATTTTTGTTGCGATCTCAAGAACTCGCTTTGTGAACTGGAGAACAGCGGTTTGTCAAACTCTGTCGAATCCATTCTGGGAGCTGTGATGCATAAGTATAGGTATAATGAAGAGGTGTCTCAATCGTTTTAGGTACATACATGCATATATTTTCATCTCTACGTTGGCGTATCCGCGTGGGCGAAGCTGCTATATTCGTTTTTTCTAGATGAAACTGAGCAAATATTCATGATAATAATCGTTCGAAACATCCATTATTTATATCCTACCTCGGAAGTAAGGCGGTATATGTAATAAAGAATTGTCTTGCTGCTTGTCGAGCTGATTAAAAACATTATCTCTTGCGCTTCCTCCGGATCCTCGGATGATTCATGATTCAGAACCTTGACTGCTGTCGCGAGGACTTGAATCACGGTTTCTACGTTGTTTCCATCCTTTTCAATTTGTATATGATTTCACTTCGAACCAGGGGAAATCGGTTCCCTAATTTAGTCGATTATCGTGCTTTCCGTGACAGTCTAGACTCCGTGAAATTGATCTATTCAAACACGGTTGTCGAAATAGAGTTTGCAATTGACAATTCCCGGCACATCCTTTTTTGCAGCTTGGTGCGTTTGCTTTGATCTTTTTCCTTATTCACAATATTTTACCAAATTCGTTTCGATTCCCATGGAATTTTTCAAATCCTCGTGTAGTATGCCAAGTGCTTTTATCAAGTTGTTGCGTAGTTAGCAATTAACGAAATGAGATTGAAAATCTAAATCTAAATCCAAATCCAAATCCAAATCCAAATTGGGGATTGGAATTGAGCTTGGGTTCGAAGTTGAAATTGAAATTGAGATCGTGGTAGTAGTTACTGCGGGTAGCATAGGGCCACACAGCAGCCTCCTCTGTCCCCAATTTATCTTGGTCTACAGTTGCCATTTTTGTTCTCGTTCACTTGTTGTTTTTTTTTTGTTTTTTTGTTTTTTTGTTTTTTCTGCTGATTTTCTCGGAACAAGTTCGTCCTAGTCGGAAACAATTTTCGGAGGCAATTTCCGAAAGTGGTTTTCTTCTGCTGCTCGTTGTCGGGGAGGAGAAAATAGCGGCTTTGTGTTCTGGTTCTGGTAACGAATGATGTGCGTCGGTATATATAACGCGCGATGGTGGACCCTCTCCGACTATTCTATTCAACAATATTGCTGAACAAGAATATCTTCACTCCAGATCTACGATCTCAGACACGAGTTTATAAGATTATTCGCTTCTCGAATAGAATAAAGAGTTGAAAAGAAAGGAGATGGAGAAAAATTCGTTCGAGGGAAAGAAACTGGTGTTTATTGTACCTGAGAGAAGAAAATTTATTCGAACGAAAAAAGGCTGACGAATTACTACTTGAAGTTCTTCTTTTATTGATTTTTGTTCAATGAAAACAAAAATATAGATGTATAGAAAAATGAGCGAGCGGGAATTGAAGCCGGAGAAGTTTAATCCTGAGACAAATAACACCGAGATTCGCGAGTGACTTTTATCCGTTGGGTAGAAGATATTCCTTATAAAATGTCTCTAGTACCTCGTAATATTGAGATCCAAGCTCGCTCGCGAAGGCTCATCATCTTAGGCAAACCTTTCATGAATGCGTCTCGGTATTCGGCCGGGTCTTAGACGCGTCATGAATGCTTTCATTACCGGAGTTAATGGTTCCTTTGCCGCTCACAACGAAAAGAAAACCACAAAGTCGTCTCCAGGCTGGTTTTCCGTTAACCAGAAACATTCTGTCATGATCATGCTCACTTTCCTCTTGAATTTATAAATAAATATCGTACCTGTAATGTACATGCATACGGTATTTTTTTTTTTGTTTTGTTTTTTTTTCGTTTAGAATCACCTACAGACTGGCACCTGGTTCCATAAATTCGTCATACTTATTTGTCGTTTGATCACATTTCACCGACAACCAGGAATTAGAACTTTCAGTCCAGTTCATTCAGTCTTATCTTGACCCGATATGTACGTACGGCTTCCCACGTTGGCAGTAGTTTGCGGTTCTCGTTTTCTGAGGAAACAACACGATAATCGAATACGATGATTTTATTTTTGGGCCGTTTTTTGTTTGGAATAAAAAAAATAAAAATAAAAAAAAAACACTCCCCGCTCTGAAAATGAGTTCGTTGAAGTTACTCAAAATATTGTGCTCCAGATTCAGAGAATAACTGACTTCAGAGATTTACGGTTGAATGTGATCCCGTAAAATTTTTGCTTTCACGAAATCTGCATAAATTGCGAATGTAGCTGGATGTCGATGATAATTCATCCTTTTTTCACTCACATTCGGAACGGGATTTAATTATATATCCGATCATTGACTGATCTACATCCTTTGAGAATCAGGACGGATATCTGCCACTAGGAATTTCAAAACGACATCATTTACCAAGTCGTTTCTTCTTTCACTCATTGTTTTCTCCTCATTGTAATACTGGAGTAACTAAATGAATAAACTCGAATTACGTAGTAAAACGTTGTCGTGCTTGGAATTCGGTTACAATCATCTGGCCACGGGACTGTCAGCCAGTTTTTACGACCTTGAGGTGACCTTCTGTGACCTTGGAGAACTAGTTGTCTTCTCTTCTCTCTACTTCTCTTTTATTTCGTCATTAATGGGTCGTACGAATTTCATTCTCGTGTTATTCGTCAGTTTTTCTATGTTCTGCGGACATTCTGTTGATTAAGGATAAGTGATCATCGTTTATTACAAAAAAAAAAAAAAAAAGAAACAAAGAGAAAAAAAAGACAGAAAAAGGTGAAAGGAGGTGCTGTTCACAGTTTGTTTAAGCCCTGGTTTTTTGGAACCAGGTTAACGGTATACGTGGCGAAAATAGCAAGCCTAGGAAATTCTATATTCCAAGATGGTCGTCTGGCCTACGCTAAGGAAAGATTTATCGCTCAGCACATAAGTAAATTCAAGTGAAACTACAACTAGTGGCGATTTTCAATCAACTTCACTCGTTTTTATACCGAGTTATGAGAGAAATTTGCGTTGTTGGTTTCTTAAAACCGGAATTTTAACGGGCTCGGACATTAAAATTAGCAATTTCTTATCGGAGTTCAAGCTTTCGGTTTTTTCTCATCTTATTCGATTCCTGGGCTATCTTCCATTTCGATATTCGAAAAACGAGGAAGGAGACGAAACTAAAAGTGCAGGCTGACTAACAAAAAATGTGTACATAGTTCGATCTGGGGTTTGATAGGAAGCCGTTTCCCCAAGATTGAGTAAAAATTCAATTCGTTTCTCCGCATGGGGTAGGTAGATATTCATGGAGTATTTTCACAGCATACTAAAATATTTCGTTAGAAATTGACGAATGAAAAGAAACAAGAAACAAGAAACAAGAAACAGGAGGAAAAGAAATTCAAACCGTACCTACGTGCTACGGAGAAATTGGCGAAGGGTAGAACTGTAGGAGCTTCGGAGGTATTTCCACCTCGTTAAACAGTGAAACCTGTCTTACGCCTCAGATGAGATGAACTGAAGAGAAAAATTTAACATCAACCAATCCGACTTGATTTTCCCGTTTTATAACATCGTCGTTGCTATATCCGCTACGTTCATTGCCATCGTTATTACAATCGTCATCGTATCGTGATTTCTAGTAAATCGCTTGCGGTACGTAGGTATACATATACCTATGCCCGCAAGATATAATGTGCCGATTCGCGAAAGCTACGTCATAGTATTCCACGGTTAATTAATCCGAAACAACAATCGATGCTCACGGTGCCGCTGCTTTTGCTACAGCTCGAAATTAGCCGGTAAAAGTAATTTGCCATTTAAGTGACCGAGGTTCATACCTTTTTGAAGCCAAACGACCTAACTATTCGCACTCCGTCACGCGCGATTTCCATTCTGTTCCTCCAGTGGAAACTTAAGCCTTCTCCAGGTTTAATAATGAAAAGATAGTCTTGAGGGGCTGTAGTTTGAATTATTTCAACAATGGCATTCCGGCCCCAAAAAATATCCCTCTACGAAAACAGACCAAAGAAAAATCACCCTGGGACGTAATTATAAAATAATTGTTTCGTGTTAGTAAAGTGTGGGGCTAGTAATTATAATCAAAAGGTCACGATGCCGTGTGGAGGCTTCCGCTCTAATGCCAGTGTCGCTCCCTCGTGCCAGGCAAACCACGCTACCTTAACGTCCTACCTATCGCGGTAAACAGGATTGTGAAAGGCAAAACATGAATTAGCTTTGCCGTCTGTATGATCATCAAGCGACTCGGGATCGATGGTTCCATCTAGTGGTCGGTAGTATAACTCGGAGGCTCCTAAGGTTATTGCGATTCGTTGTTACTCGTGACTTTACAGATGAATTTATGTGTGCAGACATTGATTTCATGTATTGTTCTCCATTTATGAAACACTTCTAATGAGAGTTCTGTTTTTTACTTTCACTCATCTCCAAAGCTGTTTCCAAGTCACTCACGTGTGGAAAAACTGAAGTTCAATATTTTTTAGGGATGACTCGAAGTAGAAATTGAATTCGAATCTTGTTTATTTGCTGCTGGAGGAGCTGGATGAAATTTCATTAGCCCAATGTCGCGAGGGTCCCCTCACGACAAATTGCTCGATCTCATCAATTAACGATGGGTTCAAGCTCGCGATAAATTGACAAAAATTCGATTCACTTGGACGAATATCCACCTGACGGAAATACGGGAAAGGTTTCTTCGCTTCGCTCAGGAATAATGTTATTTATCGAAGAAATCCTCATTTTTCTTCGTACACGGAATAGAATCGATTTATTCAATCAGAAAAATAACCATTCTACATACCATAGTAGAAGAGAAGTATAACATACGGTAGCAAAAAACAAAAAAAATAATATAAAAGTTAGTACGAACTAACGAAAGAGGTGAAAAATCGAAGATGATTCAACTTATTCTATAACGCCACGAGGCATGGACGGGCTCTGATAAGTTCATATAAATATCTCGTACGTATATGTATGATTCTTAAAAATAGGTAGCCTAATCTATAAATCAAACCCAGCCAGTTTCAACTAAAGTTAATTATCAATCGGTTAAGTCGTCTAGTAAATGTATCCGTTATTGTGGCTGTAATGTGGACCGTAGCCGTAGGGATCATCAACATATGTTCCGTAAATTCTATCAATACTTCCATGGTGCATGTGGTTATGGTTGTGGTGGTGGTTGTAATTGTAGCCTGGCTCATCGAAAATATCAGCAAAGTCAAAGTGACGGTAGTTCTGCGGATTGTAGTAACTCATCTGACGATTCGGATCGTAGAAACCGTTTATCAGAGGATTTCCAACCATCGAATTTCTTTCTCCCATCTGACCGGGGGCTCCGCGATATGGCACTCCTCCTGTATTCCATGCAGCAGGTGAAGAACTACCTGTCATTGGATTGAACAGCGTTCCTATCAAGGGCTGTGCTGCCCTGGCCAATTCGTAAAGGTTATTCATCTGCATTGGAGATCCCACGGTTTGATCATATGCAGCGGAGCTGCCCAAGGATGGATTTGGTGCTCTGATGATCGGATCAGCAGTCATTGAATCCCCCAATGATGATTGTCTCGAATCACTTGCCTTTTCTCTCGCCACTTGCGCATTCCCCACAGTTGAATCTCGCACCTCAGTCACCTTCGTATTAGGATTCGACATGGAGAACTTCGCACCTAGATTTTGAACGGCTGGATTTTGAGCTCCGATCATCGGACCACCTCGGTACTTATGTGTATTTATTGTTTGGGCTGGATCGCTACCTCCAATCATTGGATTTCCTTGATGCGCCTGAAATGACAAGGAATGAACATAAATGAATGCACTTCGGTCATCCGCCGTTGACGGGTTAGGTGATATTTAAGAAATATCCACATTCTATTTTCCCACACCCTCCGGGAGGAGATGATGTAATTCATCGCATTCAAACTTACCATTGAATTGGGTTGACGCATACGTGACGATCCGTAGGGTTGATGAGATGACGGATACGCTCCGTAAATGTATGGCGAGGAAGATGGACCCATTCGGGGCGATGGAAAATTATACATCGGATGCGGTGCTTCTACACGTGATTGTTGATGTTGATACGGGTATTGTGGTCTGTTCATCATGTATTCGGTGTTGGAATCGTCCCGTGCAGGATACTGTTGCGATTGACCGACGAAGTGTTCTTCGAGTGACGGTTTGCCAAGGCTATCTTCGTTCAGCCGCTCATGATGTCTACCGTTGCTGAACATCTCCAAGGGATTTGGGAAGTGACCAGATTTTAGATCTTTGATTATGTTCTCAGTTCTATCTATCATGCCCAAAGGATCTAGCAGTGACGATCCAACATTTTCGTTGTCTTGCTTCTCAGCATCCCCGACGATTTCCTCTGCAATGATGCGAACGTTAATTTAGTGAAGATAAGTCGGTAGATTTGATCAATTTCTCAACAATCAAAAGACGAGTTCACCTACCTTTCGTTTTGCTGGGCTGGGTATTTTGGAGATTGGCATCAGGCTTCGATCTTAAGGTCTGGTCCGTGGCCATTCTATGTGACTGAGGGCGTCCCCTTTGTTTGGATGTAGAACTTGGTAATTCCCCACGAGCTCCGATCTCTCGCTTGGTACGAGGCTGGGTCGGTCCTGCCACTGTTGTTCGGAATTGCGCATTATCTACCTAGAACAGTGAACAAAATTTAGTCCTACTTCCACAAGAGAAGCTAACCTATTATTGCTATCAGCTTGGAACACTTCGATACTCTAGTAGATCACGCAATAATTTTGCTTGTCGTACAATTGGATTCGCCTGATGGGGACTCAGTAATAGTGGCAATCCTCCGCCCCCAAGGCCTCCTAAATTCCCTATTCTCAAAGCCTGGAGGCCCAAAGGTCCCATGGAAAAGAGTCTTCCGCCACTGTAGGCACCGGTTCCGCCGTATAAACCCGGTAAATATGTTCCGACTGTTGGATCCCTCCAAGGTACCCCGACAACATCCTTTTCTGGTACTTGTTGTGCGTATGCCGATGCAAGCTGGAATTGTTGTTGTTGTTGCTGCATCAAGTAGCTCTGTTCTTGTGCGTGTCGGTCCTTCAGATATCGTTGTTGAACTGCATGCTCCTGTTGCAGCATCTGCAGCAACGGATGCTGTTGCGTGGAATCACTTCGGTGAGGACTTCCAGCTGGCTGATTTTTTGTCGTTTGAGCCTGAACAACAGTACTTTTTGTAGCTTGTTCCGGCTGTTGGTAGCCAGGTTGTACCATAATGTCTCCGAATGTATGATCCAGTAGCAGAGCTACGGTCACAAGAGTCTGAAAAAATGTTACAAATATTTTTACATAAACTTATCGAGTTGGTTTCACGACGGAAAAATGTGCTCGAGATCTGCATTGAAATGCCTTAGGATTATGAGTAGTTAGTATCGTTCTTCCTGTGAATTATCACAGATCAGAATACACATTCCAATGCGTGAGTATACTCTCGTAGCAAGATAATTTGTCGATGTAGTTGTCGATTTTTTCACTTACAAATGCCCATTGATAGGTTCCCATATTTTCTTGTTCTGCACTGTTCTAATCCTCGAGTGGAACTGAATTCGTTTCGGCAAACGCCTCAATAATTTACTTATATACGCGCTGAATAATCGCAACAGCTAAATCAATTACACAGCAAATTGTTCTGCCGTTGGGCAATAGAGTAGAGGCACGGTATACGTATTTGTCAACGATTTTCATAGCGTCATCGCTAATTATCTGACACACATGTGGGAAAAAAAAATCCAATTATTCCGTAGAATGAAATGATTCTCATTCAATTCGCAAGAAATCAATCAAATTATACAAAAATTCACCTGCGACCGGAAAATAATGAATGAGAATCGATTAAGCGGCAATGAGTGACCCCTTCGAAAATCTAAAACAATGAAAATGTGCATAATTATTCTGTACTAAATTCTATCGAACGTTTTCACGGATCTCTTTGAATCTCGTTGAATTCATATAAAAAAGATCCCTGAAGAATATAAAGTGGTGGATTACGGAGAAAGCCAACTTCGAAACGGATGATATCCGGTCGATCGATTCTCACTTCGCCCTGTGGAAGTAGCAAAGTCACTAATGCTCAGGGATATACTCAAATCTGTGCAGGCAATATCTGCCGTTTTTAAGTTATCCATATTTCAGATGCCTCAAGTCATAGCTCTTCATTATGATTATGACTATTTCTTTCTGTAATCCCATTTCTTTCTGTAGTCTCGAATAAATTTATTCCTCTGAATTGGATTTCGGATCCGAAATATCAAATCTACTTTATATAAATTTTGCAATATGAATTTCAATCGCAATATAACACACGATCGCGCATAAGCGGTTAGTTCGAGCGATAAACGAATGACGAAATGCTACGTCAGCAGGGAATAAATCGAGTGGGAAATTGTTAGAAGTCCGTCGAACTCCTTGCGGGTAGAAATCCAACGTTTGCGTTCCACGTCCCATAAAGATATTCGGTGACGTTGCGTGTTCTGGTGAAAAATTATCGAGATCATGAGAATACTGGGCGCACCATATTTTTGACCCCACGATATAACATTGGTCGTAAAAATAAGCAAAATCGGTCGTAATTGAATTTCAATTATTGTAGAAATAAAAGCACCAGTGTTAACCGCAACATCAAATTCGACATTTTTCTGATTCCAGGTTGCGCATTCGGTACGTAATGCCGGCGGCGCACCTGACCCTACGAGAAGAGGACGTCGTAAGACTGACCCTCGAGTTTCTTCACAGTCGAGATTTGCACATATCCCAGCTTTCCTTGGAGAGAGAAACTGGCGTGATAAATGGGCAATTTAGCGACGACGTTTTATTTCTACGACAGTTAATTCTCGACGGACAATGGGACGACGTTTTGGAATTTATCCAGCCTTTAGAAGCGTTGCCTGACTTTGACATGAGAAAATTTACCTACTCAATACTGCGGCACAAATACGTTGAACTGTTATGCATTAAATCAGAGGCAAACGTTATAGCAGAGGCAAATGGGAGCGTTGACAACGCGGTTGAAGAAGTAGTTAAAGTACTCAGCGACCTGGAAAAAGTTGCTCCATCAAAAGACGAGTATTCAAGTCTTTGCCTGCTTCTAACTCTGCCGAGATTGACCGATCACCTTCAATACAAAGACTGGAATCCAAGCAATGCCAGAGTGCAATGCTTCCGCGAGGTTTATCCGTTGGTCGAAAAATTCCTTCCCGGCGATCGCAAGTCTTCGGATTCATCAGGGCCCGTAACATCGGCTAAGAATGACCGAATGATCCAGCTAGTGATAAAAGGAATCCTCTATGAATCCTGCGTCAATTATTGCCAGGCCAAAGCGACCGGATCGAAAGAAAGCGAGCAAGTGGAAATGAGCTTTTCCAGATTGTTAGACGGCTCAGTCGGATTCAGCGATTCCGATCTCAGTCTACTATCGTGGCTGCAAAGTATTCCACCGGAAACATTCGCAGTTCCATTTGCTCAGAGGACATTGAACGTCGATGTCGAACGTCTTGAAAGACCTTCTCTCGAAACTTCGTGGACTGAACACATGCTCATTACGCCAATAAAACCAAAGACCTTCCCTCACAGTGCAATGCCTTTCACAAGACCACGTTCTGCGGCTGATATGATGTCCAGAAGTCTTGTTCCAGCTCTCGAAGGACTTGGACCGAGAAGTCCCGGGCTAAAAAATACCCCCATACCGTCAGCCGCGTTGATGGCACTTTCGACCGGTGATATTAACCCCATGTCTAGGTCTTCTTTCGCGAGTTTTCATCTCACCGGATTCAAAAATAACAAATTAATGAACACCAGCGTTGATAGACTATTCGAAAACGAAGGAGATGTCTTTCTCAGCTCCAGTTATGCCGATTTCCAACAATTACCTTCCATTCAAGAAGCTGCTGCCAATGCTGCCGCCTTACCAAAAGCTCCTCCGAGGACTAGAGGACATTCTAAAAGCCCCGATGGTGAGTTAATCATTTTTCTACAACTCTTTCAATCCAGATTCGTTCCCGCGAGATGTTTATTCGTAAATTTTTTCACACAAAAAAAAAAAACAAAAAAAAACCAAGGAGTCCGGGGAGATCCTTCAGCTGCCTCTACTCCTGAAAGAAGAATTGGCGGACGAGAATCTCCAGCAACTTCGACAGCGAGAAGTTCTCGACGAGATTCTTTAGCCGACAAACCTCCTGGTATTGGGCAGAAAATTGCAGAACCTACTCTCCCTGTTGGTGCAGCTCTCGTTGGACCAGCTGGCGAAGTTTTAGAACCTAGCTTCAACGGTGATCTGTTTAAAGAATTTCAAAAACAGAAACAGAGACTTCAGGAAACCATACAACTCAAGGAAAAGGAACGAGACGAGCTTGTCCGACAACTATCTACTCCAATAGCCAACCAGATTGCCGACAACAGACTTCAGGATGATACGTGAGTTTAAGTCCTTTTTCTCTCTTGTTTCTCCTGTCTTTGCACATTTCTTTTTCTCTTCTATTCTGCTCCGATACGCCGCGCCGGGATTTTTATCGAAGAAAATATTCAAGCATTCGTTCTCTAGCCATAGATCAAAGTTTCAAGCGATTGTTCATTTGTACTCCAGAGCCCGTCATCTCTTCTCTTTCGTTCATCTCTTCCTCTTTTTAAATGAATTTTCTTCTGAATGTACTTTCATCTACAAGCGTTACTACATATAAATACTCACATATCCATACATGTGTTGGATGAGAGTCGGTGAGGGATTCTTCGTAATGGTTATCCTCTGTTATGTTCTCGTTTGTTTTGTTTTTTCATACGCTCAGCATTTCCGGTGGTCAGATTTCCTTTCTCGTCAGTCGTTGGTCACTGGCGACCTCGCCTCGTGATTCTCTCGGTCTCACAACCGAGAGAGAAACCTATAACATATATTCAATGTGAACAAATAATCGAAACGGATTACAGTCCTTTTTATTTCACATATGTTGATCCGACGTACGATATCTTTCTCCACGTACATCGAATGCTGTTAAATTTCTGTAAATCTGCGATTCTCTTTCTTCATTGCAAGAAAGCTCGCGAACTTTTCCTATTTCACCTCCTATATATATATTTTATCAAGCAGGCGCATAGATTTTCACAGTAGCATGACGAATGCATATCTGATGGACATGCTATCGTCGACACTGACTCTTTTCTAGCTTCTTTGAACTTTATATTACGATCGTTAGAATTCTCAGCTTGTACGGATACCTACGTATATACGTACAAACGTACAAACGTGTAATTCAATCACGTATTCAATGCTCGATGAAAATGAAATTATCAATTGATCCGAGTTCAATGCCACTGGCTCTGGCTGGCATTAGCCGGATACAGGATGCATCTACCGTTTATATATAGCGCAGTCGGTATGTGTTCACAGTATACACTGTGTCTCGGTTTAATCGAGCGAAGAACCGAACCAGCTCCTAAAATCACATCGTGACTATACATGAAGATATATTTCGCATTTCGATCTGCGGTCGGTAGCATTATCACGAAATATGCATGATATCCGCGATGTGCTAATGATCTGACCATCAAATTTCAAACGGTATTATAATGCCACGCATTTTCTCAATGACGTTAGAATCGTTCTATTCAGCTGTTAAACTGGCCATACTACTCAATCCGTCAGGATAATCTGTGATTTTATGAATCCACCCCAATCACGCATCTCCATTGTCAAAGTATCATATATAACAGTCCACTTTTACAATTGACAGTAAACTCTCAATCTTATTGTTAATAGTTATGGGTGGAAAAAATATTGCGAGCTTCCTTTACCGTGATCAAATTCATCTGTCCAGCAGCCTCATTATTCAATTGCGAAAGAGGATAAATCGTCTCTCAGAGATGTATCGGAGGACGAATTATATATCGTACAAATCCTAATTTTGTCGAAAGAGCTTGCACGATAAGTTATTTGGCGAAATACTCTCATTTCAATTACAACTTCGACTTCGGCAGATACCCATTCAGACAATTATTTCTCACTAGGAAGACAATTGTTCCGCTGATCGATGCGAATGTACGCGTGTACTCGGGAATACTTCCCTCAGATGCTTATGTAAAACAAGAAATTTACAAATTTACTCGAAACACGATACTTTCTTCTTCTGGTCGCATCGCTGGCGGTCCTTGATGTGCTCATACCTATATTGTAAATTAATATCAACCTTAACAAGATTTCTCACACATGAATATTATCATAGTATCAATTCGCGAGCATCACTCTCGTCCTAACTAGCTATTTAATTATCTACTACACATCGCAGTGACGAAGTATTCGATTGTTGAATAAACAGAGGAAATTTGCCTTTGGGCTACTAGTAGCTCGTAGTAGGTAGTACAGTACATACCGACGGCGAAACGAGCCTGGAAACATGCAGCGAGCGGACGTCAAGTGACGTAATAGAATAACTAATGAATATTCATGATCGTCTTCCAACATCATTCATTCTATTCTATTACTTACTATTATCGAGTTCTCATTACGAATACTTGTCAGCCGGCGACCGCGGGGATATATTATAGTAGGTTTACTTCCAGAGTGGAGATGAACTGTGTCGCAGTTAAAGTTGTACTTTTTTAAACAATATAATTGCAAAATTTTGCTAATCACTTATCGCCTCTCCCAGCGATTACATATACTCATATACCTATTTCTCATCGGAAAAAGGGTGTGCGCTACTGGTTGAGATTGGAGATGTTCATTGAGTAGACGGAGATTTATAAACGATTTATTGAACTTTGGAGAGAAGATGAAGCAATCGAGTTTCCGTATCGAGAGTATACACATAATACCAGTTACAGAATTTTCTAACTGATAGTCAATTCATAATGATTATAACTGGATACTAGCTCATTCGACGGTGAATCAATGAGTTTTATATATATATATATATATATCTTTCCACCATGTTAAGTACAGAGTAGAGAACGTTTCTAGTCCAGATTTACTCGGGAATACGACGAAGTACGGTAAATATGTACATACCTGCATACATCGTAGTTCGTATCGTTCGTCCAATGGTAATTTTTTTGTACTTTCATTATGTCAGTGTGCGGATGCAGTGCATGGAACAGATTACCGTTGAATACTGATTTATGATATTTATTGTACTACAACGCAGTTTAGTTTCTTCATTCGTCCAATGTGCCTGCGTGCAGGCTTCTACAATTTTCATACCGATTCGTATAGAATATAATATGATTCTCGATTTTTACCGATCCACGGACTGTATTGTACTCCATAATAACTCGTGCAGTGAAAACTGATCTATGAGCTTTTGGTTTGATGTCAAGGATTAGCAGGATCTAGCTGTGTGCAAGTTACCTTCTTCGTTATCACTGTGCGGTAGAGAGAGAGAGAGAGAGGGAGAGAGAGAAAAGTGGATCGATTAGCCGATTTTCGATTCTGAATAAAACATGTTTCGTATCACTGACACACACACCGACGAACCAAAGAAGGCGTGCCACAGGCATTTGTGATTTGCCAGTTGAGATTGATAAGTGTTACGCGTTGTAAAAGTTCATGGAATTCAAACATGAAAGCGCCGCTCACGTCACCGTAACAAATGCCGAGGAGATGCGTTTAACTTAACTGTTTATAATGAATAATGGATAGTCTATGGATCGAACTGCAGTTATTATTTTAATAGCATTCAACAAGTCAATTAATTCCTCAATTAAAAGTACTTTAAGGACTAGGCACAGTGTATATTAGGTATGTGCATGTAGTACCATACGTTAAATTCTATTCATTATATATAGCAAATCATTTCACGCTGCTGATTAGGTATATTAGTCTCACTGCGTGAAGTTGGTACTTTTTATTCAGACTAACGGTATTGGACCTATATTGAAGGAATAAGAAGCACAATGACTGATTATTTTTTCATATTTTTGATCGAACATCATGAGATTGTAGTCTGAAAAAAATTATTCTCATCTAGTGCGAATTGTGATGCTAAATTGAATTCTATTATCAGATTTTTTCTTCTTCTTTCAAAATTTGCGATACGAAACCTCGGTTTTTTTCACAATCAATTCTGGCCCGGATCCAACTGCGTCTGCGTATGAAGTGAAGTGATTAATATTTGAAAGGGGATTTTTGTAGACGCGTTAACCAAGCAGGATCATAGCAAGTGGTAACTCTTCACTTGAAGTTCTTGAACTTGAAACTGTGGAATTATTCCCCGCGCACTTGATTCTCTCGCTTGGCTCTTGACTGCATCTTACTTACACGTATACATACATACGAAATATATAACATTACATTTCGTCGAAACGATTCACTAAAAACATCGAGCATCATGTCACGACCGGTATTTTCATATTCATCCTATTGCGCGTTTCAAATTTGATTATCGATCGAAAGATCAGTTCCTCGCACGTCAAAAAACTCGAAAGCGAAGACAAGAAAACTTCCATTTACAAAATAACCGGGTTTTCTTTGATTTCCTTTTTCGTTGCATGTTCTCGAAAGATTCTCGTGTATTAGATTTTCGGGCAATTGATCATTTTCCGCAAGCTACCTACCGACTTCTCTGAATTTTCTTTTTTCTCCTTTTTTTTTTGTAATCCGTTACCGCAGCTCTTCGATTACTGTATCGTATTATTTCATTGCTATTCGTAATATATATATACAGAAAATACGGTGGAACACAATGGGCACGGCACCGTTGCTCAACCCGGAGAAAAATAGAGGATGTGTGAGCGGATGGGGCGCTGGTTTTCACATTCCGATAAACATCTTTTAACGACATTTTGTACATGCGTGTTCCGATGGATGCACATCGGGAGGTAATTTTTTTCCGATTAGATGAAATTCACGGGCCGGTCCATAATTATGGGACTAAAGTTCGTCACGTCGATGCAATAACGAAATGACAGAAAATACTCGTCATATTATTTCACGTCGATGCGACGAAGTACATAAATAATGATAATCAAAGGGGGTATAAGGACCATCGAAGATCTCAAACGTCGATTTTTGACAAATTATTTTTCCTTCAAGCCACGGAAGTTGCTATATATATATTTTGTTTGTTTGTTTCTTGAATTTGCTAACTTGAGTCTAATAAACGTGTACTAAAATATAATTTGCCTAGCTAAAATACGCTCTTTCTAATCCTATCCAGAAAAACCAAATTTTTCTGAAGTCTCCAACAGCCCTATACCTCCTTTCAGTTATGATCTTCACGGTGCATATTATAGTATACAGTTGCTAGATACTATACTCCGCGTCTTGTACACATATTTGTCGTCATGTTTCTTATTCGCACACCGTAAGAGGGGCGAGATATTCTCTACGTACGTTGCAGTCCTTCTCCGTTTTTTCATTTCTTACTTTTTTTCTTTTTTTTTTTGCGAGAACGCTTTAGCGCCGGCGTTATGGCTATCCTGTGCAGCAATCATTCTCAGTAAACAGAGACCGCTTTCATCCCACGGACATTAATTTACTCTCGAAATTTTTACACACCCGCCTACTTGATTTGCTCGATATCGTCGGCTGGCGGGAATGAATATTACTCCGGAATTAGTATTAATCACGTCGTGGTTTCATTCGGCATTTACGAAAAATTTCTAACCACGCAGAAGATTGTATGTATAGGTACAACTTGCAGGGTACACGCACTTATACGCGGGTAGTGAGAAATGGGTTCGGTCAATTGTTACCTACGATCGAAAATTCGTCTTCCTTCATTGGCTAGATAAGAAAAAGGCAAACGAAGAGAAAAACTTGACTCTGATTTTTGATTCGTTTATCATTTCGCTTCGTCCTGATGTCCTGATTCGTTTCGGTTCGAGTATTTCCGATTTAGAAGAAATGGCAGAGAGAATCCTTCAGTGCACGCACATGTTCATTCGAATTTCACCTCATCTACTTCCTCGTAGTACATTGGTGAGCGTAGTCGGCAGCCATGTTATACCTATATGAAGCGAATCGGTAAATGCCAATTGTAAATTTTAATACAGCAGGAAACACATAAAACGGGCGAACAGCCGCTCACGTTATTGCCCGGTTGTTGCGTCTGTGAAATTGTATGGTATAACCTATCAACGTAGGTATCTTTGCGGTTATCTTTCATTACCCCGCGACTTACATAACCAGATTTTCAATGTTATACTCTCACAGTTCTCGCGAGCTATTTCGCGCATGCAGAATATGATGTTGAACGTTGTGAATCCAAATCTACGAGAGCAATAGATATATGTTTCATTCGGTTCTTTCGGAAACGCTAATTGCGGTCTATCCAAATTTTTCGGTATGATAAGGTCACGAATTTCTAGATCATGTTGGACGAGAAGAAGGAGCGAAAAAATGAGAATGAAATAGAAGGAACGTGTTACCAGTTCTGTCAATTCCGTGAAAACGTTCGAACGAACAGAGTCCAGTTGCACTTTCGCAACGATTACACACACACACACCTAGCAAACTCCCGTTTCATGGATGTCGAAATTGTCAACTTACAAACTCACCTACATGCATGCAAGAAGTCTAGACACATCAGCTAACTAACTTCGAGCCAGTGCATAGGATCCGGTCTCCGGTCTCCCGTCTCCGGTCTCCGCGGGTCTCTACGGTTTGAAAATAAACTTTGAGTTTAACGAAACTGGACCCTGCATTATACCTACAATACGCGCGTTTGCATTATAAATCAGTCGCTGTTGGTCTTATAGTTTATAGGTTTGCGTTGTACTTTCCGCGTTCGGAACACGCGTGCAAACGTTCCCACGTCCATCCCTCCATCTCTCTCTATCCCATTTTCAGCCGATTTAACAATCGTTTGGTTATAAAACACGATCGTCATTATAACCACACGAATGACGTAATTATATCATTGTGTTACGACTGAACTGAAAACCGACGTTTCTTCTCTTGCGTAAAAGCCGCCCCTTGTATCCACAAGACATACTGCAGCTATGCGCGTATATCCGTGCATATGTATTTTCATACAATCGCGTAGAGGTACTTCGCGTATACTCCGTGCACCGAACAGTTCAGTGCAGACAAACTATACGTATACCGCGGTATAAGCGCAGAGGTAGTAGCGTAACACGCCTTCTCCTATACACGCGAGCAACTTACGCGCGTGTACTTTGATTTCGGAGCCGCAGCATTGCGTAGCGTTGCAGTTGCAGAACTTGCAACTGCAATTGCAACGGGTCGAGCATTCCCAGGAGGAAAGACAGTAGGGACGATTATCAAACGCACACGCACGCATGGTCTCATAATGGATAGGCTGTGGCAAAAGCTGAACTCTATACCCAGCACTGTAGCGATACAGTTTTTATCGTTTATATGCGCGTATTCTCCGCCTTCTGAGCTGCGAATGTCTGCAGTCCGAGAAGCTCATAATGCTCGTGGGGTTCCGTACTCACCCGCGGACGGATGGACGCATGGACGAACGAGTAAACGTTTCTCCGCTAGTCAGCTGCTGCTGCTGCTGCTGCTGTTATACTACTGCCTGTCAGATATATTCCGACTCGCGTACTCGTCAGTGCTGCAGCGGTTAGTTGGTGTTCCCTTCGGTGTTGAAAGTTCAATTCTGTGCATATAGCTATTGACTGCGAATGTTAGATTAGTTTATCCTGATATCCCGTATCCTTATCGATTTCACCGTCCAGCCCACAGGTAATGACGATCGAATCGTTGCGTGAGAAAAAAAACAGGTCTTCGTCGAAGTTTCCGATTAGGATAATCAGGGAAAATATCGAAAATTCGAATTGAACGGAAAATCTGAAAGTTCTAAAAAACAAGTTTTAGATGTGATCAAAAAACTCGATAACACTAACCGTAATTATTTTATTTTTATTTTTTTATCTCAATACCGGTTACTATCCACCGATAGTACTAATTAGTGTATGAATTGTCGTTTCTATTAGGTGCTTATCAATAAATTCATGGCTACTTCATGCCAATTCAGATTATTACAACACTCGGACAAATTATATACAGCGTCCCATATACCTGCAGAGAAACAACGACGCGTTTGACCTGATTCTATATTCATTGTCGATTCTGATGAATAATTATAATTCCGTGCGGTGTTTACCTAATTCGAAATCGAATTTGAAATAACGGTACACAAACACGAGTCGTTTAGATTAGGTGAAGTCTTGAATTATTGATACCGCATCAGAGTATATTGTACATTCAAATTGAACTCGGCCGAATGAAATTTTAAAAAGGAAAAAAAAATAGAAAATATATATATACATATATATATATATATTATATATGCATATTAGCGAAAAGACGATTTTGTGTTAAAATGTGAAATCCAGTGACAAAAATCATCGATTGAAAAAATTTAATGAATGAAGTGTGCTTCGGAAAATAAGAAATTATATAACAAATAGAAGAAGGAAGTACCGAGCCGGTTGAAAAAGATTCTGTTGCCGGTGAAAATATGATGTACCATAAACCAACTACACCGCGATTTCGTATAGCGGAACGGGTTAGCGTTTCCGTAAACACTCGCCCGGTGTACAGTAAGCAAAATAGTAATCACAGCAGCACCTGTAGCGTTCGAAGTGTTTGTTCAACGCCGCCGTGTGTCACAAGGTACGAAATTTTACAACACATACCTCAAGGCTTAAACTTGGAACACAGATTTGACATGGAAAAAAGTTTATTGAAGCACCGGAATCTCGTCGCGTGAGAGAATACATGCTATTCAATGATTTTTCGAATGAACACAAATTAACGGTATAATGAATGAATTTTGGCAAATTTTTAGGCCATGTATCCGTCGATGAAAATATTGGCTCAGTTTCCATTTTTGCCGCTGAGTTCTGTTCAAACAATTGAATAGCATGCGGCGAGGGGTTGTTCACTTTGCGTAACCGAAATAGCGAGCTTATACTTTGTGAAAAGTGACTCTGAAATCGACGCGTATTTTGTGCATCGAAGTCGTTCGAAAACGCCGAAGATCGTGCGAGTTCCGGTTGGTTCACATTGAGATAGCTGGAAAATATTCGCAGAAATATTGTAATCGTACGTGCGATTGCTTGAATTTGCTGGAAATCGCCGTAAATAATCTGCGATCGTCGATCGCTGGCAGAAATCGCTCGTCGCTCATTCCGCGAGTGAATAGCCCCTCAGCATACATTCTCACGTCGAAGTTGCAACGCTCTCGGTATCTCGATCATTCGAACAATTGCAGGTACGGCATAATCTGTGCATGATTCTTACCCACGTAACAAGAAAAACAAAATTATGTCATACGAAGTAAGCAGCGGCACTAGTTGTTCAAACGACTGATTATTGTAGTGGCGCAAACCTACAACCCTCGCGCGGTTGCTTACCTTCGATCAAATGAATCATGTCTCGTTTGTGATTAATGAGTACAAGATCGCGGGTCTCATGACCCCAGGAATACCAAGCGCGATTCTTATTCTTACACGTGTGTATGCCTATTGCTGTTTCTGCTGCAGCAGCAGGAGGAGCAAAGCGTGTGCCATGTGCATCGAGTTTATCTTATCCTACGGCTTTGCACGTATATTTACCCGTACACATCACATTCTCACGTACCGTTGCGTTCTTCCTGCAGCCGGTGATCACCTGTCAACGAGAGACGCGTGATTCAAATATTTTTACTGCGTATACGTACCATTCGCTCATTTTGAAAACCATATCGTCCGCACGATTCGCCGATTTTTACACCGATGATAATCCCGTCCTGGGGATGGATGGAGATGCCGCGTACATCTTCTCAAATTTCCCTACAGGGTTGTGGTTCATATCCGCAATCTACGATGTACGCAATCTTATAGCATAATTTTCCATTCACGGCTGTATAATTTTCTTTGAGTGCGTTTCATGAAACACTATATCGTACCTCTATGCACGCAATATTGAGTTCTCTCTATCCGCACGCAGCATCAGACACTCGCACATCCCTATAGGCGTGAGTAGGTATGATATGTATAAAATGAAGAATTCAACGTCGTGCTGCTGCTGCTGCGGCATATATGCGTTGTTGTTAACGGTGTTTTTCCTCTCCGCGCGCGGTGTCAAAAGATCCATCCTATAAAGCTCGCACGAGGAAGGTGATCGTTTATATTACTGTTAACGGAATATCAAAGAAGATGGTACGAAGGTGGATTTCTCGGAGTCCGATCGTTATAGAATTTAGCAGACATACGTCTATGATAATAAATATGTATCGCTCGATTCAGAGCAATGAAAAGAATAAATAGAAGGAAAACTATCGATTCTCTTTTCTTTTATTTTGAGTAAAACTTACCACTTACCATCGGCAGATTCCGGATCAAATGTGAATGAAGATGAAGTAAAAAGAAATTCGAATCGACAAACAAATAACTCGAGTGATAATATGGTTTGCAAAATTATTTTACATCGTGCCTCGGAGAAGCGATAGGTATTCGAAAGTATGAATCGACTAATAATAAAGTATAATTTTGCGATACGTGTTACGCATGGTAGTACCTTCGGTATTCAGCGAACTGCAAACCGCCCACCAGCAATAATTATCATAAATATTATGCTTCTAGAATGATAATTATTCTTTTCTCATTTTATCGAATTTCAATTCATATCAGTACCTACTCATGTTTTTCCGTACATCTCATCGAACTTCCTCAAAGTCTTTTTTTTTCTATATCCTTTTTCTTCTCCCAATTTCTCGATTCAGGATGAAACAGCCTTTGAACAGTAAAGGGCCGTCGCCTCTACACTCCAGTACTCCGTGCAGATCTGGAATTCAATCTCCGAAACCAGCAACCAACGGGACAGTTGACCCTTTGTCGTAAGTTCCATAAAGATTTAGTCTTAGATTTCTGTAATCATTGCCATTTTCATGCCGAATTTCTGGTCTCTTCTCTCCTACTTACACTTCTACTCTTACTTTTACTTTTGATTGTGTTCACAGACGACAGAATTCAACGTCCAGCAATTTCTACGACCAAAGACTACCGCAGGACGGGCTTTACGACGTTATCAAACCTGCAGTCAAGGTATGAAACCATTTGGCATGAGTGATTATACATTTTCATCGTACCATATTGTTCATAATTGTTTTGCAAATCACATCGGTAGTCGATTCGGACCAATTTTTCTATTCCTTTTTTGTTTCTCTCTTTCTTTATGTTTGTTCAATATGATCCACGATCATCCGTAACATACATTTCGGGTGAAATTTATGGTAAAAATGTTTGACGAGTCGCCCGAAAGTGTCGGAAATTTGATAAAAACCAAATCGGTACAGGTTTTTATGCCTTCTCGTCTTTCAGCAGACGCTATGAAGTTGAGCGTGAATCGTTTATCTAATACAAACCGCGGTGAAACGTCGTTCTCTTCGATTCAGCCTAGTTTTATAGAAATGTGTCGAGACTTCGGTTTCGTTATAGTCTGCATATGGTTTTCGTTCATTTTTATTCATTTATTTTTATATCTATGATAACTTATAGAAGTCAAGCCGTACACAGTGTACGTATTCCTCTATCTCCGTTCCAGTTACAATTATCTTCCATTGAATTTTATTACGGATGACTCGTATTTTGTTTGTTTGTTCCACTCCGTTTTTTTCTCCGCTTCTTCTCTGTTAGTTTGTTTTATTGGATATCATAAACGTACGCCTATATACATACATATACACGCGCTGCGCTCGTGTAATATGAACGCATGAAGGAAGAAATCGATCGACAATTTTATGACGAATGCCTATGCAGTGAGAGTATAATGCGATAAAAATAATATTCAAGAAATTGAAGAATTCTATAACACAATTAACGCGGTAATTGATATAATTGATCGTAATCGACCTTCTGACATATTGCCTCGATCCGTTGCTCAATTATCATTACTGCGTTTCATTTCTTCCTTCAAACTGTTGCACGATCGGCGATCGTCGATGAATATTCGATGTATGTACTTGTAGTCAACTATCGGTATATCAGGTACCCATGTCATTAATATTATTCGAATATCGATTCACGATCATTCCTTCGCATCTGAAATTCGATCGGACGATCTACGAAATTAGAGCAATTTTCTACGGTATTTAATCGTTATAAATGTTTGAAAGAGCAGAGCCGATCTAACGTATGTAGGTACTCGTCCGCCGACGATGAGTGAGTCACGCTGCAATGCGGAGCAAGAATATAGTTCGCGCTGACCAATTTTTATATACCTAATGCGAACAATAATATATTTTTCAACGCAATATGGTCAAGCGTCTGGAGACACGTACGTGTGTAGGTGTTGTATTGTATGCGGTATGCATGTATATACATACATACGTGCGTGTATTGTATCATGCGGTTTGACATTATTCTGCATGGTAATTGCGACAGAATATTTTACGTCTCGGTGCTATAGGTATACGTGTATACATTATACCCACGTACCTCGCTCGAGATGAATTGAAATAATGAGAAATTTGGATATTTCGTTTGGAATCGGTCTTTCGATGGCTAATTTGATCTTACCAATTGATAATGGAATTTTGTCGAAAACAAGAGCAACGAAGTATTCGGGGAGAAAAGATGAACGGATTTGAAAAAAAAAAAAAAAAAAAATGCTTCAATTTCGATCCAGCTGTTCAAACATTTACCGTACAGCTTTCGAAATGACAAACTGACCGAGCATATCAATGGGAGCGCACAAAATTTTTGTAATCAGTTTGCCATGATCGAAGAATTGCTGAAAAAGAAAAAGAAAAAAAAAACAGAAATCGAACGTTTGTCTTCGAATGCATTCCTTCGTTCCAATTTTGAATGATCAAATCCTTGATCGACATTCTTTTTCCGTCAATAGTACATACGAACAACTCTGAATGGAAATTGTTGATCGGTCAAAAGCTGTAAAGAAAAACGCGCGTTGCATATGGTGGTCGTCGTTTGCATCATCACGCTCTTATGGCATTCCGTATTTTATGTAGCTCGATGTTTTCTCGGTCATGGTCGATTCTTTCCTCTAAACGGTCAGAAATGCTGTACGGTGTCTAGGCCAAACCGCGCACTTATTTGAGAAAAACTATTTCGACCTAGATTCTTCTTTCTCATTCTATGTTCTTCTTCTTCTTCTTTTTCTTCTTCTTCTTTTTTTCGTTCCTTTCTCTTCTTCTCTCACGACTGCTACATCATCAACAATTACGGTATTCGTTCCAGTTGACTAATATCCATACCTAATACTGTACCCGAGGGTGAAATTCCTAACGTACGTACACCCGCGTATGCAGAAGCGGCTAAAATATCGCGACGAAGATGGAAGATTTTACGCCGTTGAAACCCATACGATGAAAAAAACAAATGTATAAAAGACAAACAATGTCCTACGACGGTACAGAAACGGCGAGCGGTCATCCTCTTGAAAATACGACTGACGCGATCTGCAGTGCTGAACACGATACGCGTATAGGTGTATTGTACGATCGTGTAGACTTAGTATGTGTACCGTATCCACGATTTGCGGCGAAAAATGAGAAGAAATTTAACCGCGGAGGATCGAGATATCATCTTCTCATTGTTCAATGAGTGTATTCGAATATCTGAAACGCATTGCTGCGTTGCAGTATACTTGATCGTTAACCATAAACGGAAATAACGTGGGTGGTTTATCGCAGGCGAACATTGCGTAACGACAGATTAATTACCTCATCATATTTGTCGTTGATCATCTTCTCGTTAAAAAATTTAAATAACATTTAATCAATCCGCGTTGTTGATGTAGAGATGTATATGCGGAGGATTTCTTACGGTGGTAAAAATTCATTGAAATCTCATAAATTCGTTCCATGCTAATTCCGATGTAGTATTCGATCATAATATCGCCTACGTCAAAGTGTAGGCGCATCATTTTTCCTCTCGTTTATAAGAGGAGACAAGAAAATATGAAAAATAACATGAAGCTAGAGAGAGCGAAAAAAAAACAACACAGAAACGATGAATTAATCATCAAAATTTCTGTTTGAATATATACGATTTACTTCATTTTTATCATCATCGTGAATTTTGTGATCTAGTACTTTGCTGGTAAAGCAGGTAGCCTTATTTATTCTCATCAGCCGGTATTGCAGTCTCGATCTTATTTATTTTTTCCCATTCCGCTTTCTTTTTTGCGACGAAAATTATCGGACTAAAGGAGAAGAAAAACCGGACGTATGTCTCGTTTCAAATTTATCCTACGAATATCTAGCTATTTCATCGTTGCCAATTTTCTGTTCTCTTCTTCAATTCTGATCACGATTCATTGAATTTCTCCCAATACTTCGATTCAAAAGTAAAAAATGGTCAATTTCAATTCCACTTCCGAATGAAATAGAGGAAACAGAAAATAATGAGAACGGTTCTATATATTCTGTGAAATCGGTGTCGATCGCCTTCATATCCTGAACTGGCAAGAATTAGCTCTCGCTATACGTCTGTATACGTGTATGTGTTATGTTGTTCATTTATTGGATTACCAAACGTCGGTTTTCCACCCACTTATTGTTGTCAGACGTAGTTCGCGCGCGCGCGCTCGCGCTCTCTCTCTCTCTGGTTCACCTTGGAGAAACGATGTAACTTCGTCCGAACAGTAAAGAAAAAGAGAATAAAAAGAGGGAGGGAAGGAAAGAAGGAGGGCAAAACAAATGGAAAAGAAAAAATGTCGACGAGAAAACGAGGCGCGAGAACGTTCGTTAAAAAAAAAAGTACTCGGCGGCGGGAGGGACAGGTCGTCATCGAGTAGGGATAATTACGCCTCTATTTTATTATACACGCGCTTCCTGCCCATATACAAACGTAGAGTATATACAGGTATGTATATTCGTATATGCATTATATACCTGAAACTGACTATAACTATGTATAAGTTGCATTTTTCCGGATTCTTATTACCGATGAACTCTATTCCTCCTCATAATGCAGCTTTCACAATGCAATTTTCTTATAGAAAATTGTAGATTCCACGGGTTCGAAAGTTTCGCGGGGTAGCCAGGGAGAGCCTGCCTCCTTCTTGATCATACACCTGTACTGGGTATATATTACGTTCGTGTAACGGAATGTGAAACATTCGTTGAGAGAAAAAATTAAGGTCACGGTTTTCAATCACGAAAATTATGAAGCAGAGGCGAATTCCCAAACTATACGATCTATTTTCATCAAGCATCTTTGATTTGGGTACTTTTTTTCTTCTTTTCGCAAGTCTGAGAGCTCGATTTCCACAGAAATTAGAGCTTCCGTTTCTTATACTCCGATGGAGAGAATTTTCGATGAAATTAGAAATATTCACGATGATTTTATAGCAACTGTGAGATATACTCGATCGCTCGAGGTTCTGTCATGCACAACATACGGAAAAAACTCTATCTGTGGCAAACTTCATCTGCAGAATTGTATCCGCGCTTCCGAAACTGTATAGGACGGAAATCTCCGTGTAGTAGATATTCTATGTGTATCCTCGATTCCAAATTTTTTTGCTCATCAAATTATAGTAACATAGAAGAAAGAAGTCGGAGAAAAGAATAAAATATGGAATCGTGACGCATAATCAATGCTAATATTGGACCTCAATCGGTCGTTTATATCTGGGCGTTCATTTTTCTATTCTGCGTACGATTTTCCACTTTAAACGTGTTGAAAATGAGAAATTGCTACGTAGGTACGTACGTACGTCACGTCACGTCACGTCGGTGTCGGTGTCGGTGTCGGTGTCGGTGTCGGTTTCGTCAATGTCATGCGACTTCTTACGCGACCATCGGGTGGGCACCTGTATAGTATATAGTATATCGTGGTACAGTATATCATCCCGCGATCTGCAATGTGAGTTTATAATTAAGTAACCGGAACGATAATTCCAGAGTGTCGTCTCTGACATTAATTATGTGACACACATTCGTTATTCGTATACCTGTATCTATGTTTACTTGTGTTTATTTATCCATTTATTTCATATATATGTCGTTGAATTATTTTCCCAGATGATTGATCTCTTACTCGAGATCTCTCAACCTGTTTGACCAAGAGCCACTTAGATGGCAGCAGCGTGTCGCTGTGCGGTAAATTTTCACCGGGAGACCGGAGTTTATAACACTTAAAACGAAATAAAATGACGAGTAAATTTTCCGAAAAATTTCAACCGACATTATTTCCCGGCGTTCTCTTTCGTTGAGGTTAGATGTATATCAAACAACTCACACAGCCCCCCGCCCATCGATCGAAAAAGTATGAACCTAAATTTCTTCTTTCGCCAATCTTATGAACCTGAATTGATAATTGTAATCTCATCGACAACATTTTATTGGTATAATGCGTGACAAGACTGCGTCCAAGCATTCGGCTAATTATTTGTGAACTCGGATCAGAGATTTCGTGTTCTGGTTGAACAAATCAAATATAATCTTTCAGAAGACTGAGTACCCAGGTCTGTATGCAATTGTGCAACCAGTTGTGTCGTTAGCTAGACTGTGTCGCATATTGTATACTCACTGAAAATTTCTAAAACAAATATCGTATGCCTGGATACTTCACACACATACGCGATCATCATACTGCAGTTTCTCAATTAAGTCTTCGAGGATTCTTTGGGAGAGAAAGAGATGAGAAAACGCGAGAAATCGTCACTAGGTGCGCGATAAAAAATCCCAATTTCTCTATACATAGTAAGAAGACCTCAGAAAGACTGGAAATACCGCTTCAAATGCAGGTTTTGTCACGATCGGTGAAAGAGATATGGATCTTCAAAATTTGGATGTAAAGATCCTTCAGCCCCATTTAGCGGTATCATATCGATACACCATTTATGGGAAAATACGTTATGGGGATCGGTCTGATCTCTCTGTGTTCATATAACTGCGGATGAGCGAAGAAAAGACAAAAATGGAAATTATGTTAAAAAAATAAAAAAATAGAAGAAGACAAGAGAGGGAAGGAAAGGAAAGAAAAAAATAGTAACGGTTTTGCATAGCAGCAGTAAGACGCGGATGGTTAAATCGGGTGTATGTAGGTATACCGTATGAGGAGGACACGGGATGCTCGGATAATCGCAGCTCCGGAATATAGTCTTTAGGTATTCCACGGTCCGAGACATTCTACGGGCCTACGCTGTGTATTATAGGTAGACAGGGTATATATACGGCTTACATTATATCTACTAGGTAGGTAGGTACTACTTCCACATATATTCGAACGTCGATTTCTAATCGCGGTATAACATCTACCTACTCTATTTTAATCACGATCACTTTTAAGACGTAGGAAATAGTATTTCACGTATATATATACGTCTTACAATGAAAATGGATGTAGGGTGGTTTGAAAATGATAAACAGGTCAATTCGATAACGTCGAATCACATACATACCTACTGTATCTCGATGAAAACAGCTAGTCTCTCGAAATTGTATGCGATAATAGTGTCTTTTTCGTTTTGTTTGGTTTCTGTTCGTATTTTCTGCGTTCGAACTTCCGCCCCACACTCGCTCGTCGCACACGAATGTTGAACACCCGTTATATGTATTCTCTCTTTGATATAATCCGCCCCGGTGCAGCAGCATGCACTGAAACTCGTAATCTCCATTATCAACGCTGTCTTCCACATTGCCGATCTCGCGCATATACCGCATCCGAACTTCGAAGATCGGCTTGGGAATAGGCCTGGACTTACGGATATAGTAGTCAGACGAACTTCGTGTCCAGATTCAGACTATCGCCGTTTCTATTGATGATAAGACTTTCGAGACACGCGCTACGAGTTCACGCGTTACGTTATTGGAGAAATATGCTACTTACCTCATGAGTTCGGATCTCGGGGTACAACGCGCGGAGCTGACGAAAAAAGAGACAAAATTAAAATCGCGGTGATATAATATCAATCCAACTTACTCCTTCGGCTGGAGTAGAAAATAGCGATAAGCTTATAGACGAAATTTGTTAAAAAGTTGAAGTTTGTATATAAGGTCAATGGAACAAAATGACGAAAAATAATATCAGCCGTTTCGCCGGCACTTTAGATTCGCGAAAGAATAAATTTCTGCCGATCCGTCTGGAAATTTTGTTCCGTTAACGGTATGATAAAACTCTTTCAACGATCGCGTTATGTGTGAATTCAATTTTTGCCTTGTCACACTCCTTCAGTGCTAAGTTCTGAGTCGGAATCGTTGTATTCTAGGACCAATGAATGTGTTCAACTTTGACAGTTTTTCGGTTCTTTATTTCCGTTTTTTATTACAATATAGTGAAATTTTTGTCGACCAGGTTTTTCTTGTACATTGGATACATCCATTTCGATCGAATGTATACCGCGGAAGGATCCGCACATTCGCTGAATACCCGAGTCACGTAAATGTGTATAGCTGTATAAAACGGTGCTTTTTCTCTAAATGACCATTTATAATTTTCGTATATTTCATATTGCAAGCATCGTTATTAAATTCGTTTATCATTCGCTAACAACCTGATCATCTCTGCTCGTACCTATATATATATATATATATATACACACACACATACTGTATCCGTATCTGTTACCTGTAACCTAAACTGTACAGTACGACACAAGACTATTAGTCATACATATAGCACAGTACATATACCTACCTGGCTCATAGAGCTGAACGTGTTTATTGACCTTGGCTAAAAATCTACGTCCGAAGATTCGTCTATATATACCACCAGAGCTGATGCACATTTCATCTTTATCGTTATATATATATCTAATTTGAATCGGTTCAATTATATAATCTGTACCCACTCTACTAGGTATAGTTGGCACATTTTTGTTCGTATCTATATTACTTCGATTCTCTGCAACTCGACGTAGACCTCAGTCTGAAAATCAGCAATACTCCTAAAATTTGTATGGAAACAGAAAAACCAGAAAAACTGTGCTCACTATTCCGTAGATTGATACTGACCAGGCAAATTTCACATCCGCGAGACCGTACGTATGTACATATATACGTACGACACGTATATATGTACCGCGATAATCATTTGGATAAATGTTTTACACGATTTTAGTAGCAATATATGAGATTTAAATCGATCGATAGAAGAAATAATCGCTTGTCTTTTCGTCAATTGAATGTGTTTGCGATGTATAATGGTCTAATCGCGATTAGCTGTCGTGGTTCTTTCTTGTATAGTTGTTTTGTGTCTCTCTCTTTCTGTCTTTCTTTGATTCTTGCTTTTTTTTTCCTCTTCTCTTTTTATCACTGATCTAAGCTGGACGATAAAGCCATAAGTTTGACCTAATATGGCATCGTCTCCGAAGGAGGATAGTTATATCCAAGGAGAAGTGAGGCGCGGCGGGGATTCCCCCGACTGTCGGGGCTCCTTGATTCTTGGCTTCAATAGCTTGCCTCTTGGCTCTTGGCTTCTTGGTTCTCTTTGGCGCCGATGTAGAAGCCGAGTTCTCTCACTTCGACTCTCCAGAAGTTAAGTTAGTTGTGGCTTGCCGGTTGTTGTTGCCTCATTGCTTCAACGACTCCTCACAGTCGTGCGTGTACTCACTAGCTTGCTTGCCTATTACTCGTATCCGAACCTCGTGCGATGAAAATGCATCGCAAATTTTTGTGACGCGTTTATTGGAAAGAAATTTTTATAACGTTGCGAAAGAAAATATGAAATATACGATCCTCATCAACCTTCGTCGGGATCAGTAACTCACTTGGAATGTCATTGTATGCAAAATTTTGAAAACGAAAAATCCAAATTTGTCTCTCTATTCGCATATCTTCGACAATAGTCTTCTCACATGAAATCCCGATTCGCAATATCGTCTCGGTGACAGCGACCGTTGATCGATCATTCCTTCAAGATATAATTAGCAGGAATTTGGACAGACAGGAAGTGCTATATATGGATAATTTATTGCTAACCTGAAGTTTGAAAAAAGAGCTTGTCTTCATGTAAAACAATTTAACAATGATTGTTTCCGATAATTAAATTGAAAATCTAATCAATGCGGTTGACTCATGAACAGAACTAGTCTAATCGCCGATCGTAAAGATCTTGGAGGCATATCAAATTTCCAAAGGGACTTTGTAATTCGTGATTTTTGGATAACGCCTCACCTGGTCGCTGTTTAAACAATATCGCAAAATGTCTTCGTCGGCGAATCCCCAAGCTGCTATTAAACGGCTCGAAGAATTATTCAGAGAAGTTAAAATCGAGCAGCAAAATCGTCCGAATGGGGATTTAATAACGATCGAAACGAAAGTGAACCGGTGTTGCGATGTGCATGGGAAACATGCTAAGGAGAATTGCACGAATCGCCGAGGCTCGATGGGAAATATATCGTTGATAAATGGGAGGAGAGATTCGATGCTGTTCAATCAACGGAGGGAAAGTTCAACTGGTTCGACAATCGGCATTCCTATAAACCGGCGAGGCTCTCTTGGAATACCGATATCTCCACCTAGAAGAGAACTGCATCCTTCTTCGTTTCCGGATACACTGAGAAGAAATCCACTGGGTGCCTCTATGGGCGCTATTAATAATAATCCCAGGAGAGATTCTATCTACAATTCACACACGATTGGCGGCTCGAGTTTGAGGCGCGATCCGATCGGCCGATCTATGGGATGTTTGAAAAAGGATACAACTCTGAATTACAACAGTCCTCTACGTCGCGACTACGTCGCTAAGTCGATGACTAATCTCCAAAAACCGTCAACGATGAGGAGAGATTCTTTAGCCAATTCGAACAACAATTTGAAAAGTGTTTTCGGTAATTCGCAAGGAAGTTTGAGGACCACGTGGAATATTTCGAACGGTAATATTACGAGATCAAATCTCACAGGGTCCAACAATAATTTGAAGAGTTGTCTCGCCGGATCGAACGGCAATATCAGAGGCAATCTGAATGTTACAATGAAACAAGATCCTCTGATCGGGTCTAATGGTAATTTGAAAAAAGATACACCGGGGCTTTCCGTCAGACGCGATTCTTCAAATAATTTGTACAACGGGAATAGAAGGGGCTCATTCGACAGGAGGAGGTTTTCAACCGATTCTCTTGAAAATTTGAAACGCAATTCTTGGGATCCTGGTCGTAGAGGATCTTCAGGATCCTCGGGAGGCTGGGATGATCCCATTTGGGAAGAAGAATGTGTCAATAACAACGAGATCAAGGTAAACATGAAACGATACGTAGAACGACAAATTTTTACACTCAATTATCTATAGGTAATCACATTCCAAAATGTAAGTGCGCGGAAGTTTCGGTTTTTCTTCTTTCATATACTTCCGTTTCCAATTCCAATCCGATTGTTTATTCTATTTCGGTGATGATTTGATCGTCTAATCAACGATTTTTCCTAATCGGCGAAGAGCAACAACTTGGGTGGTAGCTTGTATCCTTCAATGGAATTTCAATGTATGTAACTTGTTCTTCCGAGGCCCAGTTGTGTCGGTATGTTTCACAACCTGTTGGTGACTAACCGCCATCTGACCGCCATCCAATCCAACGTACCCTGAGTGTCCATGCACGGTGCGACGATGACGTAACAAATAGCATAAAGCGTATATTTTTGCTCATTTTTCGTTACCTCTTCTCTCTCATTTTTGTCATCATTATTATCATCCTCGGGTAATTGTCCCGTCATTTTTCCTACGTCTCCTCATATCTGTCTCGTCAGTATTTTTTTTTTTCATTGAAGAACAGTAAGGAATACAAGAAGGCGTACTGTACGCGGATATGTAAATGTATGCTCGTATAGAACAGCGATGAACACATCATACGCCAATCCTTCCTTGTCCAAATATTGACTATTGCAAAGTTTATCTCTCTCTCTGTCTCTCTTTTCCTCTTTTCCTCTGAGATAAGTTCTGTGTATCTCCATGCCGTTCACCCGCTATACTGTAATAACCGGCTGTTTATATCAACAAGTCTGTTTTTTGTCTTTTTCTTATTCTCTCAATTCTTAATGTTAGAGATTTTTTCGAAAGGTGAATGTGTCTTGCTTCGGTCATAGATCGAAATAAGTCTGATACGGCGCGGCGCGTCGTCTCTGTAATTCATTCATCTTTACTCTGCGGCGTATACATAGTTGTTTCTTCTCTTCTTCTTTTCATTTGACATTCTTTTTCGTTTGCAAACATCGTTAATCTATCCCGCACAACGTAATTCATTGTTTACTCATGCATACAGCGAATTAGATACGCTACGTGCCTACTGCAGAAGATTTCTCATTTTTCATTGAAAAATCATCCACCCCAGTATATCGACATACCTATAATTTCTGAAATTACCTGAGTTCTTGTTTCTGTCCAATAAATTCGGTCCCCTCGGTTCTAACGTTCAAATTCTTTCGATGACACGAACGAAACTCGAGTACATCGTACGAATGCATACCTGCATGTTCGAAAAAAATTTGCACAGATCGCTTCTACAGGTGAATATAATTTTTTTTCTCCTTTTCGCAATAAAGCGGCACGTTCCCTGCGTCATTTTTAGCAAGTGAGCGGAATGAATAGACTTTGTTCAAACCATTTTTCAAGTCCTATTATAGTACAGTCTACAACGTGCATTAGTCACACCCGATGTAGGCGCATACCTGCGAAGCCTGCACCTGCGGAAGTTTGTTTTCGCGAAAAATACTGTGTGCGTAATGCTATTACATTATTATACGTATACTCGTTTCATCAGCACTGGGTACATAATATGACCCGTCAGGTATATAATACCTGATATTCCCGCCCACGTAGCTCTAGATATGGCACCGTTCGACTATATAAACGTTTAAAAACGAAAAATAAGAGAAGTAGAGAATTTTATTCGCAAAATACGCGTCATTTAAATACGATGTGTGTACTCGCAGCAGGTACGTACATACCTACACACGTACATTACCTGCGAGCAGAGGTAGGTATAAATGGGTGCGCCCCATCAGACTTATGTGTACAATATAAGGTTAAACAAAGATCAAAGAATCAGATGTGATGTATAGTGTACTATATAGATGATATTACGTAAGATCATGAAAACGCGCACGAGGCTGTGGTAAATTTATAACGCTACCGTGTAACAGACAAAATGACGAAAAATAATATCGCCCGTTTCGCCGTGAGCGTAAACCTCGCGAAAAATTTGTTCCAGGTCATGGCGAAACGGGTGACATCATTTTTCGTCATTTTGTTACGTTGACACGTTATAAAGTTTTGTTCATCTCGCGACAAATTACCGCAGTAATCATCGTTCAGTTATTATCGCTGAACACCGGAAACTGACAACTGAACTTTTTCAGTCAATTTTCCCTCATTTTTCCAATCAGTCTTCTTCTTGTTCCCGAAAAGTCGGATTTCACTCCGTTGATCCGAGTAGGCTATCCAGATTCTCTCACTCCCGAGGAACTTAGAGAGTATACGTATAATAGAACTGGAGCTGCAATTTACAAATAATTTCACACTGCAGGCATTCGATCGATAATTGATAGATATTATAAACCTTTCCCGGAGCAAACTTTTCGCGTATGTTATACTAGAGCGACATTATGTAAAAAAATTCTGTCAATTATTCAGAAATTATTCGAGTTTGCTCTACATGCTGCTCATTGCTACGGCGAATATACATTATGTACCGTAACGTGCAAATTACATCATTATCATTATATCGCCTATGTGCTATTAATTACCATAATAACTAATTGCTCCACATATCAGTTTCGTTAACGCAGATGCCTGCCTATGTAGTATTTAAAGTTCAACGTTTGATCAACAACGACTATAAGTTACTACATTCACTGTTGCCCAAGTCCGTCCTAACTGTTATTTTCTCTAGGGAATACATGCCACAGCGTAGGCATTAATAGGTACGTGTGCACATACCTATACATATAGGTTTTACGCGATACAGTATTTCTGTTGTAGGAACAGAGATAGATCTTGAGAGACAAAGAGCGAATATCATAAAAGTTAAAAGATAGTTATTTACTATAATTGCAAATTCGTATCATTTTCTTCATTTATCTGTAGAAAGTTTCGTTCAGTAAATTTTGTTTTGTTTCTTCTTTTGTTAAATAATCTCCTAACAATTTTCCGAAAACCCGAATTTTCAATTACCTCATTACATACAAATCTCGCAATTTCAGTTACTTACATGTAACTAATACCTATATGGGAAAGAAGAAATGGAAGAAGAGCACGTCATGTGGACATTGATAAAAAGGGATTTTATTTTCAATCATTATAGCTGCAGCGTATAGTTGATTTGATTTATATTCGTATGTTAATCACAATCAAGTTTCTAATCGAGCATGTTATGTAATTTTTTTTTTCCCCCGTTGGCAACAGATTTTTTACAGAGTATACATATATTCAATGATCTCGATGATCATTGAGTTCTTTCACCGCGTGCGGCCACACTACGGCGTTCCTTTTTTTGCCGCTTCATTCTTAAAACAACTTTGATTCTTTTCTCAAGTGGAAAAAGTGTGTCACACGTTCTATAGCGATAATCTGTACCGCGTTACTGCACGGCGGTTAACGAACTACTTATCGTCGATCGTATACCTATCTCATCCAATCGAAAGACAGCTAACCTCTCTTATGGAAAACACGTGGGCTGATAGAATATAGCCTAAAGTCAGTCCATTCTATCCATTCTCCATTCGCAATCGCACTCTTTCCTCCGTGTGCGCATTGCAAGGAAGTTCGATCGATAAGTTATCGGTATCTACGATTTTAACGGCTCGTTGAAACCCACACTCCCTTTTTTTCACGTGTCTCAATTTTTGTTGTTGTTGTTGTTGTTGTTAACGAAAACGATGGAACGATTTTTGGATTTTTTTTTCTTCCGTTTTGCCTCATTCTCGCAGGAAGGAAGCATATTCTCGGTCTAGACGCCTCGCGCGGTTAACCGATCTTTATTTTTTGTTCATTTCATACCTACTATGCTAGTTAATTCAAATATGCAAATTATAAGTCGGGTAAAGATATCATACGGAACCTTTCAGCTCCTTATATACTCGTATACATTCCATGATTCTACTATAGAAGCCCGTGAATGCTATGAAGTTGCACCGTGCAAGTGTTTTTATTTTTATAATTATTATAATATGTATATCCATCGTTCTCAGTCGTATGCCTACGTATTAGGTATAGAAGGCGCGGGATCGAGATTCAATGCTAATTAGTATATCCTGTATATAAGTGTATCTTCATGCGGCGGCGTGTCAGTGGAAATAATTATTATCATCCTGTCTCCTTTTCCCATTATACTGTGTATTTCACGCTATAATGTATACTCGTTTCAATTTCTTAAAGTGAACTCATCGCCTCGTCGGGTGTACACTCGGCTTTATTGCAATTGAAAATTCGAATTTTTCGCACAGAGGATCGCTCTTCTTCGCGAGCCGATACAAATCAATGACGAGGCTGAAGTTTGTAACGTCAATGTAACGAAATCACGAAAAATGATGGAGAATCGAATCCTAGATTGCCGAAAATGTGAATTTCTCTTCGTCGAAAAATGTCAGTCAGAAACGCTAATTTTTGAGAAAAAAAAACATGCCGTTCAGATGGCGAGATAGCTAGTATTATCCTCAGCGATTTCGTTACGTTCACGTTGTGAGCTAAGCTTCAGCCTCGTGTATACGGATCTCTGAAAAAAAATCGTCAACGGAGACGAAAAAAAGATATCGAACAAAAAACTACGAAATTTGGAGCAGAATATTCAATCGCCAATCGGTTTTTCTGCCGCTGATAAATTCACTGGTAACGGATATAATAGTAGATAGATAGTATTCGATTACCGATTGATTGACAGGCCCCACGTGCCTGCTCGGTCAATAGCTGGGGGTATCATATATATTTAAATTTGGAACACTACTACAACTTGTCTGTAGTCGTCTGGTCTAACCGGTCGAGCGAATTAATTAACGATTCAGATTCATTTTTCGCCACTAACGACAGAGAAGAAGAAATAAATACGAAAAAATGATCGAATGCAGTCCGAAGTTTACGTGATTTCCGTCGTTTCTAATTACCTTCATTAGCTAGTCACGGTCGATCATTGGATTCATTTTCGTTTAGTATGAACGAAATTTCGATGTTAGTATGTTGGAGTCGAACTCATTTTTTATAGATATTTTTCGAAACACTAGATTCATAGTCAGGTATACGAAACTAAGGAATTCGAAAAATTAGTAGATGTGGTGTGTCCGAGTCAGCCCCGTGGAAGTCCCGTTCCTCTTTTTCTTTCTTTCTTTTTTGAACTTCTTTCTATTATTTTGACGCCAAGTGCGACGCGCTCCACAATATTATAGTAATATGGGTATGGAATGGAGAATAGGAAAATGATGTACCTACATATTTGTGGAATGATTTTATTCATCGTGCTTTCTAGATAAATTGTAGAGAATAGTATGCACAGTTTTTTTGTATAGAAGAAAACTGACAATGAAAGTTCCATGAACTTTTTCGAGACAAAAAACCGTTCGGCTTGTATACTCACCGACTTTCAGCCACCTTCAAAAACTCCAATCTCATGCTCCGAAGAATCGGAGAGTTTTTTTTTCTTTTCCTGTTTTTTTTATCAAGTATCTGATTGATCTCATCGATTCAAATCACTTTCATTTTTATTGACACTGATTATTACTAGAGTCTTGACAATACATCTCAACTGAACATAGTTTTTGAAAATCAGCCATGGGATGAAAACTCGTTTTCTTTTCTTTTTTTTTTTTTGTATTTTTCGAACCCTCGGTCGGCCAGTGGATACGTACGAGTAAAATAATTAGATTCTGAAAATGGAGAGATCTTCGATCTGTTTCGATATATACTCGTACTATTCTTCCGGAGTATAGATATACGTCTCGTTGTAGATTTGACACAGGAACTACGCAGCTTGAGCTTCCTGTATCATAATTAATTGTCATGTAAGTTTACTTTACCGGATGTCTTCTGCTTTCACTGGTGTCTCCTATATACAGAGTGGTCTTCCACGGCTGTTGTTCCGAATCCACTTTAAGGTGCTTCAAGGAGCCACCTGCGCCCATTGTTACTCATCGTTAGAAGCATTGTTGTCATTCGGGAACGCGGTTCGTCGCCGCTTCTGCTGCACCAGACAACCGATTTAAATGAAACTTCTTCGATCTGATGCAGTACTTTACGAGAAGTTCGCTAACTATTACATCGCACTAAAATTTCGAGTAAATTCAGAGTTCTTGGGGAGTTTAACTGGTTGTTAGGTTAAGTTTATTCGGAGGTTAGACTAGACAAACTCTAATTTCTCATAGAACTATCCAACAATCCGTGGGGATGAGAGACTCGGCGATTTTCTGCCAAAATACTGCGTCGAATCGAAAAAGTTTCATCCAAATCGGATATGTGGTTCAAGAGTGGCAACGAATCGCGTTTCCAAAGTGATAACAATGCTTTCAACAATAAGTCACACTGGGCGCGAATAGGTCTTCAATAGCATTTTTATACCGTATCTTGGATCCAGAGGTGCAGTCGGGGTGAAAATTGACAGATTACTAATCACGGCATCGCGTATAGGTATTGCAGTATTTTCAGATGAAATCTAAATCTAGAAAAATGGCCACAGTAGCTCGCAGAACTTTCGGCATCGATCGCTTCTAACAAATAATTACAATAAAATGGGAGGAGTAGATATAGGGAGAAAATTTTGACTTCATTTCGCTTCGTTTTTTCCTTTAATATTGCATGTGGTTTTGGCATTACGGTGATCCGATTATATCCACTTGGTAGGTATATTGTCTGGGTTTAATTTACCGTTGCGCCCCAATTTACATTATTACTACGATACGCTACACACTCGTAAGTAAATCGTTGTCAAATTTTCACATCAATTTATTACATATAATAGCGAAATTTGAGCCGAGATCATTAAATCTGTCTTGCAGTGATACTTCAAACGCTTCTGCACGCAGGAACAACTGAAATGTCGACCCATTTGTGCAGAATCTTTAATATTTTTTTGTGAAAAGGAAATCGAGATGAAGGAAAGTTTTGAAGCTTCGATCAGTCGATCAAATTTCCTTTTTTCCTTGTATCCGGAACGGAGGAGAAGGAAAAGATTCGATCTTCCGCTTTCAGAGAGAACCGCGTTTAATTAATGGATAATCGCATGAAATTGTGCTTCGCGATGATTTCCTATGCCTGTAGACAATTATTATGCTATGGCAAAGCGTGTAAATTAATGGCACCGTATAATTAACGCGATTCGAGAGGAACTTCATAAAAGTTATACAGCATAGCGACAAGTATGATGCTTCTTAGCACTGAAATGCAATACATACTTTATAGTATTGCTATATTATACTATATTACATTACTACGGCTACCTACAGAGTTAACTGTCGAGTCGAAGAGTCGCGTGCGCGGAGAAAATGAAAGTTGTCTTCTCATTCCAATACTCCGGTGTGTTCTCTATGTACAACGGCATTGCTATACTTACCGACTTGCTACAACATTATACACAAGTTCGTCTATGGAAGCGTTGTAACTCGCGAAACTCGAAGAGTTGTGTCTTGATTGTAAACTTAGTTTGACTTAGGGGGGGTCAACTCGCTCCAAGTTCTTGTCAGTAAGACATGAACCTCTCAAGTGCGCGTGGGCAGTCCTACATATTTTGTTAATTTCATCCAATCACGCAACTTCATTATTCTTCCGAAAATATTGTGAATTCTTTATTTTCATTCGATTTTTTGATCCGTGATCCGTCTTCCGAAAAAGCCAAAAGTAAAATCTAACTTTCTTTCTGTTTGATTGAATTTTTCTTTTCCCAGTGTTGAAGATCGGTCGATAGCTTCTCTGTCGGTCTATTGTAGAACTTTTCATTATTCCGATTCTATCGTCGATATTTTTACTATGAGAGGCTTACCGTATTTTGAAAAAGAGTTATTACCATTTTTGTTCAAAACAGACAATATCAACTACGAAAATTTGATCGATGGATCTCTCGATTCGCTAGAGTATCAGGTAAAAAATAATTGATTATTATCATTGTTATTATTATTAGATTTTACGCTATTTCCACATTTTTCAACTGTCCTCCATTGGCTCCCAATTCGAGAAATTTTCTCACACTTTTTCCCACGATCTGCTGCTCGACCTGTCGGATTATTAACTGTGCCGTAATCGAATATCCGGAATATTCTACATACGTCAATTTTAGTTTCTCGATTTCAATTTCTGCTAACATTTTCCCAAAATTCGAAAAATTCGAACCGTTCGATTAGGCACGTAAAGTTTATGGGCCAATATCATTTTGGATAGAATTTTAAATTGGAACTCTTGGATTCTCTTATTCATTCAGCGTTTGTCGCGAAAATTCCGTATACCGTTTCACACAGGACAAATTCTTTTCGAAAGCCCGTCATTCTGGTATAATGCATTTACTCAAAGTTATTTGTTTTACCGGTTTCATGCATATTATACATACCTAACTACGTTATTATTTTTAGGTCATGCAATTCATTATAACGAGGGGAAATTCATGTTAGTTTATCGAAAGTCTGCTGCATCTGTAACAGAAACGTGGGTATTTTCTTTCCAATCATAAATCATTCATCACTACGATAGATTTCGTTCCGTACATGGAAGAAAATTGTCTTCATATTTTGAACTAAACAATTTTCTCAATTTTTACATCGTTGCGTTTTCTAATTTTCCGCACGGAAGTAAAACAGTTGGAAAGGTCTAGGAAAGAAGAATAAATGATAATTTCCGAATCTAATTCTAATTTCCCGATCAACGCAATAGCAAATTAGGTTCCGCGATTCGTTTTGCCGCACGGATTAACGCAGACCGCACTGGTTACCTAAAAATTCGTTTTCAAGTAAACGTAGCCCTTTCATTACAACTACTTGTATAGCATATAAACGTCAGACATTTGGTTACATCAACAATTCTAATGGATTGCAATTAATGCGGTAAAATACGATTTCTTTCTTTTTCTCTTGCTGTCATATCGTTGCGAAAATCGATTGACTCAATCATTCGATAATCCATACTCCGATAAAGTAAAAAATCTGAAGATAGTTGCGAAATACGAAGAAATTTTCAATTAATAACAACAACAGAGGTTCGAAGGGTACAGACAACTTTATTGTGATCATACGTTCCTAATTCAACATCCTCGTCCTCGTCGTCGTCGTCGTCGTCGTCATTATTATAATCGATGCGATCATAATGACGATTTGCAAACTAAAAGAGAAAGAAAAAAAAGGAAGAAGTTGATCGAGTCAAGGTAATAACTCTGCAGAATAATTTTTACCAGATACGCTAAAATTCGATTGAATCGTGTTATCTTATTCTTAATTCACGCAGAATCGAATCTTCGACATTTTTTCAAGAGAATCGCGAATAGTGTCTAATCAATGTATATTCCATTCGAATAATTCGATCGCGGTATAGCTGGTATACCGTTCAGAAGAGAATGAAATATATACCCAAGGATGACCGTCTCCTTATAACAGTGAAAATCAAATGACTCAGCACGATGTCCAAGTATCAAGTCTTATGGTCTTTCGAACTTGACACACATTTATCTGTATATATCTGTTCATTTCCAATTGGTTACTCGGTACTTCCAAATTTGGCTTGGAATCTTTTTTTTTTGTTCTCTATTCTTTCCGTTTACCCGCAATTCTTCATACGTGTGCCGATAATATCCCTTGACCATTTTCATTGAGTGTCTAATTATTACGATGATTATCATTGGTATAGTTATTATTATTAGTATTGCCGTTATTGACGCTGTACCTTGACCGATCGCAGAAAGTTATTGAAGTTAATTCGTCCCCACTTATTGATATTTTCAATCGTCGTATCGACAGTTGATCGTATAATATACTATCGAAATATGAAATTTGTCCAAATCATTTGTACGCGAAACAAATGGATCGAATTTTTGGGCATCATTTTTATTTTATAGTACTGAAACATGCTTATATAGAGAGGTATGTACCTACCTAGAGTTATAGTTTCTACCTGTTTCAGTGAAAGTTATTTTAACGATACTCGAACGGTTCTGGAATGCTTCGTTTCTATTGGTTTCCTTTGTTTTTTACTTACTTTTCCGTCTAAAATTTTAAGAGAAACGGTCAATAAGATGCTATGTGTACGAGCATCACTTGCATTTTTGCTTTTTCCAACTTGGTGTTTATAAAATATACAAAACGAACAGATGAATCAACTCTATGAATATTTTCCATATATATGCCTGAGGCTACGGTCACATGAAACGTGACCAAATTCTTTCGTTTCTTCTTCTTTTTAATAATTGCTCCGAGGTAATTTTGTCGAGTATTATCTTACATTATGCATAATACACTGCGGGTATCATTAAAACGGTTCATAACTTAAAATAAATCATGGAAAATTAGTGAGTAGACGTAGGTATATAGCGATAATTATAGGATTATGGTACATACAGAGTATGCATTATGCATCGGTGACAATTATTACGCATGCCATCATCATCGCACGAAATACCTAATATGCTTAGTCGATTTTTTAAAACGTGCGTCACATACGGCGCTGTACGCAAAAAATAAAAATCAATAGATCAGATAGCCGTCGTCGTTTCATTTTATGCATTTTTATTCTTACCGCGGATAGTTGTCTGTCGCTGTTACGATAAATTCACATTTTTATACTCGCAAGATGATACACAATTATGGTGACGCGTTTTGTCTACAGAGGTGAAGGTATCTGTAGTTTGGTTTTTTTGGAAAACTAGATTCCCTTACGGAAATGCGAATTGTATCGTTCGCATGGATATTCGGCGTTGATGAATTTTTTATTACGTTTCAGCGTTTGCAACAGCTGATATTAGTTTTTCCGTGATTTTGTTTCGTCAACGTTGTAAACTTTAGCTTCATACTCAATTTATCTGCAGTTGTTCTCATTTTGTAATGCATATACTCCGCTCTATAAATATATTGATCTATTGTATGATGATCGGTTAGAAAGTTGGATCTCGTTGACCTACGATCGATAATGCTGAACACAGGGATCGATTAGACCCAGACAAGCCAGTGTACTGTATCGAGAATGAAGAAAAGATCGTTGAGATCATTCGATCGTAAAGCCATGACCGCATGACTCCGGGTCATAGTTCGAAATAGCAATGGGTTATATGTGTACCATTCAAATCACGTATTATTACATACCCTACTGCGAGAATAATATCTTTCTCTACGTTTTGCTTCTCGAAAATCGCATATGCGGAATATCCATATAGATCGTACTCGGCTGTGATTGATTTTCAATATATTTATTCGCAGATTCCTTAATCGTCGATATTTCCGCCTACGCGATGATCCCACAGGTGAAAATGATAATTAAAATGAAAAATAGAAAGACCAATAAATCATTTCTGTGCCCGAAAATGGCCTGGCAAAAAATTCATCCTCCTCACGGAAGAAAAAAGAAAACCAGTCTAAAATACGAGAGAAAAAATGAGCGGTATATACAGAAACACAAAGCGGTGTTACCATTTTTAGTATTATGAAATTGCCGGGTCTCCATACCAGACGGCATACATAAATAATTTTTTTTGCCGACTATTTTTCTTGCAATTATTATTTTTTTTTTCTTTACCACAACGGGATCTCAGACGCCCAATGAGTTATCCATCAATCTTCACTATTTCTGTGTTCAGTCATAAAGCGTGGGTGGACAGCGTCAAAACGAGTCTGAAGAATTTGCATGAATTTGAATAATCAATCAACTACGCCAATTCGCGACTCGAGTCATCCACTCTTTTCGACAGATCGGCAACTTACTGTCGGTGGAAAGAGTTGATCTGATCGGATCGTGTAGTTCGTGGCTCGTTACCGACCGACGGTAACTAACCGTTTGGAGAAACCTTTTCTCATCCGATCTCATCAGATTACCTCTCAAGAATTCAAGAATTCGAAACCTCGAGTAAAAAGATCATCAACCGATTACTTGCCATTAACGCAATCGTCGATCCAAATAGACCCACGTGGACACAAAACCGTGAATTTCAGTCGGCAATTGCGGAGCTCTTGGAACCTGTTTGACCGGTAGAAATTTTAACTCTCGATCAGAAGTGTTAATTATTTTTAATCGACGATCCCCACGTTTTCGGACGGTCGTTAAAGCAGATATTCTTTTTCTAAGTGATCGTTACTCGCATGGTTATTAAATTGAACAGAGTAACTTTTCCAACGAGAAGTTAAAGTAGGTAGATTGGTGTGAATCGTTGTACTATTCTGGGTCTTCGTCATTTTTCTGCACATAGTTAATAACGAAAAATGAATAGTGGAATATATACTATTTAATAATATCATACCGTGGGGGAAAATTGCAATCGTTAGCTACATTATACCTAGATCGAGATAGCATCGAATCTGACCTAGTGAGTATCTAGATAGGTACGGTAACATGATATTACCGTAATTATTTATTCATGATTCAAAATACATTATGGAAAATTGCGTGAACATTGCGGTCACGCTTTTGAGTAACGAGTAACGCACTCGTAACTTCAAAGTGAATTATTTTAACCAAGACTAATTTCTCACTCACTCGAATCTACCGAGTAGGCAGGACCTGCTAGATTACCAGAGCTATCATCGTTGATTCTATTGTGAATTCGTTTATGGAATACGAGAGGCATGTGTTATTGCGTGGAAAATACACATAAGCAGAACAAGAAAGAAGATAGAAAACTGGAAATCACGTTTCTTTGATTGATCTGTAATTTTATATCAGGAACGCACGGTTCTGATTTCATCCAATAATTCTCTTTAAATTTCGCTGCATTTTACAAAAATTCAATTCTTTACCTCTATTCTTCTATTCGAAATACCTGAAATTTTTCGATGCATGATTATTTCAACGTACAATTAGGCGAGTATGCTAATTTCCCAATCTTGGGGGAAAAAAAAGAAACCACCGTGGTTTAATGACGGCGAATTCCTTCCCGAAAAAAATTCTGATATCAATCCATCTTCGCGCATTTATTATTGTCTAGCTTTCACTTGCTGAGAGTACGTAGGTATAACATACCTAAACGCGCGATTCGTATTCAAATTTTTCTATCTTTAGGTTATACTTGTCTAACAGTTATAGCGAGCAAACAGCTCGTCTCGTTTATGTGGATAATAATGGTTTTGAAAATTCATTTTTTATATCGTCCATCAAGAGTTATTGCTTCAATTACACGACGCACGATAAGTTTGCGAAATATAATTTTCTCACCTTTTTATTTCCATCATAATTACCGATTTTATGATTTTAGATCTTTCGCACCTTCTTCAATTAGGGAGTATAAAAATTTCAAGATGAGTAAAAAATCGGTTCAACTTTACGGTACTGCGTCCATACTCCTCTATATTTATTCCGAATCAACGATTTGGCAAAAGAATTCACGAAAGCGTAACGATTTTTGAATTCCATCTAGTATGGCAATGCCTCGATCTGCTTGTGAAGATTATTAGAAATTTTGGAATTCATCAAATTCACCTAGTATATTCCTATTTCTCTATTCATATGCAAAGAATGCGATACAAATTTCAGACTCTTAATCCAGGATACAGCCTGATGTACAGTATTCCAAACGGCATATGCTACTCGATTTCTTCGAGTTCTTCAACAGCTTCGTTGACTTATTGCGGATCGCAGATCGAAAATGGAACGGAATTGAAACAAATTTATTTACCCGTACCTCCGTAGATCTAGCGATACATTTTCTCTGGATCATGTGCGAGACAAGTTCGTTAGCGCGAGGTACCTACCTATCTAAAACGACCTCAGAAAATACCTTCGTAGCGGTAATTTGTGTCGAATAACGTACACCGTACGTACCTCCACCTGTACAGCGCATACACACGATTCAGAAAAAGTTATGGCGAGTCACTTGGCGAGTAGCTGTCTCAAGGGTTGCCACATAAATGCCCCCCTCGATCACAGTCATTGACCGACGCTGGCTATTTTACGCCTTCAAACCACGTAAATTTTTCATCATTTATACACATAATTCGCGCTATTTTATATTTTGCCGTAATTTGCGGTATGAAAATTGCACATTTTACGAACGATGAACGTGCAGATTGCACTCGGTCACGTAGCCGTCCTTTACTACTTATATGCATACGTTAGAAATTCGTACAGGCTACAGTAGCACACTATGTATGTACCTAACTGTCTTTAATTTCATTTCATTTAATTTCACTAAATGATCTTCGCTGATCAGATCTTTGTGATTATTGAATCGATAATCTGTTAAGAGCTGTTTACGATTAGATTATTATTCAGATGCATCTCGTGAAATTTTGCTATTTTTAAACCCGAAGTCTCAGTCTGGTCGAAAAGTGAAAAAAAAAACAATTGAAGGAAAGGAATTCAGCATTCTCTAAAGTAGTTAGAGACGAGGTCCCAACGCGTATTCTAGCGACCAGAGACCTGGTTGCTTACGAGTTTGAAATACTCATATTTTTCTATTCGCTATTTGTTCGTCCATTCTACGATTTTTATCCATAAAAATATCAATCAGTTCCCACATCTGGTTGGAAATTTGAATAATAGTTTCTAATTTTCGTAATTTATATCAACATACCTAAGTGCAGTCGAGTGTTATTTCTGTATATTCTTATTAAATTCGTATTCAACGTTCTCTTGATCTTGCCTCACTTGTCTGTATACATACATACTCGACCAAATTTACATCAAATTTACTAAAAATACCTGCTTCGAAAGTAGACTGAACTTTGGAAGAAAAAAGAAAGAAAAACACATGAAAAAACTGAAAGAAACAACGAAATCGGGCAACTCCACACTGTTCCAAACTTACTGAAAACTTGTAGGTAAGTTACATCCACCTGCAACCTAAATTCCAACGAATGCAATACAAGCGGAATGACAGATTTCAGTTCAACAATACATACGTATACCTAGCTATACTCTTCAGTGCTTAGGTAGGTATAGTAACGTTGACGATTTTCGGGTTACCAGTTTTTCTAGTAGAGAAAACAAATCACAAAAAGGAAATAACGAAGTAAAAAATGTCGGTCAATCGTGTTTCCCCCTCTGTTTCTTCGCTCGACTCTTGACCCGCAGTTCTCATTATATCAGACTCGCCTAGACACGTGAGGAGGCATGTCCCGATACCGAAAGGTCATGCCCGGAATAAAATAAATCTGATCCCTGCGGCGTTTGGTTCAGGCAGGTGAATTTATACGGAAGAATCGTTACTCTTTTTTCTTATGTTTTCACTATGTTTCCCATATGGGATGCCGAGACTCAAGTATTCGATAAATCTTCTGTATATTTTTCAAAATCTCTTTCGAACCGCGAATCACTTTTGATTTAAAACATTTGCCGATCATACAGAAGAAGTCTTATCCGTTACCTGCATAAGAGAGAGAGAAAAAGAGTTGGTATAACTTTGATCCGTCATTGAATTGAGAAATATCTATATATAAGTCTATATAATGTACGAGTAAGAAAATTTTGAAAGTGTTCTCCCGATATTCTCAATTAGTTGGTTTCTTCTTTTTTCTTTTATTTTTTTTACTCGGAATACCTACAAATCATCAAATTTGCGCAGTATAAATAGAAATTTTATTGCACGCGGCAGTCAGAAAGGGAAGGCAGCAGCAGCAGCAACAGCTGTAAGAAAGTGATTTGTGTAATTATTAATTAGTTACAGGAAAGTTAAAACTTTATTCGGTTAGAGAAGCAAAAGTGTGTGAAATTTCGGTGTATGTACATACGTATACGTACTGCCATGTATATACACCGTTATTAATTCGTTTACAGTGGATCTAGCTGCGGGTATAATTTGGTTGCTTAGTCACTTTTCACACCTCCGATATCTTTACGCCGCGCGATCAACTCTCCACCGCCGCGCCGCTGAGAAAATGTTCTAAACGTCGAGATTTGACTACTAAGATTTGTTTGTTTGTTTGTTCGTGTGTATTTTTTTTCCTTTCTTTTGTTGTTTTTTTTTCTCGTTTTTTGTAGTTTTCAATCATCGGTAAGTAGCTGTTGTAGTATATACGTACGCTATATACAAAACGAGAGAAGGAAATGATAATTCATTTTTTATTTATTAACTTTCTCCAGAGAGCGGATCCATGGTGATGAGACAGCAGATATTTATACGTCCGAACCTACACGTTTGTAGGCATTCTCGGGGTTTTGAAAGAAAAAAAAAGAATTATACAAAAAAGAAAAGAAGAAAAAGGGTGAACGATAAATTTGTTTTTTGTACAGTAGACCCCACGCGGTCGTGAGACCGGGGTATGTAATGTTATGGCGAACAAGATGACGAAAACCAAAACCCGCTGAAATTCCGTCGTCGAAGAAAAATCGGAATTTTTCGTAGTAATTTTGGGAGTCCACCGAGACGCGCCCGGGCACCCGCGACGGGAATTGGTAATGAATTAAGATTCTTCTTGATCGAAAAGTTTGAGCCGATGTAATTTTTCGTAATATTGCTCGCGTTAACGTTATATAAACTTCAGTCTCAGCGTATCTCCGCCGCGAAAGTTTAGTTTTTGAAAAAAACACTGATTTCTTGATCCACTTATACTTTATTATTCCGCATCCTCTGAAGATTAACGCGTACAGGTATGCACAGTGCATTGGGTAATGACACGCTATTAACACGCGTATCTATGGTATCCACCTCGTTGATTTGCTTCGATGAAAGTCAATCGTTTACGATGTGCAGCGAAAGGCAAACGTAAAATTTATAGTGTATATATCTTATCAGGAGTATCGACACCACAGCTCCTAATATGATTATGGTAAATTAGAAGGAAAACTTGTACCTACGTACGCACTGCGGTGAAAGTCGATGAAGTAAAATGGAAAATCCGACCGCTTCTCATTTTATAATTGAAGGTATTCTATATTCGTTTTGTTTGTTCGTTTCTTTTTTTTTTTTTTTCATCATTGTCTTTCGGCGATCATATTTTTTCCATAAGGCATGTAAATTCGTGAGAAAAATTAATCGTTATGTAAGGCCTTTGCTCGATGTATACTGCATATGTATATACTATGTATGCGTCGAGATGTCGAATGTTGCTAAGCCGCATAATCAATCCGACGTTTCGTGTATTTGATCGAATCGAAGAAGAAATGATAATGAAAATGTTGAAACATCAGATATTGCACAAAAAAATTGTAAAATTACGAGACCTAGGAGATCTGTTTGCCCGTTATCGCGTCTCCGATGTATAACATACTGCCTATAGTCATAAGTAGAACAAAAATATCTAATGTACTCGTACGTGTAATATCGAAGTTCCAATACGAAGCGTAGTTCCTGCTGCATTCAAGCTCGATTATCGTGGGCGAGTATACATATGGCAGGCAGCAAGCAAGAGCAACTTACTCCGCCCATCGTCCTCACTTCCTGCAAAGGGAATAATAGCTTTTAGTTTCTACCGGTAATAAAAATACAACGACAGATACGATCCGATCCGATCCGATCCGATCCGATCCTTCCTTGAGGTGAAAAAATATACAACATAGTGAAAGCTGACGCTCGCTGGAGAGCGAGTATCGATTAATTTATGTTTTTCAATAACGTATCTCGTTAATTGGACGAACAATGTTCGGTCTACTACTATTCACAATTATTGTACACACCTATACAATCACATTTTTTGGAAATTCGTACGGCGGAAAAGAGCTATCGATCGAAATGCTTCTCACACATGATCTAAAATTCGTTGGATCTAATTCGTTCCGGTTCAATAGAACAAAAATTCGGGGAAAAAAAATCGAATAAAGTTGCAGACACTCACTTCAGCGAGCGAAGATGCTTTCTGCTACGATAAAAGTTGCGGATAGGGACGAAGAAAGGGAGAGAAGGAGGGGAATCAAGGAGGGAGTAGTGCCGGAAGAAGTGGGTCGGCCTTCGGACGAGACTCTTCATGTACCTCGACTACTTCGCGGGGAACATACACTTGTTCCTTGTAAGCGACGAACGTCAGACGGCGTAAAATTTTGCGCGTGATACAGCTAGCTGCTGCACCGTGTTCCCTCTATTCTAGGTCGATATTGTTTCGATTACTTATCAAATGGTGCGTGTGTGTTATTTTTCTCCTATCGAGTTCACCGAGGGGATCCATTTCTCAAAAAATACGAGAACATAGAACAAATATTCCCGAGTGCTTCTTCGCTTTACTCATTCGTTTTGTTTGTTTGTTTGTTAAACTCTGTAAAAGAAAGTGGCCGTTGGTGACAAAATTTCACGGTTTTCCCAAAATTATTCCTAAGGTCGGGAATCGGTTTATCAATATCTAGGAGTCCGAGACTCTGGACTCCAGTGCGGCAAACATGAACATATAATTTGTTATGCAGTGTCCTCGGAAGATTTCGTGCATTCGGAGGTGACCGACAAATTTACATATTAAAACGGTCACTAAAACAACGAGAACGAAAAGGAAAGAACCAAGGAAAGAAAGAGAGGAAAAGAAACGAAAGAGACCTGTTTCAGGTGATAATATCGAGCGGTGATTATACGAATAATAAAGAAAGACAAAATTAGCCTACTTAATCGCTGCATGTAAGACTAGTTCGCGGTGGTAATTAATATTAACGGCTATAGAGGAGCAGGAGCCGGGCATGGGCAATCACCGTTAATCATTTAACATTAATAATATATAAATATATAATGAACTGGCCGGCGTTACTGTCCGTTAATAAACAGAGAGATAAAATTCACGCGGGTGTTTATATCACGGAAGAGTGATTTCGAACCATCGTCACATCGTCATCGCTAATCATAAATTAAGGAAGAAACAGAAAACAGATAGAAAGAAAAAAAAAGAAAAGAAAAAAAAGGAGGAATTCGAGACGCGAAGAGACCGGAAGTTGGGTATCTCGATTACGCAACTTGACCAACGCCAGTCGCCATGGGTGACCTAAGGATCATGGATCCTAGGATGGACCCAAGATTTAATAACGACGGGAAAAATAGACCGTGGCCACCGATGTATAGAACATCCCCTTCGAGAGGTCCTTCGTTCTGCTATAGACCGGTACCGGTTGAGCCAATGCCACCGCAATGGATGCCACCGCACGAGTACAACTATTTCCCTGCGCCAAGAATGCCGCAAAATAAAGGAAGAGACTATTACTACTTGACTCCGTTGTACAGGAACGCGATGCCTCCTCCTCCTCCTCCCATTCAAATACCAGCAGCAATGGGAATTGCTCCGAAGATGATGGTCATGCAGGATCATCCTGGTGTCAGGGGACGTTTGAGGAGCCAAAGTGGCCAAGGACGACAAGGGAGGCAGAGCGTCCCGCCGTGTACTTGTTCCGTTGGCAGGACGAGGTCCCTGGAAGATGTTAGAAGCGAAGTTAGCGAGTGGGAAGAGTATAACGATGAAAATGGTAACAATTTAGTTACCGTCATGAAGAATGGTGTTCACGGCAGAAGATCTATGGAAAATTTACTCGACGTTGGCGATGGGCGTGACGGGCGTGATGGGAAATTTGAAAAGTTCGATAAAAATGGGAAACTCGACAGAATTGATGAATCGAATGATAAAGTCGCCGACAAACCGCCGAGGAGAAGAGGAAGTTATATGGTTCGTAATTTGTTTGTTCAATAGCAAGTGTGAGATGGTTGTACCTACGTCCGGAGAAATCTATAGTTTCTCGAATACGAAAAAATATGAAATGAAAAATATTCGAGAAGGGGAAGAAGAAGAGCAATAAAACTCAAGATAATTATGATTAAATTCGAGAAATTTATCGCGCGCTTCTGACGATCCCGCGTGTACCGCCTGCACTGTTGGTATAATGTTGTTCGAAATTCACTTTCGAATAATGTTCGCGCAATTTATTTTCGTTTAAATTATAATCTTGACCGTTGGTGGCCGCGGAAAAGATCGTGAAAAAATGGAAATAATGAGAATAAAGTACACTGTGTACTTTATACACGGTGGGTTAATTAGCTATTAGCCAGTGAAAAATATCTCACATAACGCATAAATTACGCAACTTCGTCATATGATATCTACCTTTCACCGTTTTTAAGTTTTCTCTTAAAACAGAGAGAGAAAAAACAACAATTCTGTTGTTGTGATATATATGTCGATTATATATCCTTTTCCCAAAATGAAGGATATTTTCACCGTTTGATAGATCCAAGCTCAATGCTCTCGATCAATTGCACATTTTCGACAAAAAGGTATCTTATATCTGCAGCGCCCATCAAAGTCACAGATTTTCTCGATCGTTGACACGAAATTGTTGTTCAACGCGTATAACGAATGCAGTTTTGGAAAACAATGAGCAAATTTGATCACAGATCGGATATTCCTCAATCTAATTTTGTTCTATTCTCTCAACATTTTCTCTTTCTTTTTCACTAATTTCATGCATTGGAATCAGATTTCACAAGGTATATATTTCATTTTCTCCGCAGTCATCCGGATGGATAGATATACCTAGCTCTATCGTGCGATACATAAATCGCGGTACGCAACAGTGAAGTTCTTAACAACTGTATGAAATGAGTAGGAATTGCCATATATAGTATATATATGTATAGTATAAGTAGAAGTGCATCAGGAAAGCACAGTTTCTCCATTACGAATTAATTTTACCGTCGGATCTTTTCACGCAATCGAACCTATACCAGTACGATTATACATTCAGAGAGTGTTTTCCGTTGGAAGGAAACAAAAACTTGGAGAAATAAAAGACAGACGAATAAAATAGTTCTGAAACATTATCATACTGTTGAGATCTCGCGCATTTTGTTATTTACGGAATGGTCATAATAATTGTCAGATCAACCGGCTTTCCTTCGAGTCGGGTAACTTTTCGAACAGGTTGCTCTTTCGAGGTCACCCGGTATAATCGAAAGGCTGAGAAAATAGGGAGCGGGTGGGCGAAGGGGGAACGGTCTTCTTTTAGGACACACAGGGATTTTAACCATTTGCCACGCCATTTGTTAAATTATGCAGTTTTAATGATTCCAATATATTGCAAAGAGAGTTGGTAATAAATCTTAACTGTGATATATAAAGGTATGCATGTGTGTATGTATTGTACGTATATACATACTTAATCTACAGAGCCGAGTTTCCAATCTCGAGAATGCATCTGACAATCGTTCTCGCGTTAGTAAAACGTGGAAGAAACAAAAAAAAAACAAAAAAAAAACAAAACTTTCAATGTAATGATCGTACACGCATACGCGGTATAGTTAGATTCCTCCGTTAGGACGCATTCGATGTGCGTACGTAGATATATGGTACATACCGCCTATATAAAGCGTTTACCTCGATTTTATAACGATAGAGAGTTGGATTGTAAATTGTTCGTTTGATGAAGCGTTGCTGCCGTTGCTGTTGCCGCTGCACTCCTCGACGTGTTAAGGTACTGGAAAAAGTAGTACTTGCACATCGCGTCGTCTTACTCGGATGAATAGCGAAAGTAAATTGCGCTCCTCTTTACAGCTTTTCACATTGAAATAGTACAATAGCTGCGATTTCGATTTAAGATTTGATCGAGAAGCGCGGATTTTTATTCGTAACCACGCTTTTTCTTTCTTCTCTCTATCGCTCTAGTCGCGAAATGAACCTAGTCGGTCTCACAAACAATCAGTGTCACTGCAGTCGTTTTTCTCTCTCCATTCATTTGTATTACTGATCTTGAAAATTGGAACAATTTTTCCTCTCACGGTTTGAGACGCCGACCGCAGACCAACGGTGACGAAAAAATTACTGATTTCTTGTACGTAAGACAGAAATTTGAAGATGAAAAAAGGAAATGCTGGAAACGACCTTGTCGATTTCCTTTTTTTACCGTTTTTTCTTTAATTTCCGTATCTGGGCGCCGAATTCATGCCCAATGGATACCGTAGGTTATTTATTAATACAAACGAATCGTGGCGCTACCGAACAAGATTTATGATGATTATACCAGAACGTATAACTATACCTATACCTATACGTATACTGGAAGTTTCTATTATGTATCATTTGCTGCTGCTGCTGCTGCTTCCTTGATACAAGTTACGGTGCTAATGCTGCTGGTGGCCAGCTGTGAGACGAAGATGAAAAAGTATGCCGTAACCCAGATACATCTTGACGGAGGTTTCACTGCCGGATCTTAAATCTCAAAATACGTCAGTTTAATGTGTCGTCTAGATATTATTACTACGCGACGATAATCTTGTTAGCTTTAGGTTCTCCTCGGATCAAACACCTCGAAGAAACTTGACCGCGAAACGTTAATGGATAATCTGATAATACACTGTATGTATATATGTATGACCTATACCTGCACACACGCACGCAGATTAGTCTGATCGTTGAAATGAATCAGCTGATGCCGAGTGGAATGATTTCAGCATTCGAGAATTCGGAGTCGCAATTACGTGTAGAAAGTAATAGAAGTAGTACATTTTTTAACCCCATTACTTCCGTGTACTTTTTGGTTTTGGTAGAATCGAATGAAATTGTACGCTGCAGGTGAAAAGCAGAAAAAAAAGGATATTTCTTTTCGGCCAAAAATTTCCGCCGAGATCAAGACAGGAGCTATAATTATCATTGAATATTTTCATTTTTATTCCCATCCCGATTTCTTCTTTGAATAATTATAATAAAACGAGCTTCTCGATGGACCAGGAGATCACGTGAATCTCGCGGTCGAAATCAATTAATTGCATATTAAAGTAACGAAGGAAAGAAAGAACAAAAAATGGCAATGGTGAGCAAAAATTCGAGAATAGTTGCGTAATTATTAAAATACTTCTTATTTTTTTACGTTTTCGATCAATTTTCTGTGGCCATCAGGTCACGTGGTTTCGATTTTTAACGTCATATTTAACTACCAGCCACTATGTCCTAGATAATTAGAACGCAGTATAATACTTGCAACGTTAGCATGGCTCTGCCAATTACGCGCAATGTCTTCTTTATGCACCGATATGTCTCACACACATACATCAACGAGATGTAGGTACACCGTTGCACATTAATGCGGTTTGCTCTGAAGTTACCTACGTTCGTGGCACGTGGTTTCAGAAGTAAAGCACTGACCAATCAGCGCAACGTATATTCGAATTCGTTTATCTGTTGCATCACGCCGATTAGTCTCGGTTTTACCATCGGAGCAACCTGCCACGAGGGTGGCTAATTTCAAAGCGAAACCATTAATGTGGAGAAGTGTACGTGAAAGCGTCGTTATTCCAACGCAAATTGAAGGAATTGAGCTGAATTTGTTACTGCAGTCACCTCTCGACCGAATTAAACTCGTCAGTTGATGTCGCGCCTAATACATATCATCAGAGAATGATTCTTATTAATTTAGAAGATAATCCGTTAGTGCAATGAGATTATTTATGAAGTTCCTTACGACGCGGTTTTTTTCTCTCTTCGTCAAGCAGCCTGAAGACCTACTTGTACTGGATTTATGAAATGATATTTTGCCCAATAGATTAGATGCTTATATGTCTGATTAGAAGCTAGGAGACAGGTCAGTGAACCATTCGCAATCCGCGCTGCGATGATCGTTTGGTAAAAATTATGCGTATCCTTACTCCGATCCTTTCTTTCCAGTTTCTCATATTTTACAACTGTTTTTTTTTTTTTTGAAACGAACAGAATCGACGATGCCATGAAATCTAACGGAATGCTTAATTCACTAAGGTCACGGAAGAATAGTTGCTGAAAAAATATTCAAAACTTTCGGAATTTTGTGGAGAATACAAAATTTACAGACATTTACCCACAACGACACGTTTGTGAAAATGAATTCTTTGAGACGCGTCCATATCTCTGGACGTTATAAGAAATGAAATTAAACATGATTCTCTGATCGATTATCGGTTGAAAAATCGGGCGGTAAAATTTCGAGAGTTAGGTATATCCGTCATAGTCGTCACGGTTTTTTCAATCGAAGTTTAAGAATTTTTTGTCCAGATATAATACATGCGAATCTGGCGTTGAATGTCGTGACGCTTAACGAAGTGATTAACTCCGGGTGTGAAAAATTGTAAATAAAATGTGAGAAGGATGGAAAAGCACAAAAAAAAAACGAGAGAAAAAAGAGAGGAGAAAAAAGATTTCAACGGAATATAGAGTCTGTCAAATCGAATTAAGTCGCTTTCCCTACGAGGATGACCAAGATGTCGTTTACCTCTCGCGAAGAGATAATATCAGTCTCCGAACAGGCTTCCATGCTGAGTTTAATAGCCATTCGAATTTCGGTCAATCCTCCCACTGCAACGATATCGAATTTCGCTTTTAACCTATATATAGTAGCCGTATTATTATTTTCCCCATGTTTCACAAAAAGTTGGCGGAAAATGTCCCGCCATTTTTGATAGAAACAGAGACAGAGAGAGAGATCGTTTATTCCTTCTTCCAAAAACTTGAATCCGTTCCTGATGATGTACGAAAAAAAAAAAAAAAAAAAATACGAAGCGATGCAATACGATTTCGTGATTCAGCGTTCAGGAAGAAATCGATCTCGATAACGCGATCCAGTTTCTACGAGACATGATTATCATTCTGTCGAAAATAGGGCCTGTAGAAAGTTACGAGAAGATGATGATCGTGATGAATTGGTAATTTGGCCGATTGGCAGGTACCTGTAATATACTGTATAGGTAGAACAGGACGCTCGTAATCGGTTGAAATTTGATTGATTGATAATTACGATTCCGGCAACTCAATTACGGGAGAGATTGAGTTCCTTTTTTCAATTTCCGGTCCATCCGTCACAGGTATAGTTGCATGAATTGGAAAACAAATATCCGCTACAGTATACACTGCAACGTCTCAGATGTTTTTCAAAATTGAAGATAAAAGTTAATCAAAATCTATCTTCATCGCTGTTGGGCCCCATTGGGTTCATTATTCGAGATGGCTTGCATCGATTCCGCGATCATTGGAGCGGGGAAAGCGTTTAAAATTCATTCAAATGCTCTACGAATCTGAAGAAACTGTAGACAGAGCGAAAACTACGCAACTTCCCAACCGCTCAATTCGAACGCGGAGAAAGGAAATTTCATCGTTTGTTTTTTCCTTTTTCATTCTGTACCGCGTAAATTGCTCTGAATTTCTTCTCATACCTATAACTAGAGATCTTTGTAATTGGCTGTAAATTTGTTTAGTTACCGTATCTAACTGTAGTTGAGGGTGTCTAATATATATTTATACTATCACAGTATACAGGACTGGACAATAAACTGAAAGCGAGTTAAATTCATTCAATTAATCGCAATTACCGTTACAGTTCTTATTTAGGTATACTTTACAGTTTATGCGATATTACTTGAGCCTCGATTATACCGTTCACGATTTGTACACGAATATTTTCAGCTCTTGTCGTTCACCTTCCGTGAATTTTCGATATATATCACTTACATTTCCATTTCGGTATACGGACTGAAAATTACAATCGATAACGCGATCGCTTTCCGATGAGCACGAGTGCAAATTCCAATTCGATCTAGAACGTTCTTGACGATGATATAAGCTGTTCGTTAAATTTGAATCGTGCTAACGTCCAATACCTGTATGTCTCCTAGATTCCAGACTTTCCGGTTGGAGTGCTGTCTCGTATTCTATAGTTCAAGCGGTTTTTTTTTTTAATTATTCTTCTCTTCTTTTCAAAGTGCTGCTGGTGAAAGTCTTTAACAACCATCGCGTAAACGTTGTATGATTTTTTTATCGCCCTGTTCTGTTGTTTCCTTAAATCTGCCTAAACTGCCTCGTCAATTGTATTTTATGAAAGCATGTTCGTACTCCCGGCATTGTGCTCACAAACGCTGGTTGTTCGTAGGCAGGTACACGCCTGATCCAGGTGATATACTCGGTTAGGGAGTACGACGCGTATGTGGAAAATGTTACTCGCGGTTCAAATTTGTAAAGCAAATTACCTGCCCGGATCATTATACTGTAGTTCTATCATTATTATGCACCCACAGCCAACTTAATTCGGTGTAGATTCACTGTAGATCACTGTACCGTATCAGCTGCAGAGATTTACATACGTTGAAAAGTAAAAGCCCGCTTACCTCAATTTATACTCGAGATCTTACTTCGTACTCGCGTTAGCTCACTTGCTCCAAATTTCTTATCGACACTTCTCAACCTCCTTGTTAGCCCTTTCGTGACTACGTTTTATGCCATTCGGCACGCAGCTATGCAGAGGACCTACCTCCTTTAAACGTTAATTAACGAGGCAACGTGAGACCAATTGAGAAGAGGATCTTGCATAAGCGATGAACATTGTGAGAAATGATGATGAAATGTTGAAAATACCGTGAAAATTTTTGGACATTCCGAAATCTCTAAAAATCGAGATCCATCTTCATCGACGAATTTCGGCCGACATTATATCTTCTCCTGATCTTCTCGCGTCAACGTTCTGAAATTTAGCCTCGCGTTGTTACCAGTTGTTCCCAATTTTCAAATTATGAACCTTCCGCCCCTAATTTTTCTTCGCCTGTCAATTTTCAGCCCGTAACGGAATTTCCATAATAATTTCACTTCTGTCCGGTTATATTATACCGTGCGTGTGTACGTCTGTGTTTTGTAATCTCATGGCAGTAGTTTGGCACATCGCGGCCAGTGAACTTTGGTTATTGCAACAAGGCCGTTTACTCTGAAATCTCGGAAACTATTACAAATTACGTGGCCTACAATTAGAGTTTAGGTTGTTACACAAACTCTGAGCATCAACCCGATGCGGACGGACTGCACGTTCCCCAAGCAAAGTTCTTTACCTGACATCCGGGCTCAGCCCACCGTTCTAAGCTTTCTACGATAAATTCTAAGCTTAGATCATCGCGAAGATTATATCTCTATACCTATTTACTACGTATATACGTGGCTAATTTTTATCCACATACATAATACATGCGAAATCCTATGCGTATCCTTTCACTGTTGCTGCAACATCAAACACATTACCATCACGAATGGTATAGCTTTATTCTCGAACACCATCAAATGGACAATTAACACTGATAATTATTCGCGGTTTTAAACATTTCGGGGGTGAAAATTGTTGGCGTTTCGTTCCTCGCCTCTGGGTACAGAAATTCAAAAATTGTCATTCCAAATCCAGTTTCGTGAGGCTGTTAAGAAAGAATAATACCGCTAGATCACATTATCCGATATGTCGGAGAGTGATTAATTGAATTTTTCGCAATTCGTGAAGCTGATTCCTGCTTCTTCGTAGGTACCTAATAAATTTGTATATTGTATCGTATAGGAGTATGGTGTGTATCCAGCGCGAAGTATTGAGCGATTCGAGGCCATTGCTTCCAACCACTATATCGATAATGCCGACAAGAAAATTGCTCGAGAATCGTGCAATCCCTGATCATCGATTTTCAATCTATTCTAATATTGCAAAATGCACGAATAATTCATCTCTAATCCCGTGTGTTTTTCTGTGTTTCTTTGTTTTTCTCGTACAGCAAGAGCCGAGGCCTGATCTTGACGTTAGTAATGGCAGCAGCAACGGCGGACGTCCAAGATTCGTTGCTGTAACTGCTTTGGAAGATGTCCAGGCTGTTCGCTGTGCCGAATTTCATCCACATGGAAAACTTTATGCTGTTGGTTCGAATTCGAAAACTTTACGAATATGTGCCTACCCAAAACTCAGCGATGTTCGGTGAGTCACTGTCCCTACCCAAATATGTTATCGTTAATGTAACTCTGATTGCGAATGATTAGTAATTAATACTCGCTATCTAGTTATAGTTATACGTGATACGAATTCCATTTATTCATTCATCGTAACCTCTTGTGGATCATATAATACAGTATATATACCTATATGTTATATATTTCAATTTTAACAAGATTTTTGCAAACCTTGACACAATATCTGGACCACCGTAATTTTGTTATCTGTCTGAACGAATGAGAAATCAAAAGTAATGAAATTAAATTGACGAAATCGAAAAACAAAGATTTGCTCACCGGTTGTCGTGCCGTGAAATCGTTAATTTCGTTAATGGATTGATCCACGCCTCGCGATCTCCGAACTTACGTACATACGTACGTATACACACGCACATATATATATACTGTGTGGATAATCTTTTGCCATTTCATAATTTTGTGTAGCGGAGGCATTAATTTGGGGGGGCAACATTGACAGCGAAACAGCGAAAGTTACTCAATAATCACAACCTATTACATATTCGGCCAGTTTTATTCATACGCTGCACGTAGCTATACCTATATGCTCGTGAAATATATTATATTTGGCTTCTTCGATCGTTATCTATATTCTATGTCTCACCAGATAACGGACAGCGTAAACCGCGACTGGGGACGGAGGTAATGAAATGAAAAACGAACGAAACGAAAAAGAAAAAAAGGTAGAAAACGAATGAAATAAGATCGAAAGTATTTTGAAGACAAATTGCCGTCTAGTTTCATCTGAAATTTTGGTACATGGACACCCGTACGCGATCTATTTAGATCATCTACATCTACATACGTGTTTACGTACGTCACTGTAGAACGCCAAGAGTGCGCAAGAAACAACGCATGTACAGTATACACGTGGTGCAATTTGATTTCTCTTCGGCAAGGTGAACAAAAGAAAAAAAAAAAATATCATTCCCCTGAGTTTTTTCTTCTCCTGCAGTGCAATTGAATCTGTGGAATGATTCCAATTGCGGGACTCCTTGTTGAGAATCATTATTATTATGGGAAAGATGATTGTATAGAATCACGTGATGCCAAAAGCATTAGAATCGGTAGGTAATACCCTCCTCGGTATTTTTTACGCTCTACATTGCTTCGTTGTTATTATACAACGAAATTGTCCTTTCGAAATACCCTGAGTAAGCAGTATTTTCCTCTTCGCTGTAGTATTTTAAATTGAGTTTGACATTTTCTCGCGCGTCTGGAGCCAGTCACTGTCGTCAAATGGAAGACAGCTCAAATACCTGTGGGAACAGTATGGATGGGCGATATTTCTAAATCAGACGTCTGCTGATCAATCCCTACGTAGAGCCTTTTCCATTGAATGTATATATGTTTCTAATTTAGTCGGCATTCTACAGTGACATGAAAACTCACATTAGAGATACATATCTCATGCACCAAGACGCTCAAGTAAGTTATCCTTAACGAGTGGCCGAAGCCTTCATGCCAACCGGAGCATAAATACACTCCGAGAGTAATTCAATTTCAGTTGTTAAATATAAATTTGTAAACCAAGAACGCGTTGGATGCCTCGTCGTTTTTCATCTAACGCATGGAGCTTTTCGCAGTTCGTCAATTTTTCAAATTCCGTTACCGATTTTCGATTCAGTTATTCAATATTTCCGCTCTAGCTTCCACTTCACAGTCAACTATGTATATGAGATTTGGTCTGAGAAACAGTTTGCATTATTTCTATTTTTCCGGCTCTATATAATCGTAGGTGAAGATTTTTCAAACTATTTTTTTATCCGGTCGACAATAGCTCGGACTGGAATTTTTTGGGCTGATCAGTGAAAAAAGTCCGTGCATTGATGGAATTTTCGAACGTCGAAAATTCAGCGGTAGCCCCTTTGGAAGGTGTTACATTAAATAATTAACGGAGCTGGACCTTGAGCATGACCGTTACACATTTTTTCTTCTCTTTTATCATTATCAAGTTTCGTAACGGGATTATATTTTTTCAATGCGCACTCAAATGTGGATGATAATTGTTAGTTCGGTTCCGCGGTCCCTAACTATTAGATCCACGATTCGATGAATTATTAATGAATTGTAATTAAGAAAAAGGAGAAGAAGAAGAATCCATGCACCTAGTTGTAATACAGAAAATGATGTACACTCGGTAACGGATTTGTTTCCTTATAGATCACGGTCAAGATTTTATATTTAGAAAAGAAAACATATTTCTTCTGTTTCTTCCTCTCGAATTACGGTATTGGGCGATGTTCTTTTGCAAGGCTTCCGGTCTAATATTGATTATTTCCGCTAAAATTGTTCATATCTCTTGTCCAATAATCTTGCATGCATACCTACTTACTGCGTAAACGATTGTAATTCCGTACCGCTATTTACCTAATTGGCAAAAAATCTACCGCAGGTATTACAAATTGAGGAAGTAATTTGCCGTTTTAAATAAACTGCGAAATTGATTTGTTATTAATATTGTAGTACAATGTATTATATTATGTGATGTCATGGTGATACAATGCGTGTGTGTAGGCCAAATGTCACGCGTTCATAATGGCGAGCTGGCATACGGACGGCACTCGCATGAATAGTTTAGTTACTCCTCCTGTAAGAGAAGATCTTGAGTACAGTACCTGAGTACCTTTTTGAAAAATAATCAAACATCCGCGAAGACTAGGTAGGCACTCGCACGCGTCGCTTGGAAGCAGCATATTTCTCTGACGCATGCAGCGTTAATTAAACGAGGGTAATATTATTATAGTGTTTAGAAAGTTGTGTGAAAATTGGTTAAAAAGAGAGAGAGAGAGAGAGAAAAAAAAAATTAATGGCTCTTCTTTCAAATGCCATGTACACGTATATATGTCTCTCATGCAATACGCAGCAGATACGCAAGTACGTACTGTAGAAAACTCATTGCGACCTTGTAGAGATGTCTATTTACAGCCGGGGAATCTTGTATGACCTGATAAATCTTCGTGATTTGGTTAAATTTGTTCTCCATTATCGAAGAAAAATTGGTTGATTGTGTTTCGCACAAACTGTTATAACATAACTCATACGTCCATGGGGAGGTACGTATGTACCTACGTATCACGTAGATCATAATTTCGAGTCTTTTTTTCTTCAGAGAGATTTACTCAAAATTTGGATATTTCAGAAACTTTTTTCAGGATTAAATTCATAAGAAAGAAAACGAAAAATTAAAGAATTTCTAATATGTTTCTGGAATTTGTGCACGATCTGTTGATTTAAATTGTACGAATATAAGCTGGCACGTAAACGGTGAAATTAAGGGTGGGAAGGGTGAATCTCTCACGTGAGGGTTGAAAGATTAATAGCATCAAGATTTTCTACTCTCGACTGCATTTCGTGTCGTATAATTACTAACAGTCTAGTCAGTTATTGTGGCAATGCTATGATTTGCAAAATTATGCGCATGGTCACCGTCCTTTTCATTTTTGACATAATCGCATCGACCGAACACATAAATCTCACATTTATTTTATAGTCTTCCCGTCGTATATACGGTACGAGTGTATTATCAATTAAGAATGTTGTGAAACAGTATAACTTGACACGGTATATTATCGTCTCCTGTTTTATAGATCACATAAATTATTTTCATGCCTTCGTTTCGTTTCCTCTGTAATATATAAGTCTTGAGAAAGATCATAGCCCGACGATTGAATAATTTAGTGCGTGGTTTTTGCTCGCGATGTTAATTCGCGAATTTTGAATAATATATAGCTGTATACTGTGTGTTGGTCTAACTTCTCGAGTAGACGCCTACTTTTTGTTAATCATCACAGCGGCATAAATTCGTCGGGAGAGAGACCTGACGCATAAAATGATAATTCGCGTAGAATCTCGATGGTACAATACATCGGACATATCATATTGAAAATTCAATATACTGGATTGAAATTTCGTAATGTTTCGTTTCACTGCAGTCATCAATTACCAATTATTAGCTATCTTTTATCCAAGGTTAAAACAATCAATCGCGAAGATATCCGCTGGCTTCGGCTGTAACGTATTTTGAATGAAGAAACCAAAAAAAGAAGAAGAAAAAAAAACCAAAACGAAGGTATCGAAAGTTGTTTCCGAATTCGAAACGAGTATATCCATTTTTTTGTTTTTTTGTTTTTTCACCTATAATTTATGCCACGTACAAACTGAATTTCAGATTACTCTTGAGGCATAATTTATCTGCAGCCATCGGGATCGCTTCAGCTTGAATTTTCATTCTTGTTTAATAATGTACCATATTTATACATATCGCATATATGTATATACATATTTATACGTGAACTCGATGCAATGTATTATAAGTGTCGATTTTAACGAGGGGAAAACGTCGAGAGTTAAATATCGTCTACTCGTTGGTGTTGGTGTTCTTTAAACAGTCCAGGGAAAATTAGATCCAGTTAATTGTACGCGAGCATATAGTATCTATACGTATCTATGCATGTATGCATGTACATATATACATACATGTTCATACATAACATACGAGTTTCAGAGAAAGTCGAGTTCGTATCTACAGCGAGTTTAATAAGTGCATGCCTCAGTGTAAACAACCCTCCTTGTAAATTTATTGCAGATTCTTTACCCCCCCCCCCCCCCCCCCTTATTTCTCACTTCATTTCTTCTTTCTATTTTTTACTCTGAGGTGAGACCGTCGCGAATAACGCGTGATTCCAGCCTACAGCGAAGTCTCTCTTACCTCTTTGCTTCGTTTAATTAGTAACTCGAGATCAGCACATGAATGCTGGGAATATGTCTCACCTACACTAACACCGATGAAAGCATATGTTCATCATTAATTCGCTTTAACTAGCCTACAGGCAAATATATAGGGCTCGAGATTAGGCCGATGAAACGAGAGCGAATCCGTAGCGCTTCGGTGTTTTCATTTTATCTCCTCCCACCCATTTCAAATTGTGAATGCATATCTTCACTTTGATTATACGAATTGTGAGGAAGTTTTCGTACCTGCAATTGAGATGTTTTTCTTCATCTTGTTGCAGGGAGGATCATCAGACTTATCAGCCGACCGTTTTATTCAAACGAACGAAACATCACAAAGGATCTATTTACTGTTTGGCTTGGACTCCGGACGGCCAGCTAATGGCAACCGGAAGTAACGATAAAACGGTCAAACTGATGCGTTTCAACGCCGAAAATTCGAACCTCGAAGGTATACGATACGTAAATAAATTATTATTGTTATTAGAATTATTGTAGATCAGCGCTCGATGTTTCGATTTTTGTTCCATTCTTTTTCTACCGAACGTTGATACGATTTCGATAAAGGTCTATTATGAAAATTCCTACCCGATTTAGAATAAGTTAAGTTATCGGTCGATCAATGAAAACTCTTACTTTTCTCTTCAAATCTCTGCTTGAATTTGTTACTTGTCTTTTCTTTCTATTCTTTTTCCATTTCGTTTTTCGATTCTTTCAGCCGCATGAACGAAAACCGTTTTCTTTCTCCGGGTGCAATTTATTGCGGAACCGACCGAATAATCGTCCCGAAAAATCAAAGAATACAAGAAAATCATTGGATCGTTGAATCGTTGAATCGTTGAATCATTGGATTGTCGAATCGTTGCTTCTATTGTAGTAGTGTAATGAACCTGGATGACCTTTAGCAAAGAAAGCCGGACGCAATGTACCTACCTGCTCACAGCGTCCAGTATAAATTCTCATTTCTCTTATTAAAATGTTATTTTTATTACACTACTTCCTCCTAATTCTTTTAGTCGCGGTCATACAGTCGTAACATTAATTACATCCTAACGAAAGTAAAATTTCGCTCTTTCGTAACCGAGATAAGACATAAAAATGACTAGAAAAAAGAAAGGAAATAAAACGGAAACAGAAAGAGTCAACAGGCACGTTATGTGTGATTTTTCTTTCATTTTATTCTATATATCGACATTTTTTCAGGCCAAGAAGTTGAACTCACAATGCACGATGGGACAGTGAGAGATTTATGCTTTTTGGAAGATACTTCGAACAAATCAAGTCTTCTTATTAGCGGAGGCGCTGGTGATTGCAAAATATATGTTACCGACTGCGCAACCGGAACTCCTTTCCAAGCTCTGAGTGGCCACAGCGGTCATGTACTTACTCTTTACAATTGGGGCGGCGCGATGTTCGTAAGCGGTTCACAAGACAAAACTGTAAGATTTTGGGACCTCAGAACAAGAGGCTGCGTCAATATGGTCACACCGGCAACCGTACCCGGTAGCAGAGTGAGTTCGGTTAAAGAGGAATCATATTTTCCACTTTATTTCTTCATCCGAGCTATATGCAACGAAGCTGTCGTTTTCCTGTCATCTGCCCGGAATACAGAATGAGATTCCCTTGTTCATTATAGTAGTTAGATGAAAAGAATCATCAGAATCAGTTGATTTTGTGGTTTTTTTTTCTTCACTATTTCGCTCGATTCGCTAGTTTTTGGGAGTTTTCATTTGTAATTTGTAATGTTTCACAAATTTAGTATGCTAGACGATGAAAACAAATCGCACAAACTTTACGTAGAATCTTACGTTGTCGTTGTAAATATGTGTGTACGTATTGCATAGTTTTAATTTCTGCTAACGATATCGTTTCACGCAAAAGATCCTTTCTATTTTTCTCTCGTTTTTTTCCCCCCTCCCCCCGACCGATAAATATCTGATCATTTTTTCTAGCACTAGCACGTACGTTCATCTCTTTTATAGTCTAGCTTTATTTCATCATCATCAATCATGTCTCATCACCTATACTGTCGATTCATAATACCGCCGCTGCCGTCGCACTTTCGTGATCAGATTTTTATCGGTCGTTCAATTGAACAGCTGAAAAAACTTTTCCGCTATTTGTCTGAGTAGCATTTGATCCCTTTACAGGTCGGCAGTCCCGTGGCGGCTTTGTGCGTCGATCCATCCGGCAGGCTTTTAGTATCCGGTCACGAAGACAGCAGTTGCGTTCTATTCGATATCCGCGGCGGAAGAACTGTGCAATGTTTTAAACCGCATGCTTCCGATATCAGAAGCATCAGATTCTCACCATCGGCTTATTACTTGCTCACCGCTGGATACGACAATAAACTTGTCCTCACAGATCTGCAAGGTGAGCGGCAGCCCAGGACGAATAGATTTTCAGTTCAATTATTTTTTTCTTCACATTTTTCACAGATGTTTAAACATATTGTCTTACTCTTGTTCTTCCATCTTTCTAGGCGACCTCACCATGCCGTTACCGAGCGTCGTCGTTGCTCAGCATCAAGATAAAGTTATCTCCGGTCGATGGCATCCGACTGAATTTTCATTCCTAAGTACCTCCGCCGACAAAACAGCAACCCTCTGGGCCTTACCTCCGGTTTAAGAAAGTTTCACCTCCGTACTTTCTCTTGTCTTCGTCGTCCTGTACATTTGATCAGACTTACGCCGTGGTCTTTTGTTCATGGGCTTCTTTTTGTCTCCGTTTATTTCCTCGTTTTTCCTCTTCTCGTAAAGACAAAGTGACTCACTCATTCGGTAACGATCATCCAATTCGATGAAATTTGTGGTAAGACAGGAATCTGTTGCCTTTTACATGTATGTGTAACGTAGATTTTAGATTCTAGGAACGTATCTACCTTCGATGAACAGCGATTCTTTCCTCCTCTTTTCTTCAATCCATCGATCCGATCGATCGATCGTCTCCTCTAGTCTGCATGGAGACAAATTTTTATTCGTATTATAGGTAAATACATATAACGATCGGGTGAGCGGGTATTTTTTTACCTATTGTCGAGAGAGAGATAACCTTTTTTGTTTTCAATACAGAAACCGCACGCGTAATTTAATCGTACACGAATACCATGACTAATTATTATCGATAACTGATTAATTGTCGATTACAACAAGTTTAGTTATTTAGTTCATGATATTGAAAATATCGTGAAAAAAAAATCTCTATTATATATACGTATTTGAAAATCACGGATTATTCATTCATATAGTTTATAATAATAATAATGATAATAATAACAACAATAATATTAATCTTTTATTCTTTTGATCGTTATACGTTATTCCGTTTCATTTTTATCTCTTCATATCAGATCTGGATCACGGTAGAAAATGATAAGACTGCGGGTCAAACTTTTTTTCTCAATATTTAGTTGATAATAATAATTATTATTATTATAATATTAATGTTAGATGACACTTGATCTTTTTCTTTACACTTTTCACGAAACTTCGATCAATTAACTAGATTAGTCGGTCAGTTTCTCAAGTTTATAGGACGATTATTATATTCATGATACATAATATACATATAATATATTACCTGTAAAATTAGCCTGATAAACTTCTTGCTTGGTAACAAAATAGATGATAGGTTTTATCGAATTTGTTTCGCTTTTTCCTTACTTCTTTCAAATTCATCAAATCATCTCAAGAATTGTATCGGTAACATTACCATTCACTGTAAATATTTTTTTTATCGTAGAATTAACTGAGCCTACAATGTTAGCTCTGCTCGTGTACAGATATTAATATTTTCAAAGATTCTTCAAACTATGCATAAGAATTATGAAAATCTTGAGCCTTGTGTCTATTTTTAAAATTGTTCTTGCGCAGAGAAATAATAATAATAACAATAACAATAATAATAATAATAATGGCAACAATAATAATAATGATAATACTAATAATAATAATAACAACAACAACACGAGAACAACAATTTTTTTCACCCAACACATTATTCTTACTTTCTACGTTCTTTCTTTTGTTTGTATTCTTGTTTTAATTTCAATTTCACCATTGCGATCGGTATATTATAGTTTTTTCATCGCATGATGTACTCCTACTTGTTACGTATATCATGATGACAGGTCAGTAAAATAAGAGTCGAACAAGAAGAACGGAACACAACAAAACGGTGAAATTGTTTCAAAAATATTGAATAAACTTTGTGACATAGGTAACACTATAACTCGCTATACTTAATTACCCGAGAGAGGGAGAGAGACAGAGAGAGAGAAAGAGAGAGAGAGAAAGAAATGAAGGAAGAAAAAAATAATTCTAATGAATAATAAATTAATTGAGTAATTAATTAATTAATAATAATAACTTATACCTTTGTACCTATTTTTCTTGTAGATATAATATATCATATATGAATATATATATAATTATAATCAATATATAACATTATTATCATCTATTATTACGTCGTGTTTAATTTGAAAAAAAAAAAACAGAAACAGTAATAGTAAACAAATAAATACATAACTACGTTATTAAAACATATCTTTGATCAAATATCAATGAATATTTACGGTATATATAATATCAGGATATTGAATCAGGTACGTATAATATACCTACGTTGGAAAATCTTTGAGTGAGATCTGAAAGTTTACCGCGGAGAATGAATTCGACAATATAACAACGGAAGAAAGAGAGAAATGAAAACAGAAATTGTTTTGAATCCGAGATCAAAACGGATGAAGACGATTTAAATTGCCGTAAATTTGAGAATTACCTATTCCCAACGCGTTCCAGCGAAGAATCTTTGAACATGGTATTCGTCAATTCGTTTCCGTTTACTGGGCGTAAATTTAAAGCGACCCGAAAGAAAAGAGAAAAAGCAAGAAGGTAATCTCGAGCGAAACGATGCGCATTATGTGAATTCGATAAATTCCCCTAATTCTAATACCCGTATCCCTCCAATTACGTTATTTTCCACCTACGCAGCCTTCGGCAAGGCACGCTTCTAAAATTTGAGAGAAAAAAAAAGAAAAAAAAAGGGAAACGGGGTTCAAAATAGTGCCGAAGGGGCTCATCAATACAAAATTAAGGACGAATTACCTGCAGGATAAATTTTCCAGAAACGTTCAAAAATCTTACGCAGGTTGTTGACTTCGGTTTACTAACGTTGGTATAATACCAAACGACGATCACCGCTTATAGGTTACCTTCCTATACCACTTCCACCTACAGACCTACAGAGTATGCATTTTCTCTCTTTTTCTATCCTAATTCCTAATTCGGAGTAAACTGCAGTGCGAGGATAATGCTTCTCTTCGTAATCGATTTATAAAAGAGGAGCCTCCACCTATAGAGGATAGTATATAACCTTACTACTTCGAAAAAATGAAAAAAAAATGAAAAAAAAAACGAACAAATTTTCGAATATTTTATATAAATAGGATAATCATTGATTTGATTGAAGACCTCTTCAACCCCAAGGCTCCTCTCGGTTGTTATATCGCCAGCAGTCACTTTTTTACATTTCTCTTTTTTTTTTTTAGACAATCTTTGAACCATTTTTGTTAATTTTTGTCTTCAGGATTTGTATTTATTTATTTTTTTTCGGACTGCTGTATGTGTTTAAATATACAGGGAACTGGAGCAAACGAATTTCGCGTTACGTGTTGCGATACGTAAAGACGAACATATAACTATTCTTCTAGTTTCGTTTTTCTTGCATTTTCTTTTTCTTTTTTTTTTGCTTTCAAATAAATATTTTGGCCTTCGAAGGCGCGAGATGAGCACGAGTGACTTTTCGAGGGGAATAAGGAACTTGGCTTTGGGCTGGAGCACGTAGGAATCATCCAAAAGTAAACCTTAATTATAATGATCGCGCGTTATAGTATAGTATAGGAGCCGAGAGTTCGCCGACGCCACAAAGGCATCGAATCCTTCTCAGTTTCTGAAGCCCGGGGACAGAGATTTTTTTTTTTTCATGGAACCACCCACGAAATCCGCTCGTTCTTTTAGTCTTCCCTCGATATAGGTAGTACCGAACCGCAGGAATGCGTCTGTCTGGTGATATAACTCCCTAGAGGCCCCTTTCCTTCGGGGTACATAAAACTAGGGACCAGGGTTGAGGTTCGGCTTATGACAGGGTTCAAATTCCGAGCAAAAATGTCCTCGGGCCTGAACCTGAACCTGAGCCTTACCTACTTAAAAATATACCCAATTTTCAGAAGACAAAAATCGCTCTTGTGTCTGAATATACCGGCGAGGTAAAATCGAACGGAGTTTTCTCGGGTCCATGAACTACGACGAAAGTTCTATTCTTTGTATTCGTTGTTATATACATTTCGTGTTGTACAATTTTAAGGAGCTGCGTACCCCTTTCGATAAAAAAAATTTCACGCAGGTCTTGCAACTTCGAATAATTTCAAAATATCACTATCTATTGTGTGAATTTTGGGAAAATTGTTAGAGAAATGTCTGTTTAGAGTCAGCATCACTTTATACATCAATATTGTGAATTTTTTGCATGATTTTCACCTCGCGCAGACGCACGTTTAAAAAATTTACAATTCCGATTATACCAAACTGTCGGACTTTCAACGTTTATTCCGAAATCGTTTCGTAGAGTAAATCGAGCCGAGGATCGCTGGGTGCGCTTCAGTTAGCCATATAAGGTACTATATGAATCGGCGAAGTAGGCAGTTTATTAAAGTAATCGTTCCCCTAAATAATTCATCACACGCGTGTATATTCAAATTAATAACAGATTATGAGAATCACCGCCAATCACGGCTAGCACATGCTTTGTTTTATAATACTCTATCATTTGATCAGTGTTTCTCATATTGGGGTAAAGGAGAGAACGAAAGAATCTGTTACCCGATTGATAAAATTTCAAGCTCCGGTGATTAGTCGATTAGCCGATTAGCCAGTCGTCGACGACCGAGAAAACGGCGAAAAATCTCGACACAAATCGTTGTGAATTATGATGAAAACGGCGAATCTTCCGAGCATTGGTTGACCCGATATACTAAGCGCCACTGCCACATCAAATCACATTCAAATGAGGAAACGACTAAACTAAAATGATCACTTAACCTTTCCCAGAAAAACCTGCTAGCTCTTTCAGAGATAATAATAATTTAAATCGTTCGGCTCTTAGCATGCGTATAATTTGGCGTTTAGGGTCGCGTTTCGTAGTCGCCAGCGTTATAAGGACCCTGTGCTTAACGCTGTATGCTATACGAAATTGTCTTACAGAAATAAGAACCTCCGCGCCGGCCGCGACGGTCGTTTTGACTTTGGAAATACCTACTATAACCTGCACCTCTAACTCAGCAGCAGCAGCAACAGCAGCAGCAGCAGCAGTATACCTACAGCTCTACGTATAGTTGAGTAACCTGGCTTCTTTCTCTTTTAATGCCCGTTTAATAACCGCCGCGACCGTTTGTAAGCAAAACAACTCAGAATTCGTATAATTTATATTTTCAAAGTGGAATTAATCTCCACAATCACATCGATACTACGGTCACACATAGATGGTGTAGGTTGACTAAATTTTCGATAGGTAAAAATGAGTAGGAAATTAATGCAACGTAAAGTAGAAAGAAGAAGGAGTCAAAAACGAAGGAGGCACCAGCTGTCCCATATCGATGTAAGATATGTCGTTTATTTATGCCTATAACGATCGGAGGCACGCGTGTTGTTTATACCTACGTGGATAGTTTTGAGATAAAAAATGAATGCTAGTTGGTTCGAGGCAATCGATTGGTTTTCGAGACTTCATTTATCCTTTTTTCTCACATTATCTAATATACGGTTTTATATCGTAGGACGCAGATGTCGGAGAAGCAATGCACGCGTCCGTTCCATCGTTCGTCGCTCTTGTATAGTGCAGCGGCAGCAGCAGCAGCAGCAGCACCGGGACAGGCATTCTCGGATATATATATATACCTAATTTGAAAACGAAAATGAGCAGGTTTTGCGGCATAATTCATATCGTATCGGCGGGATGATAGTCATTCTCTCATTCCCTCATCTCTCCCGTATAGTATACATCGTATAAGTCGTAGGACAGTGTAGAGAGCCTAGAGTGTAGAGTGGAGACTGCGGAGGGGGCTCATAACTCTTTGTAATTGCTAATATCTCAAAACAGTCGTATAAATGTGAATTGGATACTAGTTACTACTTACATGTTAGAAAGATTTATTTCTAATATAGGTAGGTAGGTAGGTAGGTTGGTTGGTTGGTAGGAATTGGTACCTACTACCTACCATCACCGGGGCATAACCGGGCGCCCCTGCATCTCTCGCCGCGTCTTTCTCAGCCAATTAAAATCCACTTTTAATCGCTCATGCGTAATTGCCTGATATTATGTTGTCACTCCGGGGTCCGCATTCACTACAGATATCTTCCCTCCACCCCCGTAACCGCCGGAACTAAAATTCGCAGGTTCAACAATATTTCCCGATTTTTTCCCCCCCCTCAGAATCGGTATAATTGATGTCATTGGCAGAGCGAACGTCACATCAATCGGTGAGGAATCACCTCGTCGATAGCGAGTCCATATTATCTAGCGAATCTATGCAGCTCTAGTCGATAACTCCGCGCGGGAATAACAATTGAAGAAAATACGAATAAGATAGATCAGAGATGCCGGAGAAAAGAGAATGAGAAGAGGAGGAAATAAAAAGGAAAAGAAAAAGGAAAAGGAAAAGGAAAAGGAAAAGGAAAAGGAAAAGGAAAAGGAAAAGGAAAAAATACGCAGAGTGTCAGTCAAAGCTTGTCAGTTGAAATTTAAGGACGGAAAGCGTAGCCATGGAGTTGTACCCCGTTGTTCCAACCGGTCCTAATAACCGCCCTCGCATGGCCCAAGGAACTGGCCATGGCGAGGGCCTACAATCACGTCATAGACAACTCTGACTTTGGTACTCGATGATTATCGCGGACAATAATCACTGACATATTCGAGTAAGTGTTCTTCTAGACTACGGGCTCCACTTTACTCTCGTTCTCTCTTCTCCTCCTCTCTCGGTGTATACCTGCTACTACTAGAGGTGTATACTTGTCTCATTCCCCTTTTGCTCCTGATGTATAAATGTGTCTACGTGTAACGTACCTATACCCACATTCTATATTCTACATTTCAGCTCTCTCTCTCTCTCTCTCTCTCTATCTCTCTCTCGTCGTCTGCCCACACGATAATCAAAGACTCCGCTCTGGACGGATGGGCATCTCTAATTCTGACCAATTACCTCGGCGATTAAAAGGATTTAATTGCCTAATGTGGGGCCTTGGAGCTCGAAGAGTGTTTTAGAGAAATATATATCACGATCCGAGTTCTGGTCGTCGCCCACTTCTCATCCTCGGAGAGGTTATCCGTGAGGAAAATTCGAAATATTTACATTCATTCCAAATATGGGTACACACAGATCTTTCTCGGGTACAGAGCCTGGCGACAGTATTAATAATCTCGTCCAACAGTCTGATTTCACTATTCCAATCCCGCCCAAAAACTGAGTACGTCCGTTACTCGAAAGAGTGCGAAGAAGATACGAATTCGTACGGAGGAATAACTAACGTTTGTATCGTCGAAGTTGATTTGCACGTCAAGTTTTCTTCTCTTCTCTTCTCTTTTTTTGTTTTTTCTTTGTCGCGATAAAATCCTCATTCGGGAGTGGAGAAAGAAAGTATCGTTTCCGTTGAAGGATGAGCTAATTTCGACTGTGCGCGAAGAGCGATAAGGACAAATTCGAGAAACGGAAAGAACGCCGTTTCATGTTCACATGCGAGAGCATACGGCTACATGTACCAAGAATTAGTCTCCGCGTCTCTTGTGACGGTGATCAAAGACGTTGAATAGCTCGTTCGCTATCAGTATTAGAGATGTAAGGACGCGAGTGTGCAGCAAAGGGAGGGAGAAAAATGAGGGGGCATATAGCGAGCAAGGGGGAAGAGTAAAGGGGACGAATCGTACGGTGCAGGAGTAAAGTGCTGCGGCTAATCACACACCTCGGCCAGCTCCAAATTGCATAATTGTACGCTACGGGACCCCATCTACTTCTACTTTTTCTTCTCCTTCTTCTTCTTCTTCGTCTTCTTCTTGACCGCTCGGGCTGCTCTTCCGAACAGTCGTATAACCAAACGCTCCACCGGCTCCACCCTGGCCATTACACCCGCGAACATAGTTACGTTTATCACGTAGGTATCGAGGAGAGTCTGCGACGCCATCGACATTGGCGCCGTAACTATTATTCGTATGGCTTCCAAGAGATTGGCAATATTTTCACCACATCGAACGCGACGTGAGTAATGTTACAAATTTTGTCATGAAAATTTGGAAACTAATGTAGAATTTCCACTGATGTGAAATTTTTGTCTTCTTCCATACGTCCGAGTGAAAGTTTACAATCTGAAGAAGAAAAGAGAGTGGCCGTCCCCCATCCTCGTAGTATTTACTCTTGTAGGTACTGGGGGTAGGGTCAATTTGCCAGAGAATCACGTAGCCGTACGCGTTCAAGTTTAGAATCCAGAAGCCGCTTCTTTGGATCAGATACCGGCTCGAGCTAAGATCTCAAGAGTTCTTGAGATTCAAGATTTCCTCATCTGTTGGGGTCCTCGCAGCGGGGTGTCTCGCGTGGACGCGCCATTCATAATCTTGGAAGGTCGTCCGCGCGTCATCGTCGTTCTCGAAGACTAGAGAACGAGAGAGATGATGATGACGATGATAATTTTATTATGTCCATAGCGATATTGGACAAGCACGGCGGTGCAGACAGCGATACAAAGTAAAATAAAGAGAATATAAGAGAAGTAAAGAGAACACAAGAGAAGCGTTATAATGAAACAGGCGAAGAAAAGCAAAATTAAGCTAGCGATACAAAGAAGCCACCAAGCGATAGTCATAAAACGAAGTAAAGTACAATAAATAGAAAACAAAAATAGCAAGTGGAGTAAAATACAAACGAGGGTAAATAAAACAAGATACAAAAGTAACGTAAATAAGATAGAATACAGGTAAAGTAAAGAAAATAAGATATAAAAGTAAAACAAATACAATGAAATACAAAAGTAAAGCAAATAAATAACACACAAAGGTAAGGCAAATGTAGTAAAATACAAAGTTAAAGTAAATGAAGTAAGCAGGACCAAAGCAGTGAAATACAAGTGGAAAAGATCAAACAGGAGACCCAGTACAATGAGATACACAATTAAAGGACTAACCTAACGTGCACGAAATATAATAAAATGAAGGAAATCAGTCGCGTAGGTTAAGCGAGTCCAAACGAACCAAATGCCTGTAAAGACCCGACTTAAAGCTAGAGAACGTGCGGACCGACCTGAGTCCAGGAGGAAGCGAGTCCCGGAGCGTGACTGCAACCACCGAAAACGACGACTTGCAGCTCTCGGTACGAGCTTATGGCACCACGAAACCACCCCGAACAAGCCTGGAGGAGCCGTAAGCGTGGACTTCACGATACGTGAAGAGCTCCCTTAGGTACGGAGGGGTACCCGTGCGGATGATGTTAAAAAATGAGCAGAGTGAAAAATAGCGCCTCCGATCATTGATCGTAAGCCAGCCAAGACCCCTACGGTGTGGAGAGATGTGCTCATCGCGAGCAACGCCGCAAACAATGATATTCTGCAGTCGCTGCAACTCAGTGTTTAGGATGCCCGATATATTGTCATACACGACGCAGCAATAGTCGAAGAGCGGAAAAATGAGAGTCATCACGAGAAATCTGCGCATTGATTGCGAAAAGACCTGCCTAGAGGTGGAGAGTTGCCGGAGAACACCATGGCCACGACTAGAGACGACGTTAACCTGTTTCGACCAGGACAGCTTAAAGTCCAGCATAAGCCCTAGATCACAGACGGCTCCCTCAAAGGGTACAGCAACACCACCAAGAGAGATCACCGGCAGCCCAGCTAGTTCAAGCCGAGATATGTAGGATCCACTGCCAAACATACATGCGTGAGTTTTTTGAGGGCAATGAGCTGGAGGCAGGAAGAAACGGACCAACGCAGCACCGCCGCAACATCACTGTTAACCTCCAAGAGGCGCCCAGGAGGATAAAACGCCGTCACGACCAACAACCGCTTGCATGCGACCCTGCAGATAGGATGCAACCCGCTGGAGCACGCGATGCGAGAACCCCAGCGCCGAGAGCTTACGCAGCAAGATGACACGAGGTATTGAGTCGAAGGCCTTGCTGAAGTCAAAGAATACAAGAATAGTAAGACAACGGTTGTCGATCCCACGGCGCACATTCTCGGCAAGCCGGAGAAGCGCAGACTGCGTACTGCACCCTTGACGAAAGCCTGACTGCCTATAGGGTGCAGAAGCTGACGACTATCCAGGAACTCCGTGACTCGCTGCAGCACAATACGCTCTAAGAGCTTGGAGAGCAGGCACAAGATCGCAATTGGTCGTACCTGCTGCAAGAAAGTTGGAACCCTCACCTTGCCCTGCAGAGGTAAAATGCGGGCATTATACTTCCAGCGATCAGGGAATCGCGCCGAGTTGAGAGAGCAGTTCATAAGCGACAGCAAGTACGGAAAGATGCACGGCAGAGCGTCCTTAATATTGCGGAGCGAGAGGTCATCCGACCGAAGTCGAAGCAATACCCAGGTAGCGCAACAGCAGCATCCGCAATCGAGGGGTCGAGCCAGGTTTCACTAACAGCAATCAGGTGGTAACTGAGATCGGAAAAGTGGAGGAGCATAAGCTCAATGTGCCCACGTATAGAATTCGCATTGATGGCACAGAGAGAGAGAGAGAGAGTCAAAAAAAGAATCTGCGGGTGTGGCCGGCACCCACGTCTTTTCCCTCGCTTCTATACACTACCTTCGTAGTAAATTCTCTTTTCCCTCTTTCGTAAATGTAAGATTTTTGCGAGCGGGACTCTTGAGGAATCAGCGAGGACCCTGCGCCGATATTCCGGGGGCGGGTGTCACGCGCCTCCCCGGATCTGCAATTATTTCCATATGAGTGCGAATAAAATGTCGCCGCGTATAGTAGGCAACTTAAGTAGCTACAACTAATTAAAATTAACGATCGAATATTATCATGTTTGTGAAAACTCGACGAGCTCTCCGGTTCCCTTTCTCTCAGCCGTCGCCAATTAGGAATAACCGCGTTATGTCCAGATTCTGTAATAACCATTTCCAAGGTACTAATAAGATAATCTTTATATTCACGGAGTTGATTACCCCGGAATTAAATACAAGATCTCTGATAGGTACATCTGGTACAGTAGGAGGCAATCCCTCGGTGCCCCAAGATTGACGTGCATCTCTCGTTCAGTTTTCCCTCCGGTTTTTCTTTATCTCTCCTTTCGATTATTTTAGCCCGTTTTCCGTTTCGCTCTGCCTCATCCCGTATCGTTTGATCTTTCGAGTGCGCGGTGAGCCGCGGCGAATGTCAATATGATACGATTTCAAACCGCGTCGCGTCGCGGTACGTATGTAATACATATTCGCGCATGGAGGGGTATGGTACATTTATATTTCATACCAATTTATAATATATCCTCGGATATATCTCATCTAATACGCATAGACACATTTGACACTATCTCATACCTGGGCGACTGCAGTGAATTATAATTAGCTTGGTGTTTCTCATACTGCGAGGACAGGGCTCTCCTGCGCCGCTCATCGTGGAATAAATGAATATGTTAATCCAGAACATGGAAACGACCGTAAGAAGCAGTTAATGCATCTCATATACAGGGTGAGATCTAGACGATCGATCGAACGCAAGTAGATTCATAAACGCCTAAGTATTCCGAGACTACGATCAAATATATGCAAGATTCAACGCTGTTTCGCGTTGATCTATGAGCTCACTTTTTGAATTCTCCATTCGTTGGCTTTCCTATACGGTATTCTAAACTCGGAGTTAAAAATGAACAATCAAAGAAAGAAACTTCACTTGTTTTCGATCCGGATAGTTTAAAATGCAAATAATATATGAACGCGGCGCAGGGTGGGGGGTATCGCGCGGTGTGTCCGTCTCTGGGGAGGCGCGGAATGGTAACAAAATTAATGGATATAAGCTGTAAGTATAACAAGTGAGAAAGGGGCGTGTATCCACGGGGCGTCTAATTAGTAACTTCACCTGTAGACTATTAATTTCCAATAAATTCCGTGGTCACTTCTCCTCCCCCAGTTAAACGGATGTTACCATAGGATAATCATTTCACCTAATAAACTAATAAATTTTCGTAGTGGTTGTCGTAAGTCACGAGAGGAGAAGAGGGACCGCAGTATCGTACCGGTCTCGTCGTTTTTTTCACCCTGAACCTATATCGTCGTCATAAAAATGACTACACCTCTGGTGTTTTTGGGATCCTGCTATACGTACGCAACGTACTACAGTCCGGAGCGAGCAGGTAGACGTATATAATGCAGTACCCGAGGAGGAGAAGAAGGAAAAGGGAGAAAAGAGGAGAAAAGGAATGGGAATAAACGAAGAAAAAACGGTATCTTACTGCATCAACGCTAATTAAATCAGGCCCAACAAATTTTTTCATTTGGGTATAAATTTTTCCTGTTTATTATTACCTCGTGACAGCGGGGCGCTCGTTAGTCGAAGGCTGTTGTCTTCAGGTGCTTTTCCGAGGCTAGAATACTTACCTTCAAGCCGAAGGGGCTTACCCCTTCGCTCATCGGTACTCGTATCAGCTTCCCAACGCTTTCAACGGAAACCGAAACGAAAGATATTAAAAATGGAGACACAAGATCAAGGAGCGATTCGTCTTTGACGTCGGGCACGTGGCTCCTCCAGGAACATAGGAATTCGACCTAAGAGATCGAAGATCGCGGGACTCGAAATGCGGAAAAAATGTTAACATTCGGGTTCGCTAATTTTCCCAACTCATCGAAATATTCCTATGTGCAGGTTTCACATTCGCGGACGTCTCGAAGCAGGCATAGGCAAGGCTGTGCTGACGCCTCGCGGCAGTGACTTGAAACGTGGAGCAACAGGTGCCTCGTGCACGAAAGAAAGAGAGAGGCACTCTATTCCGCCTGGAGGCGCATCATGAATCGTTCGGGAATTATTGAAAAGCGTAGAACGCGTGTGCAATTAGGTATAATATTATTGAATTGTGTGGTAATACGGTAACTCCGTTAGGTACCCGTAATACCAATCTGGGAACGAGGGAGCGCTGCGTTATCTCAGAGTAGGGATAACAATTAGGATAGACTCTCGCAAGTTCGATATTATAGGTTTCCGTCAATTAGTCAGATCAGTTTCCGCGCTCGTTCGCAAAGCTTCAGCAAACACGCTGATACCGATGCTCGGATGGGTCTACTACATGTGCGTACATACATACATACGTATACACTGTGAAAAAGAAACTTCCGATACATGTATGGGAAGTTTCATGAATATACGACAATAGCGGATTCACGATACATTCGCTATAGAATCAATTTACAAATACTGTACATTCATTATAAAATTTGGTAAATTAACACACAATTTTGTATTTCTCCTGCAAAAGTTTCGAAAAACTATGAATTTCATTGCGAAATCGAAGATTGCTACGGCGCTTTAATTGTGATTCGGCAAGTCTTTTTTGTATGGTTAATTCACAATCTTCTTTCACAGTGTATGTATGGAAATGCGGAATCCCCTTGGGCGGAAAGTATGGTAGCGGCGGAGCTGGCTAATCGCGGTGGATCGTGCTGAGCGCATGGCTGGTTTAACTGATTTGTAACCCGCCTGTAATTAAGTGAAATTACGAAATAAGAGAATAAGAAAGTGGGCAAAAACTTAGTGTATCGAGCCCGGTATTCTTCCGAGGTAAACTTATGTAGGTACTCACCGCGCCGATAAATATATAGATCGGAAATGCAGGTCCGATGGACTCCACGAGGTTTACGATCTTCGGGGGAGTTTTAGATCAACTCAAATAACATGGAAGCTGAGATTACACACAGGCAATGCCAGTGGCAGCCGTTTATAATATCATTGATCGCATTATTGCTGTATTCGTATTTTCGAGATCGAAGGACCCGCGCGCGGGAATCACGATCGCCAACTATAAGCGATCGTGGCTTTCATTCGCGAGGGAAGTTAAATCATTCCAGGGACAGTGAGAATTCGGAAGATCCGAGTATCACGGTGAATTTCCCTGCGGTCGGAATGTTTCGAAAATTCCGAAATCGAGAAACCTGCACGATTTCATAAAGAATTTCAAAATTCTCAACGACCGCGGGACGCCCTGCAGTTTTCTTTATAATTTCTGAAAATCCGTATCTGCGTAGATTAGCTCGAGAAGAATTACGACCGAAGAGAGATTCTTCTGACGAACTGCAGTCCTGTGACTGCGGCGCGGCGGCTTGTAGACGCACGGTATCTACCGCGGTCACGAACGGAGCGCAGCGTAGTTCTTGGGCTCTCCATTAGCATAGAGAACGACGCTAATTTTAGTAGACACCGATGGTAAACAATGGCTGTTTGATTTATACCTGCGTACGCGGGGAAAGATGCATTTTGTATAGGCAGGAACATGAATAAACATATAGATGTATGTACATTGGGGGAGGCGAGAAGCGAGGCGAACGCGTACGAAAGAACAACTCGATAGAGCAATGCTATGGTGTTGCAGGTTTTGCATAATTGTTCCATTTTTTTTCAGACCCCCGACAATATATAGCAGCACTATGTGTGGCCCGGGTTCAGAGAGAGTAATTAAATGCTTCCGTGCAACAGCGCTCTGCCCACAATTTCGTCCCAGATAAAAATTGCCTCGGGTTATTAATGCGACGCCCCGCAACGATCCGCGGCCACGTGTTTTCTTGGCCCCGAATATACACGCGTGTGCACATTCGTGTAGACTTCGTACGCGAGGAGGCACGCGTGCATGTGTGTACCTATATATATGTATATATATATATATGTATAATTTATCTCGAAATGTGTTTGTGCACGCGGCTGATGGCGATGAGTTTGATACATGACGAGGCAGGATCCGCGGTGGAGCTCGCGAAAAACGACTACCGTTATATTCATTGTTGATTCGATGGCGCGCTCTTAGCCGGTTTAATCCTGAAAAGATACTGCGTACAAAAGCAGGAACAACTCGTATATGTACCGGCTATACCGCTATAGTACACGCGGCGTATTACATACATGCACCCGGCTTTTGTAAAATCTCTGATGAAAATCTGTACCCGTGACTACGCTGACTTGAGTTAAGTTAAGTTAAGTTAAGTTACGTTGCGTTGCCTTGCGTTGCCGGATTGCCGGGCGCTACGCAAATGATCTCTAAATGGCGTAATAACATGCGTTGCTACACACTCCGAAGCTTTAAGATATAAACGCTGACTCAAACATTGTCAGCATACAAGAAAAAAAGGAGTAGAAGAAGACGGTGATGCTCGTTTTAACAATCTTCTTCACAATTCAAGAGAAAGGCAGTCGGCATTGAAATTAGATGCTCTGCTCTGCAGCTCTGACCGCGTAGCACTGCACGGAGACGGAACCGTGGGGTGCGCAGCGCATCTTTGACTAAATAAACTAAAAGAAACGGGAAAGAAAAGGAGGAAAAAATGGGAGAAAATAAATAAATAAAATGTAACAACCAATTTTCAAGTCGTTCAGAAAAATTAAGACCCTCAAAGGCATAACCCTTCGTTTAACACGACTCTAATAACAAACGTCAACGTAATTGCGCGGTTAACCAAACTATATACCTACCTACCTACCTACCTACCTACCTATCCTCGCACCAAACTCAACTGAAAACTAGCAGCTTATACAGTGTGTATAGTATATTTACGGAGATACAGGTATAGGCACCGATCGTGAAACTATGAGTTGTGCGTGTGCTCGGCGTGAGCAGGTTTTCAAATTTTTAACAGAAACATAGTAGAGGCAGGAATTCTGCCATCTGTCGTATTTCTAAATTGACATCGTTATTGTCGATATATATGGCCGGATAATGAATTTTTCGGATCTAATTGGAGGTGTAGATCTTCTACTACACGACTCGTTGAGGTGATAAGTAGGTAACTAGCTTGTGAAAAGTACTTAAAACTGGATAATTATCATTCTCATTATACTTCTATAGCTACGACGAATTATAGTAATAATGGTACATATTCACGGCAATGTCGCAGGCGGTATAATTTATTGATCGGTGTATAAATCCCATGAAATATACCGATGTCCACTTATTCTTGGGTATAATGTATGATCCGCGTAATAATCGTAACTAATAATCGTTTAGTTTTATGCCTACGCGAAACAGAATTATCGATGGATCGTAACGCGTGTATCTAATAGTTTTGTGCGATCTAAATTCTCTGTTGAGAACATAAACTACGCGAGTGTAGTATCTTATATATATATATATATATATATTATATGCCTTCCGGTTTTGTGCGCGCGAACGTTATCGCTGGTACGATTGAATGTCAAAGGTTACGATTATGCACAGCTCATCATAATAATTTTCACGAAAGGAAGAAAATAGGAAAGAAAGAACAGGAATGCGTGCAGCGGCTGTAATTTTGCACGGTTCCAAAACGTCAGCATCGATCATAATTCCCATACGATGCGCATGCATCTTACCTGTACTACGTACGTGCCTGTGTATACGAAATAGAATTACGAATGCCACCGCGCCTGGTGGAAACAGCAGTATGTACATAGACGTAAATAGTTGTAGGAAGACGCATTAAATTCGCATTGAGAATCGCGCACGAAGGTACAACGACGAACGAAGCTGGGATTCGCGACTATTTGATGTACTATGAAATGAGAATAGAGAACCGGAGATTAGATTCATGGGCGTCTGATTATCTGGTCAGAATAATGACAATGCAACTCACGAGTATGCGTACATGCAGCTTGATGATAATTGACGGTAAAAAATCACGCCAAAGTCTTTCGCGTATTCTTCTTCAGCTCGGAATATTATAGTGATAATACGGCTCTTCGAACGCTGCCAATCTCCTCGCGATCGCACTTACTTTAAAACCAGTTAGTTCGTTTTATTCCTTTGATTTTTTTCATTCCACCGTTGTCAGGAGTGCATTTTTCATTGAGGTTATACCTACCTGCCTACCCGCGCCTTCGATCGGGGCTTTTTCTTTCTCTTTTTTACATTTATACGCTATACAGTATACACTATACTAGGTATACGAGAGCCTGTGCACCTTCTTACACCGGCGGTGCTCGTTGTAAAGCGTCTCCGAGTAGGTACCGAAGAGACGGCCGACATTTTGATGAACGTTATTGATAAGAAAGATCTCAATTAACAACTCGAAATCTCTTAATTAATCTAAAAAGATGTGACACCCGAAAGGCCAGGAAAGGAAGGCGCGCGTTCGTATTCCGAGAAAAGCATTCAAACAAACTACTCAACTATGTGAGTATACATAGTAGTGCCGGAATCTGTATACGTAGCCAACAGGAGACAATGAGATTTTTGTATTGAAATTTCATCGCTGAAAAATCACAATGGCCTTTCATCAATGTATGTATGTACGAGCAGGTGCTGTCTCTTTCTCTTCTCTTCCGTTTCTTTCGTTTCGTTCCTTTTCCTTCTTCCTCTTGCCTCTTTCGCTCTACGTGTATCACGCGCCGCAATCGATCGCCCAAATACAGTCGTAGGTATATGAATTGGGTACACGTGGATTAAAGGCCGTAAAATATACGGGGGCTAAAATAATGTAATATGGAATAGGAACAAGCTGGGCAACAGGTTGTCAAGCGTAATGGTAGGTTCCATGAAGTAGGTGGTAGTGGTGGTACTTATTAGAAAGTTTCAATGCACCGTTGGAATGCGATTGTTTCATTCGATTGTGTCTTGTTCAGATTCCTTTACCTACTGCGTTCGTTTCCTATCTATTGGGGAGCTCGGAGCAAAACTGGCGCAATTCCTAGCCCCCACCCTCCCATTTTTATGACCGAGGGCTGTTTCGCCGTTGAAGGGTGATCACGAGGAAGACTCTCGAGTGAAATTTCGTAGCTTCTCGTCCCCTCTTCTCTTCTCCTTCGACGATAACTCAGCCGCAGATCAAAAGCTACAATTTTTGGAACAAGTGCTCCGAGATCTCGATTTGGATTCTTCTACCTCAGCGCCTGCACGCGATGAACGAAACGACATTTTACTGAACCCTACGATCAGTTTGAATGGTTACAAATGTCGTGTAATGCGACCGATTTCTATCGACCTTTTCTGTCAAACTTGTAGCTTTCGTATATAGCTACCTCGTATGCAACATATAGATGCATGTAGAACGTTGGAAAGAATTCCAGAAATTTGGACGAGCTTCGGGCCCTCTGAGTGCATTATGTATTCACGCAGTAGAATGGAAAAACTTACGTAAGTTGAAATGCTAGCTAGGTATAGACCGAGGTCTGTCGGAGCTAAACCTGCACGACTTGAGTTAAAAGCAGTAGCTCAAATTTCACGGCAATAAATCACCACCCACGCCTATATGCCTACTCTCTACTACTCTCGGGGCTTTCATGCCGCACACATGCGCGTAGATGCTGCAGCAAGGACGCACGGACCGACAATAAGAAAGAGGATAAAAAGTATCGTGTAGTATACAGTCCTTGGAGAAAAGCGGGGGAGTTCGAATCCTCGTAGACGAGTTGGAGGGTCCCAAAGTCTACGGGAATTACCTTGCTCTCGCCTTTTTCTCTTTTTCTCATTTTTCTCTTTTCCTGTATCAAGATGATTGACCGACCCTCAAGTTACCTAACGCTGGCACAATGGTGACGAGAATAGCAGTGTCTACTATTTTCATAAATCTCTGAACAACCGCACGGGTTGGCTTCGCATCTAATCTTCAGAGTTAGAATTTTCCATTTGAATGACAATGAAGCATGAGGTTTTTTTCCTCATCAAAAACCTTCCGAACGTTCTATTTTTCTTCCGTTTACACGCTATATTGCAGGAAAGAGATTTTTCGATCACGTCGAGAAGAGATTACGTTGGGCAGTGGGAGTGAATAATCGGGACTAATTCGACGGATCATCGGTAATAAACTCACGCGATTATTCACGCATCGGTATATCTTTTTTTGTTGTATGTTATTTTCCAATAAATATCGTCGCCTGTGTCGTATCTTATGCGTGGCAAGATGAGACGGGATGCGATGGTCGGCTGTGCGGGGTACCTACGGTATTTCGGTCGACTAATTTCGTCGTAAATAGAGGATTAGTCTGCAGTAAAAATTTGAAAAATCCTAATGTCAATAGATGATAAAATATTACGCGGTTGGACGCACGAGCCGGATAGGATACGCGAAACTCGCGTATAGAACCTGTTAAGATTCTAATCGGACGATATTGGTAGTGTGAGTGCCACATGGATCTGCGTGGAAAAGTTTTTCGAATTTACATATGCATCTGCATTTCGCACTTCGCGTTCCTTTGAACAAAATCTTCGACCGACTAGACGTAAAAAATTATCCGTTTCATCAGGAATCGCTCAAATCTAACTACTTCAATGTACTTCGTAATTCGTGTTTCATACACGATATATACATATAATATCGGTGATCGATTGCCAAAATTTGCTTTAAAAATTATTAACCGATTCCTGATCAGTAGGTTCATAACGGTAGCGTTTATACTCCATAATTCAGTGATTTTGATACAGCAGCGCGTACCTGCGCCGACCTCCGTATACAAATTTCCGGGATTCATTTGGCTTTTTGTTTTTCTGTTTTTTTTTTTTGTTTTTCTCCTCCCGAGATGTAAGAGGGTACTAATATAATTTTTCAGGCAAACGAACTTACGAGCGCTACTATATATACGAATATGAGTATGAATATGAGCTGAGTATATGGAGTTTCAAAGAGCGGATTTATCCCCAGTACTAAAGGCGGATTTATCTTGGCGTTATAGGATCGCGGTTGAGCTGAATTCGCACGAGCTTACATATATACCTGCGCGCGTGCATTGAAATATTGCAAATAAAGGTAGCATACCCTACCGCTCTACCTTCTCTACTTATATTCAAGCTACGACGCCATCGTAATTTCACGATGATAATTTTCATTCGTAGATTTTTACACCCAACCTCAAGGCAGAAGTAATATTACCTGCACAACGTACTCGTGCGTTTATAACTTTGCCACGTGAAATGTATGTAGGTATGTATACGTACTACATACCGCTAGACTAGCTCCTTCGCGCGGCTTTGGTTTAGACTTCGGTAGGTAGGTTGGTATACGAACTCAATTCGAACTCAACTTCAGGCGCAGCTTGATATCGAATTTATTTAACCTTCCCCGGCAATCAAAGAGCCTCTTCATTTCGTTTTACTTCGCGGTGTATCGATTTTATCAACGGTACGGGTCAGAGTTGCGAAAGATCGAAGTATAATAGAGGGGCCGCGATGCTGAAAGTCAAATTACCGAAAGTGCGAAATGGAGAAAGGCCGTCGAGTGGAAACAACGAATTCACAACACAAAAACATGGAAATGAATGTAGACCGAAAACTATTCCGGGGAATGGGCAATCTTACGAGCAGAGAAATATCCGATTGGTCAAAATGCAGATCGCTTGAAAAGCCTGTGTTCGCGATTCAGAGTCGTGCTTATTACGAAAGTTAATGAATCCGAATCTTTCGAATGGGAAGACGAAAAACTCGAAGTCAGGATTCTGAAACCCATTGGATCGGAAGGGCCAAGAAAGCGAGAACCCAGCCGACGTTAGAAAAACATTTATTGTTTTGTACTGAGAGAATGATCAATTTATACTTCTGATTTTTTCGGAATTTTGCTCCATCCGACGTACTGCTTATCGAAGTATTACCGTTTCTGAATCTTCGTTTTCCTCGGTTTGTTGGCTCACAGAAACGTTAGCTGCTCTGAATTTTCATTTTGAAAAATATGAATTTCCCAAATCTCGTCAACCTAGGTTTTGTGCGTTCGGAATGTCAACTATGTGAAAATACGTTTTCGGATAAGAGCGCGTTCCGGTGGACAGTCCTCCGGTAAAACAGTCATTCAATTTAGTGATCCATCAAAAACGAAAGTCTCGCTTTCTTCATCTTTCGCTACTTTGGAACTTCGGCCCGTCTACTCATTGATCTCTCGGAATTTCGACCCCCACCCCATCCCTGCATAGAAACGTATGATAATTATGGACTCAACCATATAGCGCACTTTCTCATACTCTATCGTGAAGCTTGAACGGGGACACGTCCGCCGATGAAAATTAATCGAAGCCACAGTCGAAGTTATGTACTACATACACGCATACATACGAAGTATGAAAATATGATTTACGTTATAAATTAGATATTTTTTTAAAGAGAGCAGGTATACGGAGGATCGCCTCGTGGCTCTCTTGTAATCGTAATGAAATCAAGGAAAGGTTGTAATTTAAATAGATTAGAGATGCAGGCACGCCGTCCGCCCACCAAGAGTTGAATTGCACTCACCATCCACTCTCTTGGACTCGCATCGCGCGCCCTCGCTGACAATGTAAATATTATACCTAGGGGACTTGAGGCCGAGACAAACGGATGAATATTCATGTTCGTAATGACTCGAGTAATTGCTAAGCTGGCCGCAGTTTAACACTGGGAAAAATAACCATAAACTCCAGCTTCACCAACTAGCTGGTAGAACCGCAAGACCTCGTGCCATCCCTTAGGCTCGACGACACGCCTTTGCGTAATGCGGTACACAAGATGTGATGAGATATATTCATACATCTTCATAGATACTCTTATCCCCGAGTCGAATCGAAAGACGGCAATGAACTGCCGAAGTTTGTCCACCATTTTGTTTTCACCGATTTTTCGGTAAATTTGAAGAGTTCTCGAGGATCATTTTTCATTGTATTTTCTCGTCTTTCTTTCATTCTAATCTGTGAGAAATGAGAAGGCCAAGTCTAGTCGGTGACGCCCACGTTATAATATGAGAGAGTCGAGTGAAGAGACCCGCGCGAAGAAGAGCCGTCTTCTCGAGCTCTGTAAGAAGAAGAAGAAGTTGGAGGTTGAAGTTTGATCGTAGATAGGAAAGTCTGTTGGTAACGCGAGACGGTCCGGATAAGAGAAATAAAAAAGACACCTAGCCTTCTATCTTCGCGATCTTGGAGTGAGATATAGACAAACTTGTAAATTACCGTGTTTATATATATTAAACAAGGTACAAACTAGGAATACCTACCACCTAAGCTTTGGTGTAGGATACAACCAGCCGGGGAATCGTCGTCTCTTACTTTTTATTCGTTTTAAGCCAAGGCGATATCGATACGTGTCTAATAAAATTCAACGTTTCAATTGAAATTCTCCCGGTACAAGATCCGCCGGAGCGATCATTCAACCCAATTTCTCTCGGGGCAAGAATATAATCAAGTAGAATTAAGTAAAAACATAATTTTATCATTTTATAGGACGCAGGTAGATATTTGAAGGAGCCTTGCCTCGTGTATGCCTTCACTTTACCTCACATCTGAAACGCGAGGCTGGTAAAGAGCCAGCTTCCAAATGACCAACGAATGACTTCTCATTCTAACCGCACTTGCTGCCCGACAGGGCAAACACTTCGCTGCGGGGCGGAGTTTAGACACTCGACGATATAAGAAGAGCGCGAAGAGTTTTAAACTGTGAGTCAGAGGTTTGTGGATCAACCCACGCGCCTTTGTGACAGAGCCTGAGCCCGAAACTTCACCCACGCCACGTCAGTTCACTCCGTTTCATTTTCACTCTACCCAATTTTGTTCTCTTCCGATGGATTGATCGGCATTCGATCCACAGACAAATTTTAAATCCCTGATTTTTGACTACGTTTCATGATTTTACAAACATCACTTAAGCTTCAAATTCGCTTCGTTTTCGGCGTTCCTCGAGTACGAACGGCCAACGAGAATTTCGCCAAGTTCTGTTCATCACAAGTATGAAAGAAAAGAACTTCAGTGGCATTCGAGCGAAGGTGAGAAGAAACTGAGGGACACCTAAAGCAATAGAGTTACGTAACGTACCAGCTGTTACGGGTATGGCCTGTATCGATTTTGAATAATCTAAGACTTCACATGACGTGCTTTAACAATAGATAAGTTAATTTCAGATCACTCATGCGCCGTGACTTGATCGACTTATGAATGTGAATGCTGGTGGGATAGAATGGAGTCGAAGTTAGGTACGTGCTGGTAGATTGATTCAATTCTACTACACGAGCAGAGATATATATATATATATATATTCCGAAGTGAAAAATGATAGAACTAAATGACAGAAAAGGAACAATCACGTCATCGTCAAATGGACTGACAAGAAATTCTAAAAAAAACCTGAACAACAAATTCTTTTCGTATCACATGTGTATTATGTGATATCGGAGGTATACCTATAACATAAAGGATTGTCGAAAATGAGTTTAGGAATTACTTAGAGAGAAAATTGAATTCCGTGATCACTATACAATGCTATATTCAGTATTTCCGTAACAGAAAGACACGTATATACACCGCACTTTATGTTATATTATTACAGGTATATGTCACAGGTATGTTAGCATATAGATACGTGAATACATACGAATAATATATACACGTGTAGGCATATGTATATATCATGTGACGTAAGGATTACAAAAAAAATCGAGTTCTGCAGTGTACCCGGAGGCAAGCAATGTAAAATGACAAGTTTCAGAACGTATTCGTGAAATAACATTTGTAATTAATAGTGATTGAAACCTCAAGGGCTATGAAAATATAACACAAAGTGATATTTTGACAAGCTCTATCTTTCCGCCTTTGCCATGTCCCGTGTTTGAAAGTTTACTTCTTCTTTTTTACCTACTTTCCGAGTTTGTTTTCCGGTATTTCTTCTTTTTTCAATAATATTTTTAGATCCACCTACGCACTGTCAAAATACACCGCGATATTTCTGTACGCACCTACACGCCCGCCGGTGGTTCTCTCGGCATCCGGTCTTATTTTGTGTAAGAAAAACGGCTTCTTTTACTCCGCATGCGGTTGTGTGATGAATACACTAGAAGCCTGAGTATACGACTATATCGACGAGAGGGACGGAAACCAAGAAAAAAAAAGAAAAACTAAACGAAATAAAAAAATACCGATAGAAATTCAAACAGGTGGATAATTTTGAGATCGAGGAAAAGCTTTTTAACCTCATCACCTACAATATAAACTGATCGAACCTGCGTTCTCTCTATATGTACGCAGTCACGACAACCTCCACGTAACTAATTCACTCGACTACTATCTTAACGTACCAAGCGCTTGTTTCCGAATTCCGAAACCGAAACATCGAAAACAGAAATATACTTACGTCGATGTGTATATATACCTGTATCGAAACTCATTCCGAATTCAACAAACTCGACAAATCTCACATTGACAAATCGTATCCGTGTTAATTGTAACAGGAATTCGTGGTGGATCCGGATCGGAAATTTTCACTGCCACACATTCCACAGCATGGATATTCGGAGTCTGCTTGCTAGGCTCTCTCTCTCTCTCTCTCTCTCTCTCTCTCTCTCTCTCTCTCTCTCTCTCTTTATCTTTCACGCCTTTAATGTAACTCCTAACTAATAGTAAACGATTCAATTTGTCGTAATTATAATACTGCAGTCACACTGCAGATGCCCTACTATACAGAATGTCCCTCCTGATGTGGAACGGCGGAACTCTTGTACGTATACATTCTTGGTCTTGGTCTGAGAGTTACCAAAATATTTGACTGTAGGTACTGGTTCAATTTTTTGACCAGTGAAATTCATTGGAAAGCGGAATTTACGTGAAACCGTACTATCTTCGCGCGATTGAACTCTAATATCGTCTGTCGCATCCTTCACTCTGGTGATCTTGGTTTTTCGACAAAATTTATCGCAACGGAGGTGAGAATTTTTAGGTAGTCCGAAGGTACCCCAGTCGCATATTTGAACACGTACGATATATCGGTATGACTTATCATCCTCCACCTTCGTGAACTTAGTTGAGAGAGGGGGGAAAAAGAGAGAAAAAAAAAAAAAAAACGCGAAGAGAATTTCGACCGTTTTGCAGTTGCGAATTTTCGACAATTTAGTCTCCTCTCGGCGGGGATAGGTGTTCGAAAGTTCAGGGTTACCAGGTTCCTGTATTTCGGTCGTATCTAGGCGGAAGATTGCCGATTGTGACAGCGAAAAATGAATTTTCGAGAGACAAATGTGGGAAGCAACGTGACATTGGTCATCGGACTAGAATTCGTTTTGACTAAATTATGGATCTGTATATTTAGAATGATGAATATAACAGACCGAGGTGACTCCGAACGGACTCGTAAATGATTGTAGTTCATATCGAGTCCCGAGTTTCGTTTCTAAAGGCGTGCATATAATATTACGATACACATGCATGTGTATGTACCGACGTGCAAACGCAGTGTGTGCACGCAGCGAGTGCGAGAACAGTCTAATTCTCGATTGCGAACAGTGATACGAATAGTAATAATTGAGAGTACAAGTATAATTGCATAAGTGAGTACTAAAAATAGTTTTCTTTCCCAGAAATATCTAAGAATTCAGACCACCGGCACAAGCTGTTGCTCCAGTCCTTCTCCGAGTCAATTGAGTATCCTCGTTCGTGTGCGGCAGCAACGCCTATGGTATGCGTATTCATTGTGTACCATAATCATGCAGGCCGAAGCCACCCACTACACTTGTTTTTCTGTCATACTCTGCGGCACAGCCGCTACAGTCTCCTCACGGCGAGACTTCCCTCGCGGTCGTTAGGCTCTCACGAATTCTTAGCGCTCAACGTTTCACGGCAAGATGCGTCGGTCCACTCTGGTCTCGATCCAGCGGTAGGTACTATTGGTTACTGTACATGGCGTCCCCATGTAATCTGTAAAATCTAAGCATGTGCTGAATATGACCGCGTCCACGCCGCGCGCTTTCAACCGGGTCCCGCAAGTGAGGTCCAAGTGGGGTCAAGTGGCGAGAGGACTTGGCCCGTCGCTCCCACACTCCGCTGAATTTATCGTGCCTTTAATAAACTACGTTTCACCACGCGGCACACACGAATACCACCAAGTGCGATCCTGCGATCGGGTAGACGCGCGACGTGATCGTGATCGTGAACGTGAACGTGAACGTGAATACGAATGTGAACGTTCGGACGCCGAGCCCTAGAGTCCCCGGAGAGAGATCGGAGAGGTATTTAGGAATACCTACGAAGGTTAGTTCCCGCGGTCCAATATTAATATATCTTCTTCATGTACCAAAAATGTTCTTCTTCCATTTCGCGGGCTCAGATTTTTCGAGTGTGATAAGGACGTAGGAGATATGTTACATGCCTGCAGTTTAACGCGATGCACGCGTGTACCGACCGGGCCTATGTAATGAGAAATCTTTGACCAGGATATGTGTAGGATAAGAAAACGAGTTGTTTTATTGCTGTTGGTACGTAACGGCAGCCGGAATTATATGTATAGTAATATTATCTCAACGAGCACTAAATGTTATTGCCAGGCTGCATCTCTGAAATTGCCGCCCATAATATTGTTCCAAAGATCTTAACCTCCAAGTGTATTTTGATGTTCCACGATTAGTTCGGAACGTTCGTGTTTTAAAACCCCTCCGCCTCTCCTCCCGAAGAGACCGTCCGCGAATGTTATTTGGCTCCTGGTGCAATTTTTAATTTCAATTACAACGGTCGGTAGGTAGGCATGACTGCAGAAATGAATATACAAGCGACGTTGTAAAATTGAGCGATATAGGTATTATATATACAGTATCCGCAAGCTCGAACCCACTTTATTATACCTATACTCAGGGCTTCGAATTGTTAGCTTCTTATATCTCTGTTTGTAGCACCCGTTTGTGCCATCGACGTAATACATGGGAATACGTGTAATATCTATATACACGTAGGTATATATAATATCGGTATCGCGGAGCATTTTCTCGTGATGGTCAAACGGCAGATCGTCGATCGGGCGCTCCGTGCAGAATACAATAGCGCGTACATATATATGCACGTACATCCCAATTTAGCTGTTGGAGAAAGAAAAACTTTTAATAGCCTGCACATTATGAGCGAATACATAATCCAATTGTGGTACAACCTACGTCGAGATGCAGTCGGAGTGCTGTGGGGGCCATTTACGACCAAGCGAAGCATTCAACGCGGACAACATTGTGGCACCAAAAGCCGGAGAACTCGTGCTCCGCGGCGCATGCTACATCTTGAGGTATACCGCGCACACATTCCCGTGTACGTATGTATGTACAGTATATAGTAGCACGTAGGTAGATATAAGTTTTTGCGTCCTCCGCCGCGAACTCGCTCGTCACGTGTCATTCGCCAACGGCTGTTTCATTGGCTGAGCATATTTCTTTTAAAACCTCAAGCCCTTTTATGACCAAGTAATTGCACCGTGATTTCGTGCTTCACAAACTTGCCTACATTTGTTTGCTCTTTGTTAGTTTGTTTGCTCAACGGGCATTGTACCGACAATTTATAACTTCCTCCGCATATTTCGCGTACATATAGGTATATATCGCGTCCTCCGCGATATTCGGTCTCCGACGAATCAAGTCAATTCTGTATACAAGACGAGAGAAACATGATAAGGAAAATTGAATCTCCGTGCGAGTCTCATAGACCACCGTCTACCATTCACGTCTTAACGTAAAAAACTGTAGAATACTTTACCCGTTTTCAAAATCGTTCTCGAGGGAGTGGATTGACATAGAAAATATCGATGTTATGTTATCTTTTGGTTAATAAATCGAGGCTACGCGGTGTTATCCTTCCGCCTCGAAGCCTCCGCAGGCCTGAAGACTGCATGCGCGTGAGATCAGAACACGTGCGGGAACTTTTCCAAAGTAATAGTACGCCATGCATCAGATAATCTAAACATAAACAAGACCTCATTTTGCACTGCGGACGATCTTCGCACATCCGAGAGATCGCTCGTCGTCAATCTACGTGTTAATCCGTATGCACTGCAGCTTTCCGGTGCAATTTGTCATCGCGTAACATCAGCTCGCGGACGCATTGAAACCGCGTGCAAATTATTTTCATGACAATATCTCAGTCAGGATCCTCGGTCAGCTGGAGCTTAGGCACCTAAACGTTTTCTCTGAAATAAGTAATAACCAATTTTGCTTCAAAGACGCCGTATGATCGAGTACGTGCAGCACAGTGAAATGCATCGCTGCAGAGCTGCTGACTAGAGTTTCAGTGTTTTGAGGCAAGTCACTGTATATTTATGGATCTCCAAGAAGGTGACGCACTCTTCCCGACGCTCTTCTCCTCGGCTTCACCATGCCGTTCTATACATCGTTACTTTCAAGCAAAAATACATAGATTGTCGACTCCGAGAGCGGACAAATTTGAAGAGCACACTTCGCGATACACAGGATTCTCTATTCCGCGGTAATGGCGCTTTTCAAAGATTTATGCGGTACCCAACGAATGACTGCGGTCGTGGTGCGTGCCTGTTCGGTTCCAAGATGACTTCATCGACGGGAAAGTTGGCGCTGGAAAATTCCGCGAGATCGTAGTAGCCAAAGCCGAAGCCAAAGATTAAAGGGGTCTGTCGCTCGACTCGCTTCTGGAGCAGTTAATTACACGTCTTTTGTTCACTTCCAAAGTCCCAATTAACGAGTTATACCAAAGCGCGTCGGCGGTGACTGTCAGCCCGTGTACAGGCAGATATATGCTACATTAGACTGCAACGTGTACCTACGTAGGAAATGGGCAGGTACGTGTTTGCACTAATTTTTAATGCTTCTGGCTACAGGTAATAATACCAAAGTGAAAGTTTCCGCACCGCGGTGTTGACAGACAGACGGACAGTCAACTCAACTCAACTCGAGTCAAGTCAAGTCAAGCCGAGTCAATTGCTGCACCCTGCGGTGGTCTATACTCTTTTCAATACATGCAACTATACATATCCAACCCGGACTGCATCGCCAGGGGTTTATATTGATCGAAGTATAGGCTACATATGTAATGCGAGAGGATTTTCAGGTGGTTTTTATTTCTTTTTACCGATCATGAATTTATCACTGCGGGAGAATGACTCATGTATGCATTCATATATTGACTTGCTGTGCGCATATGGCGCTATAACTTGACGTCCTGTCATCCAGCGGCAGCGTCCTACGATTACAAACTGCGGCATACATCCAGTTCCTATAAAGATAAGACGAAGAAGAAGAAGAAGAAGCAGACGTGGAAGAAGTGGAAGAAGAAGAAGAAGAAGAAGAAGAAGAAGAAGAAGATGTTTCATGAGAATAAACTACCGAAGGTATATAATACTACTGCTGCGGTCTGCCAGTCTTGATACGTAAGATTAATCTTCTGCCACCCCCTGCAGGAAGGATCCATACACTTATAATTTATATCCTTTATTCGCTGTTACAGGTATACCTATACTACATACGTATACCTACTAGTAGTGAAATAATACGATTCTCTCACACAATTTTTTTTATTGTTTTAAGCCACGATGTATAAGTGATAACGACGAGTTATCATCACGTGATATTCTATCGGAAATGCATGATTCTGTCGAAGAGAGTCGATCTCGGGTGGACTGCAGTTTCTCCTTGTAGTCCGTTATAGTGTGTGCCACGGCGCAATATTATCACTGACAGTTCGATGCACGCGGTTGTACACTGCGATATGAAAACGGAAGAAAACTAACAGAAGAAGAACGAGAAGAAGAAGAAGAAGCAGAAGGAAATAACGTTAAACACTTAATGCATGCTAGTCGTCTTTTTTGTCCCTCCTCCCGTTCCTTTCTTCTTTCTTCTTCTTCTTCTTCTTCTTGTGGAACGTGATTTTCAGTCGAGCTCAAACATACTTTGCGGTTGTTAGATCAAACGGTGTAGTTATACGCCCACGATAACTAGTTGCAGCGGTAACGGATTCCGCGAAAGTATTATCCGTTGATTGATTCCTAGACTCACGACTGGACCTTAAGGTGACTCGGGTATTCGTTTCCTTGTCCTGTTCTATGTTCGCTGCAGCCTCCTTCGGATAGTAAACTGCCCTCCAGCCGCCTCCTCCTCCTTCTACTCCTTCTTCTGCCTCTTCCTCTTCTTCTTTGCTCTCTAATCGTAAGCGAAGATGTACCGTTCCCTCACTCCACCGTAGGTACTATCACTAGGTACCTATACACAAACATCATTCTATAGTAGCAACACGAGAGAGAGCAACCGCATTCGCTAGCGATGTACTCATATTCTCCATTTCAGAACTCCATGATCTTACCGAAAAACGACGGAGGTCCGTAGTCTCTCGAAGACGATTGAAAGTTCATCGTCTACGATCGAAATTCGTTCTCCCTCGAAAGGGTATAACTAATCCTTTCCACAAACCAGGGATACAGTGGAACTGCGAGTGATGAGCTCCAGAGAAACACGCGGCTTTGTATGGGACTCTGTCCGGTCGATACCCAGAAGGGACAAGGCTTGGCTTACGGTACCAGTTGGCTGTGAATCTCCGCCGCGTGCAGGACGTCGGTCGAGACACGACCTGACGCCGCACACAGCGTAGAGATGAGAAAATTTTCGCTGCACAGCGAAAACTAATAATTTGGCATGACTTTTTCACTCTTTTCAGACGTGAATTTGCAATTTGATAAATGCTCGGAGCATAGCTGCAGCCGTCGGCAGCTACGCAAATAATCGTTTCCGATAATCATAATGCTCGTATGATATCCCGCACATAGCAGCTTGGCGGGTGACTTTTTTCCTTATTTGCAGCTATAATACGTGGAGGTTGTATATTTCGCCGAGGATAAATCGAGGATCTGAAATCTTTGGGACCGTTGTTAGTGCATTAACATTCCCGAGAGGTTGGCTGGCATTTTGTAGCTGGTGATAATTATTATTACGGTGACACGGTACAAATTATACGTTGGTGGGCTTGGGGAGCTGCGGTATCTTTGACTCCTTTTAAGTTATAAATTAATCTATTAACGCTCCCTGGGTCTCTCTTGGTTTGTTGTATAATATAGTAGGTATACCAAAGTTGTGTACACGCTAAAGGGAGCTGGATATTGGTATACTCGAATCGCCGAGCACCAAGCGCCAAGCGCCATGCACGGGTCTGATACTTCGGCCCTTGCTTGCCGGGCTGCGCCGTGGTTGCCCATAATCCCCAATTAGGCCCAAATTGATTAGCTTATATTAATTCGGTCCGCGTTAACTCGAGCCATTTCTATGGAACCGAAACGCCTTGTGGGATTTAGATTAGAACTACTCACTTTCTAAGTAGTTTTTGACTCCGGTTTCTTGTTTTCAGTTGCATCACTGTCACGCTATACCAACACTCGTAGTGCGCGGGGCTAGCTTCTGTAATGTCACGCTGAACCTGACCAAACAATCTCTCCTCGTAGTGCACACCTATACTTATGGCCGTAGATTGAAAATTCAAACGATTTATTCGAAATTTATTACCGAACTATTCGAATCGCCTTTTATCATTAGATAATAAAAATACCTAGCCACAGGTTGCTCCTTTATATCTATTGATTCGTTTTTCTCCAATTGGAAAATAGAAGCCCAACCATTACAGATTGAGATTGACACGGAATTTTTACCTTCCTCACCTAGCGCGGCCGCGGTCCTAACGACTGCTAGGGGTCTAGCAAATGGTTTTCTATGTTCTAATAATGTTGGGCGCCAGCTAGTCTGGTAGACTAACAATTATATTTACAATTAACTTAATTTAGACAATTAACTTAATTTAGACAATTAACTCAGGGTAGGTACAGTTGGTGGACCAGGTAATTGTTTGCAAAGCTGACAGATCATGCATGGAGGAAACAAGATAGACAATAGCTCAAGATAAGGATATATAAATTTTATTTAAGACTTACGTTTGTCGATTCACGATTATTTACTTAGTTTTCTAACTTTTGACGAGATTTAATATTACATATGACGAGAGTTTAATGCGTTTAGTCGAGACTCCTCGAGGGTTGACTTCGTTAGTTTTTGATATGTTATTTAGTCGAAGCCTTTGACCAGAGTGTCTAGCCAATTTGCGAATTATATGTTCCTTCTCGGTTATTGGCTAAGGATTCTCTCCTCTCCCCACTCTACTGTCGCTAGATCTCTACTCAACGAAAATCAATAAGCTCGCGCATGCGTGTCATCCCTCGAAATAGCTCTGTTCTATTCATTTGTCATCGGGTCGTAGATAATGAAATAATTATGGTTCTATTGACCTGATAAATCTCTCGTATTATTCGATAATTCATTTAGTTAATAATACTATTAAGATTAAGGACAAATACATTTCGGACAGCACAATTATGACGATACGACTTTGGTACGCTCGAGGAGTCAGTCGAACGTTGATGTCGAGGGAATATTATTTTCCTGTCACATTCTCCCCCTTCAAACCTTGACATCATATGAGAGACGTTCGTCATCAAAGGCATCCGCGTGACTCGATTCGTGAAATCTACAGTCTCTATCTGGAGCAACATTAACCCATCCTGCAAGTTTCTCAACCTATACACAATATATCAGCTTTGCAAATTTATTAGGAGTGGATAGGAATGACGACAGATAACACAGAATCGTTTGAGTAACGCATATTTTAATACATGTAAGAATATATACCGTTCGACAAAAGAAAATGTTAGTGGTCGAACATATGTAAGGCTATTTGAGTTTAAATGCCATTCAGTCTTTTCAACAGACTTAGAGTTTGTTTGATAACTTATAAGTAAAGAAACATAAACAGTAAATATTTTGACTTAAGGTAATCAACAGATTATAATAATGAATAATATAAGGTAATATAGGGTAATATAATGTTATGGAATGAGATCGACAAGGGAATTGGCGCATTTAGTTTTTGCGGAATTTTCCGGACTGATGTTTGTATTTAGTTGGGATAATTATGCGGACTTCTTCTCCATCCCCTAGTTCCGGTCGTTCGTTCATGATCTCATCTAGCGATTTATCGGCGAAAGGCGTAGCGAGCGCTTGGATTGCGCGTTGACGCTTTTCTTCTGGTAAAGCTGCTGCTTTCGCGGCTACCTGATTTGTCGACTCTTTAGCTGCGATGATTGCGTTTTCTCGGACGAGAAAAGCGCGGACACGATTCGGGTAGTCTCGCGGATCGTCGAATTTGGCTTTCACTTTTCTGGTTAGGACCTCTTTACCCTCGTTGACAAGGTATCGGTGATCCTGTGGGACCCATGCTACCGGCCAGGTTGCATAATTAAGTCGAAGCCAATCGACCATTCCTGCGTAGCGAATATTGCAGTCAGGACATTCTGGACAATATAGATTCAAGTCTCGGGAGCACCCTGCGCATCTTCCTAATGCCTGTTCATGTTCGATACCGTGTGGGTAGATACAATCGGTTGTATCGAATCCGTCTGCTCCGCAGATCTGACAAAATCCAGGACGGTACGGGAGTAGACAGTCCTTGAAGTGATGTTCCTTGGATCGACAATTTACGCATCCAACAACGTGTTGTTTTCCAACAGCGGTAACAAAAGTTTGTGTGCCCTGATCGACTTTTGTGGATTCCAAACGTTTGACGAAGTGTTCAGCTCGTTTGGTGATCAGTTTTTTCAATGCTTGTTGGCTGATGATTCGACAGTCAGTCATGTATAGTGGTTGAGATTGGCTGGATGAACTAGCCAGTTGCGGAACTTCCAGTTCCTTCATTATGTCGTCGAAGGATGGTAATTTTCCTAGCGGCAACGGCTGTACTTTTACTGACGGGGCGACAATAGCACCGGGTTTCTCTAGGGAAGTTGACGGCTGCCCTGAAGATGAGCGTTCCAGTGAATGTTGTCGGGCTGGAATACGGTTTCGTTTTAAATTCTCAGCGTAAGTCGCTGAAGCTGAAACCCTTGTTGGTTTTGTCAGTTTAAGTTGAGGTGGTGGGAGGTTATGAATTTCCTCAATCAGCGTTAGTGCTTCCAAACTGGGGGTCAGAATTTTGATCGACGATGCTTCGTCTTCTGAAGATGATTCTTCTGAAGTGACCTCTGGTACTGGTTCAAGTTTTGGTGTTCCTCTCGGTAGACTAGAGGAAGGAACTTCTAGGCTTTGCATTTGACTAGGGTTACTAGTCGAGGTGGCTGTCGATTTCGTGTCGCTATTGGAGGCTGCCTCTGCAATTTGGCTTCGGAGTTTATGAAGCTGATCCTTCAACTTCTGTTCTTCGTTCACCAGGAGTTGTAAATCTTGTTCACCGTGACCGGTGGTTGACTTTGGTATTTTCGGCATCTTGTGCTGGTTATAGGGGAAATTTCAAACATTCCGTAAGCTTCTACGCGGTATTTTTAAATCAGTTACATAATACTTTCCGACAGATTTGTCGTTCTTATCTTCTAATTCAACAATCATAGGTCCAATTAATCTTTTTATAATTGCTGGGCCTAAGAATTTATGTGCTAGTTTGGCAGTGTAGCCTTCTGCTTTGTTACTTAATTTTTTATTTGGGTAATAGACTTCCATGCCTATTTTCAATTCGGTTTGATCGATCTTATGAGAATTGGCTTTGGCAAGGCGTTTGGTAGAATAGGTTTGCATTTGTTCTTCGACTTTATGGCGTAACTCGTCAAATTTGTTCATTCTCTTCACCCAATAATTAACTAACTCATTTGTTACTATTTGGCTTTCGTCAGAGAAACGTTCCCTTGGGTTGATTTGAGCTTCGCGTGCGTGATTCAAATAGAATGGTGTCACTCTACTGCCAGAATGTGATACGGTATTGTACGCGAGTTGCAATTTTGACAAGTTTTCATCCCATTCGTTATGATTGTTTTTCAGAAATGCTGCGATCATTGGCTTTATTGTCCTATTCACGCGTTCTACGGGATTCGCCTGCGGATGTGCTAACGGGGTGGTTATATGTCTAATCTTTTTCGCGGTTAACAGTGCTTCTACGTCTTTATTAACGTATTCCGTACCGTTGTCAGTTATAATTGACTCTGGAATTGAACCCCATCTATCAAAAACGGTTTCTAAAGTTTTTACTACGATTTTTCCGGTTTGATTGCGCACGGGAAATAGTTCGATATATTTTGTGTACGTATCTTGTACTACGATGATATACGTATTGCCCTTTTTTGAACGAGTAAGAGGTCCTACTGTATCAGCTGACAATTGCGCCCATGGTTTTAATAAGGGTCTTGTCGTTAATAAGCCTCTTATAGGTTTTTGATTGTATTTGACTTTTATGCATGTATCGCAATCTTCTAAATAAGCTTTAACGTCTTGAGACATACCAGGCCAATAATAGTTTTGTCTAATTCGTTCGTACGTGTTATCTCTACCAAGGTGTCCTGCCTGTGGAGTCTCATGATTTTCCTGTAAAATCTTCGGGACTTCAGGAGGTCTAACTACTCTTTTCCACGGATTCTCATCGTCAATCAACATTTTATCGTAATCCGGTCTGTGGTAGTATAATTCGTTATTTTCGATTCTCCATTCGGGGAATCGATTTGGTTCTTTCCTAACAAGTTCGCGTTTGTTTTCGTACCAATTAGCATCGAGAATTGTCGATAAGTGAATTCGATCTTGTGTTGTTTCGTTAATTATCTTTTCCCAACCTAACGGATCGACATCAAGGTCAAACATACGCGAAAGTGCATCTGGCGCTTCGTTAGTGGTTCCTCGTCTGTATTCGACTGTCATTGAGTGTTGTAAAAGGTAAATCGCCCATCTAGCAAGACGGCCAACTGGACTTTTTAATCCATACAACCACTGTAACGCTTGATGATCGGTGACAACTTTGAAAGGCATGCCTTCTAAATAACACCGTAGTTTCGTTACTGCCCAAACTACTGCTAAGCATTCTTTCTCGGTAGTCGTATAATGCATTTCTGCGCCTCTTAGCGGTCGACTTAGAACTTCTAACAAATTTTCTTTTTCATTTTCTGGGTCTGGTTGTACTAGGATCGCGCCTAATCCGAAATCACTAGCGTCCGTATAAAGAATGAAAGGTTGTCCGGGTATTGGTGTATAAAGTCGGGGTGCATTGACTAACGCGGTTTTTACTTGTTCGAAAGATTTTTGTTCAACGTCTGTCCATTTCCATGGCACTTTCGGACTTGTTAATTTATTGAGTGGACCCTGTATTCGTGCGATGTTTTTTAAGTGTCGATGGTACCAATTAACGAGACCGTTAAATTGTCTAAGTTGAGTCCTGTCCTTTGGCACTGGGAAATCGATAATCGGTTGAATTTTCTCGGGGTTTGGTCTAATACCAAGCTCATCAACAATATAACCGAGAAACTTTACTTCCTTACATGCAAAGCTACTTTTTTCGCGATTAATTTTCAATTTAGCTTCGCGGAGTACTTCGAATAACAAGGATAACAGTGAGAGATGCTCATCAAAGTCTTGACTAACTATGATCCAGTCGTCTAGATACGCAAATACTTGTTCGGACCATTTATTTGGTAATTTTCTCTCTACGATTAATTCTTGAATTCGGCGTTTTAATTTGTCCATTAAGCTCTGAAAAGTGGACGGTGCACCTGTAAGGCCATAAGGCATTCTCGTCCATTCTAACAATCCTTTTCCTTCGACTGCGAACGCGGTATATCTACGGCTTTCGAGATCCATGGGGATTTGATGGAAAGCCTCGCTCATGTCAAGGGTTGAAATAATTTTCGCTTGATGTAATTGTGATAAGATGGATCTCATATTTTGTAGTGGATAGGCTGGCTTAACAGTTTGACGGTTCACAGGGCGGTAATCAATGCAAAATCTCAAACCGCCGTTTCCTTTTGGAGCTACTACCGGCGAACACGCCCAATCACTGTTGCTCCATACAACGTAGCCTTTCTCAAGTAACCTATCGACTTCTTTATCTATAAATGCGCGAACGGCTTCGCTACGAGGGTACGGTTTTTGTCTATGTGGGGCATGATCGGTTAGTTCTATAACGTGTTTAGCTAAATCTGTCATTCCGGTAGATGCTTTGTCTAATTTCGCGAATTCTTTATCAAGGAATTTTTCAAGTGCGTCTGTTTGTTCAATAGTCAGTGCCTTTAATTCTGTCTGGGTAAGGTGTCGTCGAGTAATCGGGTACGAATACCGACTTCCGTCTAACGTCCAAGTTTCGTTGTTCGGATCTGTCTTTACTTTAAATGACAGCCAGAAATCCATTCCTAATATTACTGCATTAGACAAATTTGGGAGGACACTAAACCATTGGGGTCCGTACACGTCGCCTATGTCAATTACAAAGCATGTACCCCCTTGAGTTTTAACAATGGATTTATCCCCAAGACGTACTCCATTTCGTGATGTAGAATCTACGGCAAGCTCTTTAAATTGGAATTTCTTTACGCGTTCATATACGGTTTGGCTCAAATATGAGCGCTCACTTCCACTATCTAAGATACCATGAATCTTCTCGCCAAAGATTGAAATTTCTATCGGAATTCTTGCTATTTTACTAGGTTCCGAGAGACCGTTTTTTGATCGAAAAATTCGTCGTTTTGACAAGGACTGAACAGTATCCGCTGGTAATTCAGTGGGTGTCCAATTCTTCAATTTCTCTATCTCTAACGTCGAATTATGCGCAAAGTTGGGAGTTGCATCGTTTTCTCTACTTGACAGGGTGGATAAGTGTGGCGTACTTTCTACAAGTTCGTCTTCGTCTGTTAAGTCTGTCAAGTCAATATTACTATCGGGAGTCTCTGAATCACTCGACCAGTCGCGTATTAATTCTAATTTTGTTGATGTATCGTTGTTGTCAACAATTTGATCTTGCAACGGGGTTGAGCTACTAGCTGTTTTGCAATCTGTTTTATCGAATAGTTTTGTCTGTTCGATATTAAATTTTATTGTATCTGTTTTTTCGATTACCTCGTTCTTGCCCATAACAACAGTGACCTGAGGTTCGATTACTGTCGGGCTTTGTCGTTTCCCGAAAGAGAAGGACAGTCCTTATTCACATGACCCGTTTTTCTACACGCGTAACAAATAATTTGCCTATCGGCAGTGCAGAAGCGTGCTGGATGACCTATTTGACCGCAATTATAGCAGTAAACTTTACTTGGATCATACGGAGATCTTCCCTGTACTGACTTTGGTTTCTCTTCCGACGACGTTGCGGAGGTTTTATTATTTTTCTGAAATTGCGTGAGGTTACGTTCGAGCCTCTGTTTAGTTAAACTTTTATTGTTTACATTCGAACTTTTTGAATCGCGAGTGGTAGTTTTCTGATCGACAGCTGATAATTTAGAAGGTTGTTCATCAATATCTTGACTTTGAGACGTTTCGTATTCGTTTTCGTCTCCTGAACTCTCTTGTAAGTATCGTAATTCGGTTTTCCTATTTCGCGAGTCCTTCTGTAGGTCCATTGACCTGCGGTGGAGGTAGCTTCGCTCATTCACGTAATGTAAGAACTCATCGTAGTCTCTTAAATAGAGATTTAAGATTTCTGATGCTAGTCGCGGATTGAATTTTACAAGAATCTGTTTCAGCTGTTCGCGGAAAGGTGGCGGGGATTGCATACGTTCAAAGATTACACGTGCTCGACAAGCGAATTCTGCTAACGTTTCACTCTTTTCAAATTTGAGATCGTGAACTTCTAAGATAAGAACAGCATCCTCTTTTTTTACAGCCCATTGGAAACGAAAAGCTCGCACGAAATCTTTCCATGATCGCCAACGTGATTTGTTTAGTAAATACCACGATCGGTAGGGACCTTCGAAGATTGTCGACAGGCAAGGAATAAACAAATCTTTATCTATACCGCTCGCACTTAATTGATCTTTTAGGATTAACAGGAATTGTTCCGGGTCTCTTTCGGTCTTTGGAAAAGTGATTTTCCAACTATTGACAATTCGACCGATTTTTATGGCAAAATCGAGTTCTCGATTACCGATCGACGCGGATTGATTACTCATTACTCTATCATGTCGATTTGACGAAGTTGAATTGCGATTTGGTCGCGAATTACCATGTTCTTGAAATTGAGTTATGGCATCGTCGCTATCGCTGTCTTCACTACTTTGCCAAGATAAAGCCCCCCTTTTTGTCCTTGTGGAGCGCGTTTCGCGATAATTCCGGTGGTTCGGCATTGAGTTGTCAAAATGGCTAGACTCGCGGTTGTTTCGCGTCATTCGACGGTATTCTTCCTGAGTAACAAAATTTTCTTCTGTTATTAATTCGCCTTCTGGGGTTAAACGCGAGACAGACACTTTGACATGGCCATCGGTAAGATTTTCTGTTTGGTGATTAAAATGTTCTATAGCCGGGTTGTTAGAATTGTTTTCTCCGTGAAAACGTACTCTCCGGGTTTCCACGTCGGGTGGAATTTGTTGTGTTTCGAGTCTGGTCGCTCGAGAAGGATGGTTATATAAATTAGCTTCTTCGGTTTGTAAATCAAATTCGCGATAACGGAAGTTTCCAGATCGGTGTTGACTAGTTCTAGACGGGCTAGTCAGTCCGTTATTTATTCCACTTAGTTGCTCGTGTGTCGGCAATCTAGGTAATTCGAAATCATTTAACGATTGAATATCTCTTACATTCATTCTGCGATTTCGATCGTTGCTTGGGAAAATAGTCCCCGAGGGATTCAAGGATTTTTCCCGCGGCATATTTTGCGATTTATTTATTTGTGCATTTGAATTTTCATTTGTATTATCTCTCGCGCGAATGTCAACAGACGGATCATTCGACGGATTTGCATTTATCATTTCGCGAATACCGGCAGACGGGATATTCGACGACCTGTTTGTATCATTTTCATTGTTTTGATTTGGCATACATTGCTCTATTTCGTCGTCAGTATCGGACGAAAAGCTATCAATAATATTTGACGCTTCTCCTCTTAGGATTACGTCGCCAACCCCTTCTTCCCCCTCAGACGCGGGCTCAGTTCGGGACTGGTATCTATCTCTATTATTTCCATTATTTATTTGTATATTAAATGATTTTAGACTATTCAATAATTTGCTCATTTTACCCTCGAGTGCCTCGACGCGTGCTAATCTCGAACCAAACTCGCCTAAGGTCCTCGATAGACTTTCATTTTGTTCAATTAAATTTTCGAAATACGGATTATGTATTTGATAATTGGGAGTGGGAGTTCCTGAACGCGAACCCCTTCCTCTTCCTAATCCCGGTGGTATTACCCCTCGAACAGACGCGGTGAGTATACCATGGTTTTCGGAAATTATTTTTGTCGAATTTAAATTTTGAGGAGGAGTGTTCTCCTTTGGTCTTGCACCGTTTATCGTTGTCGACTGCATATTATTGGCGGGCTGCACTTCGCTTAACAGATCCCCTCCAACAGACGGGGTAGGGAACGTCTCACTGAGTGACGTGCTAGACTCTCGACTTTTTGACATTTTCTTTGGTTTTTCAATAATTACTTTTTCACCTGCTCTTGTAACTCTTTTAGGTGGGGAATAGAACATATTTTCAAGTATGCTTTTTATTATTTCATACTATTACGAATAATAATATATCGATTTGAAAAGTATCCTTTTTTTTCTTGCCAAGCCTTAATTCAATAAGCTCTGCTTACTATTCATACTCAGAAATAATTATTGATTGTATCCATGATTGTTGTATAATTATTATAATTAAGAATACTTGTTATCATGCGGTAGGAAGAAATAGAAAGGGAGCCAAGGCTTAGAGAAATATTATATTATGAGAGTGTACATAGAAGAAGTATTTTCAAGGTGTAGCGACTACAAAGCGGCTAAGTGTTTACGATATCCTATGTTTACGTTTGACTCTAGCTCAGTTATACGTTGCCAACGAACGTTGAAATATAATTTCTTTGTTCGAAATAATATTCTCTATATTGCTTTTCGGGTTCTAATTTATTCTCCGTAATTATTAATTATTGAATTTTCCACATAGAATTTCAGACAAACATTTTAACATTGATAATAAATTAGGACGATCTTCACTAAATTTCTTAACATGGAATTTACAGTTTGAATAAATACTTTCGAGAATAATTTAACATTTAAATTGACAGTAACAATTTTCCACAGAAATTTTCCAACTTCGCCCCACGTTGGGCGCCAAATGACACGGAATTTTTACCTTCCTCACCTAGCGCGGCCGCGGTCCTAACGACTGCTAGGGGTCTAGCAAACGGTTTTCTATGTTCTAATAATGTTGGGCGCCAGCTAGTCTGGTAGACTAACAATTATATTTACAATTAACTTAATTTAGACAATTAACTTAATTTAGACAATTAACTCAGGGTAGGTACAGTTGGTGGACCAGGTAATTGTTTGCAAAGCTGACAGATCATGCATGGAGGAAACAAGATAGACAATAGCTCAAGATAAGGATATATAAATTTTATTTAAGACTTACGTTTGTCGATTCACGATTATTTACTTAGTTTTCTAACTTTTGACGAGATTTAATATTACATATGACGAGAGTTTAATGCGTTTAGTCGAGACTCCTCGAGGGTTGACTTCGTTAGTTTTTGATATGTTATTTAGTCGAAGCCTTTGACCAGAGTGTCTAGCCAATTTGCGAATTATATGTTCCTTCTCGGTTATTGGCTAAGGATTCTCTCCTCTCCCCACTCTACTGTCGCTAGATCTCTACTCAACGAAAATCAATAAGCTCGCGCATGCGTGTCATCCCTCGAAATAGCTCTGTTCTATTCATTTGTCATCGGGTCGTAGATAATGAAATAATTATGGTTCTATTGACCTGATAAATCTCTCGTATTATTCGATAATTCATTTAGTTAATAATACTATTAAGATTAAGGACAAATACATTTCGGACAGCACAATTATGACGATACGACTTTGGTACGCTCGAGGAGTCAGTCGAACGTTGATGTCGAGGGAATATTATTTTCCTGTCACAAGATAGAAGCCATACGTCCATGCTTGGCCCGCGGCCATCGATTGTACTAATTCTCTCCAAACAATTAACCCCCGTTGCAGCGGTCAATGCTAATGAGTATAATTAGTAGAGGAACAATCATGATTGAGAAATTGAGTAATTAGCATTAACTTGCATTAGTAGCTACATAGAATTCGCAACGGCGAATAAATGCATATAGGTGTACGCATAATGTGTGGGCACACGGACATTGATATTTACTGCTCCATCCACGCACGCAGATCCGGTTGCGGTGTCGACAATTCTTTTCTTCTTTCTCTTCTTCTTTTAGTTTTTCTCATTTCGATAACTCTCGAGAAGCAGCAGCAGCAGCAGCGGCAGCCGCAGCACCTGAATACCGACGTAATGAATCAGAGGCTTGAATAACGAGGTGAGTTACAGATAATTATGCGCGGTACCAACAGAAGCATTCGCCAATTTGTCGCCGGTCTCCGGAGACCGGATACGGGGCTAGACAATAAATGGTTGAAATATCTAAAGCCTGCATAAATTACTACTTCTCAAATCACGCACTAATAGAATCTTCAACTATTCACAAGAATCTCAATGAAGTTCAGTGCGAGAATGAAAAATTTCAAATTTCAAATTTCAAATTTCTTACAGGAACACTCTTCGCGGAACGAGGCTTCCGCCGCCGGGGTATCTTAGCCATTCACAAACACGAGGGGGAACCACAGTTCTCAAAAGTTAAACACACGAGGTTATACTTATAAGGACGATATAGCCACGGCGAAGGCGGAGGTAGTACATCGCCCGGGGTGCCGCTGATCACTCTGACCCGTGACCCCCATCAATCATCGACCAATCACACACAACTTGCAAACAAACTAGCCGATATGCTATATATACCGACCAGAAAACCAACCGGGCCTCCAGATCGCCGCTTGTAACATTTCTTGTCAACACCCTCACATCGTCGAACTGTTCGCAATAATATGGCACGTGTCACATTTTTTCATACTCAATCATTTCGTAGATAAGTTATGTCGATATCTCGATGTTCTAGACAACTGGAAGCAACAAAACTCCGCTCACTTGTATATCTACTTGTCTATTCGTTCGTTTGTTCATACCTGCGCCGGTCACAGGAGATATTCAGCGGCCGAAGAGAGAAGGAGAAAAAATAAGCATCTGCAAATTCGCGTTTTATCTTCATTTAACGGACGTTAATAGCGCAAGTTACATCACTATGGTAATAGCGTACAGAGATTGAGGGTTGAGTATAATAACGTCGAATATTGGTTTTATTCTCCTTCTTCTTCTTCTGCTTATTATGATATTATAATGAAAGGCGAGCGATAAGGTGGTAGATACGAAAAGATTGATCGATCGGTGGGACTCCCGAGATTGAACAGGTGAAGAAGAGGTTGACCTAGAGCTAGCTAAACCTCACCACGATTACCCGGACCATCATTCTGCGCAACGGTAACGATCGTACAGCCGATCGCAGATATATATATTACCATACGAGCGGTTTATTGTATCGAAAACCGACGAGATCGAGATCCTTCAAGATATCGATAGTGTGCGTCGAATAGATCACGGTCTAGTCTATATAAATCGGTGATATGATTGGGACTAGGATCCCAATTTTAATCATTTTTTTTATTTCTCGGTTCTACTTTTTTTTAGAATTGTTCAATACGGAATTCACCTTCACGCTGCAGCGGCAACAGAGCGCGGTGATTATTAATATGATTGATCGTTTTATAGCCAATTCGTTACAATCAATTCTATACGTCTAGCTAGCATGCAGCACGGACATACTGTATGTGTACCGATAATGTATGAATATCTTTTCACATAGACACATTTATAATATATAAATATAAAAGGTCGATGCAATTTGCAATTAGACGCTCCTTCCTCCGCCTAGCTTCTTGACTCAATAAACTTGTGCAATTTCTGCTGCACAAGATTATTATATACGACGATGATGATGAGCAGCACGATGATTTATTTTATTCCGTAACAGATCACGGTTTAAAGGTCCGCCTTTCTCCTCCTCATTCTCCTCATACCTCCTCGGTAAATCATCGAATAACCTCATAGCCGCAAAAAAAAGAATAAGAAAAACCGATGACCTAACCTCTTGCAAGATTTTGACCCCCAAGGCCGTGCAGAAATACGATGTATGTCTAATTAGGTAAAAGAGGTAGAATCGCGGTAACTTTAGCGATATTTAGGTCAAGTTGCGTACCTGCTGGAGAGGATTGAAGCTCCGCTGTGACATGCGATTTTAAAACTGTTGGAAAGCAATTCAAACATCTGCCATTTTCGGGTTTACAAAAAAATGGATTTTGGTCTGTATTGGCTTTGATCGATTTGAATCGGCAGTTGTATTAGAATAGTATACAAGTTCTTATCATACATGACTGTAACATTATTCAGCATCAATGATTCATTCGGGTCGACGAGGGGCCCACTATATGGAGGCATCGAGTCGCGAAGTAACGAATTTGCAATCCAACGCGCGGAGCCATCCGGTCGATGGCCTTGGAACTAACGATCATCGCTTGACCTGGCTGCCCAGAACTTTGAAATAAAAATAATTCCGAGAGTGAGAACTGCATCGTTATTATAGGATGTAACAAGCATGATTCGGGTTTAATATGTGTTCTGCAGTATCACATATACCCACAAACTTCTGCTTCGGACGGTATTTTTGCGTTAATGACGCGTAGGTCGTAGACCTTGATGGCAATAGAAATGAGTGACGTCTATCCAGGTTAGGCTAGGTTGCGGTGAAGTAGGTCTGGGGCATCGTCTCAACAGCATACTATACTGTTGTCAGCGATTCAACTTTGTTCTCATAGTACATACATATGCCTATAGAGTATAAGCAGTGGAGCGGGTCTCTTCTCCCTCTCTCTGGACAGCCTTTACACGCGCTGACAGACTCTTAATTTCTTTCAGCCCTCTTTCGTTTATTTACATGTGAATGCGGGCGCTAACAGATGCTACCTTGGTTACCGCTGTAGCTCCCGTCTTGTATGTCCGTCGAAATGTCCGTTTCGTTTCTCGCATGAGCCGACATTAAGGCGTCAGAAGTCGCACCCCGGAAAACCCTGATGAATTTTTCAACGGCTGGTATAAACGTACGTAACGTGATTCAATGCCGGTACATACGGAATTCAATTATAATATTATTATATTCAAGTATACGTATAAATCTCTCTTCGATGAACTTCTATTCGCATACAAAATTACACGCATGCTTGTAACAGAGGTACGAATCCACTGATCCGTGGTCGATCACATGTCTTCTACGCCGAAGAGTTGGCGCGATATACTCTAAAAGCGAAATACAACAAAAAGGGGAAATATCCTCCGTTCCTTCCAGCTGGTCGCTTTTCTTCATTTTACCGGATAATCCTTACCCGCGACTTGATTGTCCGAAGGTGAGTCGGTATCGCGGAATAACGGCCTCACATTGCGGCTAGAGGGGCTGTTGGAGTGCGGCGCTCCGACCGGACTGCATACAGCGCGAGCGGATCGGGCATCCACACCTCGAGAAAACTCGCGCTAATGAGCTGCCGCGAATCTCAGATCTCGCATCTTGGTTCTGCCTGCGGAGTCGCGTTCTACTCGCGCGCATACGCGTACGCGGTATAAATATACATGTACGTATATGCATTATATACGTGTACTCGTAAAATAAAAAAAAAAAAAACGAAAACCAAAAACAAAAACAGAAAATGACAAACCACTGAAGCGAAAGAAGGAGAGAAGGAAGACCGGCTCGAGGTACGATTCGTCGAGATATCTGACTGCCCGAAGGGTACCTCAAACGCCGTGCGTAAGTCAAGCCCATAGTAGGTACGCTGCGGAATACCGCGAATCTTCGCGTATTGGACGTGTAACGCATTATACGACGGGAATTGCTTTTCCTAATTAACCTCATCAGCGCGGCTCACTCATGACCGATTAAGAGAAAAGATATATTATGTATATTATATTATATTCTCTCATGTAACGTAGGTATCTCCTCATCGACCGATACCTACTTTACGTGTACCTACGTACCGCCATTTTGAGTCCTCCACGGTTTCCTGTCGTTAAATTAAACGAAAAATTAATTCATCCATCGATTTAAAGAGGGCATATAGGAGCGCACCTACACATGCCTGTATAACGCGTGAGGCACTATAAATTTGAATAATGTATCGTCGCCGTTTCGCTATTTCGGTTTAGTTTTATTCTACTTCTTCCTCAACCCGGGTCATCGGCGTGCGACATTTAGAACTGAGCATCAATGGTAATACCAATAATGATAACGATGATAATTAGCATCTGAAAATGAGTTCATTAGGAGCCTCTCTATCGTGTACTCCGCGCCTCCGCGCCTCCGTTCGTCGAAGGAGATATAGATGGGTTCGTTAATTTATACCTAATAGTCGTTTTTCGCAACTGGTTTACCGGAAGTAACCGAACCATGCCTAGGTCCGACAGGACGACACACGCGTAAATTAGTCTCAAAAGAAATAAACTCCGCGGTCAACTATTATAGTTACAGGCGGTCATAGTACACACCTATATCTATAAACCTCTACCTGCACCTATACGCGGCGGAAATCAGGGCGTGCGTTAAATTTGTGCCCGAGTATTACAGCGGGGCGTAAAATTCGCCTGAGGCATGAGAATAATAATTCCAGGGAGAGAAGTCGGCGCGAGAAGGTGACCGGCAATAAAACCGTGTTTCTTGGCTCTGATGCTGATGCTCAGGCTGCACCGACACCAGCAGCCGCAGCAGCAGCCGCGGCGCCGCGCGGTGTATTCCAAGAGTTGTAATGCACGGTAATCCGTTTCTTTTTTTGTGATTTTTCCTTTCGTTTTGTCTGTTTCCTCGTTTTTTATTCCTTCCTCTATTTTTCGCCACTCTCCTCTCTCTTTCCCTTTTCGTATTATTTGCTCTTTTCATTTTGTCAATCTTTTCGCCAGCTCTTCAGACCTCTCGAGTCATACTTACATAAGACTGCTCCGAGTCCAACTCGCGGACGTTGAAACCTCGAGGAGATAATCTTTCATCACACTCGACCGCCTCCCACGCGATCTCTGCTTTCTATGGGCGAGGATCTTCTTCTACTCAACCATCGACTCATCCATTTATCTATTTATTGGTAAAAAAATGGAATTATTCGGAAATGAATTATCCGTTTAACGAGGGATCGCACGCGGATGGGATCATCGATCAATGATCAAGCATCGGCATGTAGTTTGGGTATGCCTGTACTTTAATTGGGCTGAAATATTGTCGGACTGTAGGTACGTGTGTATAATATTGTACAATAACTCTAAACAATATAATCAAGACTTTTTTCTCCGATGGCGCTCCAGGCAAGTGAAATAGGTAAGTATTAAAGTGAACGGATAATTTGGTAACAAGAGAAAGGTAGGTACGAGGTAGACAGGTACCTACTACAGCGCGGCGACACGGCGATTGTTTTTTCATTTTTCTGTATACCTCTTCCGCAGAGCGAGACCCCGAAGTGACAATACGAAATTCACACAGTCAAATTCACATTGGATCCTTCTTCCAATTCACCTCTGTCACAGTCTCGACGCACACACAGACTTACGACGTTCTGAAATTCATACTCATTCGTGCACTCGTGATTCCTCCTTGGATTGCCCGCCTGGTTTACAACACGCGGTATATGACGCACGCGGTGAATTACAGCGGAGAGGCTGACCATATTGACGCAGAGAATCTTACTTACGCCTTTATTGGTAATTGTCCCGAGAATTGGTAAGAGATACGACAGGATATGTGTATAATGTTCGATTTTGAATCACCCGCGCGTTCATGTCAAAGGAGAGAGAGATCATTCTACCGACATTCAGGCGAATGTTTACATTCTCGATAACGCAATTATCCGCAATTTTCCAAAATTCAATTCTTCGCTGTCGAGGTGGATGTTTCTACTCGCGAAAACGCAGTACGGGAGTATTGAATCTCCGCTGGATCCAGGATTGCGGTGATAAATTATACCTAAACGAACGACGGTCTTATTTCAGTTTTTCTTCTCTTTCTACCGTACCTACCCAATTTTTAGTAGTAGTCCGAATGAGCATGAAAGGAAAATGTGCGTGTTGATTGTTAGTCGCAAAGATCCGACCCCACAGTCCACTGTCCACGAGTAGGATCTTGATTACAGGTTGAGTGGAGCGAGCAACTGTCACCATCGCACCGGTGGAATATGTCCTCCCCAACCATCTACGGAGATTGTCACGTCTATGAGATCTACAATTCTACATTCCACTGGACTGTAGGAAGAACAAATGCCGACAAAAGAATGCCGCGCGGCACGATGATCATCGTCATCATTATCATGGTCGTCGTCGCCGTGGTCTTCGTCGTCTCCGTCGTTCTCGCGATCGTCATAATCCTGAATCTGACCTTGATTGGAAGCGCTCGGAATTGCTTGGTGATCCGAAAAGGCTCATCCCAATTTATTGGCCGTCCAAAAACTGAGGAAGTTGTCTTATTTCTCTCCGCATCTGTATTTCCAAAACGAACGGTATAACGTAGGACGTGATTCTGCAATCGTGCGGTGAATATCATGAACTGCATACAGTATTATTGAGGATCGAAGGGAATTTCCTGAAGGCGAGAATAATACAGGAAGCAGAAGGTGAAGAGCTCGACGGAACGATCTGACGATGAGCACGGCACGAAAGAACAAACGGCATCGCAGCATCAGTATGGAGAAAGATATTATTGTGAAGTTGGGAATAAGAGATTATAAAAAAAATATCACGTGCTTCTTCTAGTTCCTGGTGGTGATTCTGATGCTGATGCTGCCCACTTGTAAGTCGAATGCCAGCCGGTGGGCAAGCGGTTACAGGACGAATTCACATTGTATGCAAATGAAGGGGGCTCTGTGCGATAATATAAGAGTGAGAGGGAACGTAGGTACCTACTCACGCACTGCACCGATACACCGATAGATAGCTACAATCTACGCGCGTTCGTGAACCAGTAGGAGAAAAGGCGAGGAGAGATTAGAAGAGTTCAGTGTAGTATGTAGGTGCAGGTACGCGTAGGTAACCTGTGTAACTTACAACGTACCTCACTTTTACCTATCTCTCTCTCTCTCTCTCTCTCTCTTTCTCTTTCTCTTCCTCTCTTCTATCTTTCCTCTGGATAGCAGCATCCACCTAAGTACCGACAAGAACCGCGCGGTGTATAGGTGCGCAATCCCACGTGTGGGGATGATCGATTGATTATTAGACTTGAGGAACGTGACTTGAAATAAGGGCTTAACCCAAGCCGAAACCTAACCAGGAAAGTAAACCTTGTTGGAGCAGGAGAAGAAGAAGAAGACCGGACTGAGGAGAAGGAGAGGAGGAGAGTAGAGGAGAGGAGAGGAGAGGAGAGGCCCAGACGAACTCGAAGCTACGTATACGTATATGTACGAGCGGAATGTTAATACGCCATTAGAGACCAACGGTGGAGGTTAAACTTTGATCTTGTGTTAATATCGGTATTTATCACACAAGAAATTCGGATCTTGGAAGCGAGGCTTTAGTACCATAAGGCTGAAATATAACGAGTGCAGGTAACTGATGTAGTAATCGGTGCTATTCCTGACTGGAATTAATAATTGTTACAGGAGACAGAAAGCGTGGAAAAAAGGGAAACGGGAGGCAAGGGAAGAGAGAGAATAGAAGAGCTGTCTCTGCAGCACGTGGCACGATATATACGGCCGACTACCGGAAAGGAAAACGACGAATGGGTAAGTACGATTGATCACTGCCAGGCTGCAGGTTATACACGCATATCTACATCGCGATAAAATGTGAAAACTTATTAAAAAGCAATTAGAATCAATATACTGAAAAAGGTTGATAGGCAATAGCGTCGGGTTCTAATCTAGATCCGATTGTTTCTTGAGTCACTTATTTCTAATTATCATTCTATTATTGTAAAGCGTTAATACACCATCGCCATCATCGATTCGTTCACGAGATATTATCCCTGTATTTTCCATTCGGTATACGTTGGCTATACTGGTACAGACGCCGTCTCCGCACCTAGATAATATACTTCACTGGTTTCAGTTACAGTTGCTATTGCTACTATATACCTACTATGTATATCCCAACGCCTAGGACGTTAATTACGCGGTAAATTGAAACGGACGTATCTGGGTGCCAGCTCTGGCTCTTCTATCGTTACATTATGTATATGTATATGTTAATATGTATATGTATATAGCCCCGCAGCCAATTTCAATTCATTTGCTATTCAATTTCCACTTGCCATTTAGATTTTCGAGACGTATCGACTTTCGCCAGTATTGGTAGATTATAGGTAGGCAGGTCGATAAGTATACGCGCGTTTGTCACTGATGTGTGTCCATATACAGAGCCATAAAATCGAATGATATTCTATTAATCAAATAATAATTCGCCGTATAAATTCTATCACAATTATAATGATTATTGTTAATAATATACCGGAGCCTAACGAGTATAGCTGCCAATTCTTCATTTTTTATCACCTGTGTACCATACTCGACGTGATTGAAAAGAGAAACACAAAAAGGAAACCCGAAGTGAGTATAGGAGAACACCGAATTTGTTATAACGCATGATTATAGTTTCTGTTTCTGGCATAATTGGTGGGTCCTAAGGCGTCCACTCATTACTCTTAACGTCATTAGCAAGATCGCTAAACTGGAGCGTGAGAAACCGAAAGATCGATTAATCTGCAGTTATGCGAAAGTTGAAAGATTTCGAAGAGATTACATTCCGACTCGACGACTATTCTTTATCGTTTTCTCTCCGGTCTCAAACACGCGCCCGGACTCTGATATAAGGAAATTTGGCGGCCAGCGAATGCTCGTTGAGAGGCAGCTGCGATTACGCAAGCGGAGGGGGTGTGGCGCGATCGCGTAAGCTCGCGGGATCTTGAGCTTGAGGACGAGACTCCCTCCCGAGTTTGTAATTCCGTGATCGTTAATAATGCGATTATTAGAATCACCATGGACGGGGACCGTTACTTTCTCAGCTCTCTATTCAGATCTAACCTAATTACTATTGGACAATTGCCGGTTTGACGAGCTGTTTATAAACCTACGTTACCTCTGTACGTGTTACACACACGCATGCGAGATGTATACCTGCACGGTTAGAATTAGCTGCGGCTATGCTGTGCTCCTACTTCGACAATATTTTAATTAGCCTTGTCCGAACACAGAGGAGGCTGGACAAAAGGTTCGAAAAAACGAACAACACCCTTCCCCCTCGTATGCATGTAGGTGTACGTACCTTGTACATTGAACGTACGTTCGTACGTACAGCGCGTGCGTCCTGCGAAGGTAGTGTAGGATATATACCTGTGCGCAATGAAGCGGCGGCTTGAGAGGGAACGGGCGAGGGAAAGAAGGAAAAAACAACGAGTGATAATTAGGCATAACTTACATTCGCTCAATCAATAATTACGTATGCGTGTGGGAAGGTGTATCCGAGAAATGATCGAGTCCATGAAATACAGGGAGGACGAAATTAGTCCGCCTCATTGGTCCAGCTTTGATTTACGTGCTATGAAGAAAATCTCGGGCGTGAGGCCGTCTCGATCGAACGAACGCGCACACGCGCAGGCACACCTCTGTGTAATAAATGTATAGCATATAACGATCGGATATTCGAAAGAGAGATAATCAGCATTTGATAGAAGCGCGGGCAGTGGATCAGAGAACTTAATAAGTTAGCCAGTCTCTTTGTGCGTCAGTGTCTCTCGCCTGTCAAATTTAAACGGACATGAAAGCTTTTTCGAAGAGAGATATCTGTGCAGGGTACAGGCCTCCGCGGTTCGAAAGAAGAACCCGTGGGAGGATATTAGTTGCGTGCGCTGGTACGTTGAATAACTTGTTATGTTTCACGCTGGAATGTAATTGTTAATCTCAGTTGCGATTAATGATACGATTTTGGAAAAACGTCGGGACGTTGTTTCGGAAAAATAACAAGATCGCAAATTTCGAACCGGTTCGACGTGAAACTGGGCGCAACTAATCGTCCGTCGGATGAATACCATCGGTGTACCTACAATTTCGCGATATCCATTAGCTCATCGCGCAAGTCGAATTGTGGCCTTTACCTGCGTAAGCATACGAACTAAATTGAACGTGGGTATCGATTGGATTTTGTCGCTGACAAAAAAGCTCGCGAGGACGCTTTAATTGACCGCAAGATAAATTTCAAGATCATCTGAATCACGGAGAGTCTTATTCATGCCTGTATTGAACCGTTAGTGCATGAGACCCGAGGTCCTAAAACTATATACCTTTCATATTTTTTATAGTGCATATATACGTGTGTGTATAGGTATATAGAATGGAAGAATTTACGATGCCGAAAAGATTTAATGTCACACTTCAATCGAGCGCAATCCTGCATCATAGACCTAAGCCCGCGGAGCCGCAGCGAGGTAGACATTTTTGTAATAAAAATTGTGGTTATGAGACGAACCATTAATTTTTTAAACCTCTATACCCGGGGTTCGAGGTGCTGTCGAGAAAGGCAGGTAGGCCTGGCGAGGTAAGGTATATGATTGAAAAACTAATCGTCACTTTCATTCGGTCCATCACTAACAAATTACAATTTATAGAAGGACATCAGCCATTACTCACTAACACTTCATCAATTTTAATAATGTTTTACGATCTAGTTGTGCAGGTAGATGCGTACACACACACGCGCGCCTCATACCCATCTACTTCGAGCGAGAACTTCCAAATCTACGAGATCGCATCACCATCCATCGCCCCAGTAATAAAGTCAAGTTTCGAAACGAGTATTTTCAAATAAACATTCCATTATACAGGCATTAGAATTTCGTGAACGCTCCTATAAGTTTCCTCAGTCAAATTAATCGGTCGTATATCCGTTTATTCCAGAAACGGAAGAAGAGCAATGAAAGGACAGAGTGAGAGAAGAAACACGGAAAAATGAACATTTCACGTCAAAGTACAAAAAAGGAAGATTTCTACATCTACGATTTTTTTCTCCCTATACTTTCTCAAAAACTTGCGTAGCTAATCCCGTCATTTCGAAAGAATGAGAAGAACAATGCAATCATGCGGACGCGTGAGTTTGTTGTGCGGTGATTAGCGAATCGAATTCATACTCAGCCCTCCCAGACGGTCGAAGGCCCGTGAAATATAGGTATGTACGTATGTGTACATACCCAGACCGTAGTTTTAGGCTGAGATAATTCGATCCGGATAACCTTTAAAACACTCGCGCTTTCCGCTACAGGTCCGATCGAGGATCGGAATTGATCTTGCCACGTCAGCATTCCTCTGATGTCTACACGTATGTACATACGTACGTACATACGCCTGTGTACAAGCTATATAGGCACGTCTCCACGCGGATGGATTGACGGACATAAATTCCCCCGACTGAGCAAGTAGATAGCTGTATACGCGGAGCTGCGGTTATTTTAACGCAGGTGAGTTATTTCTTGGACAATTTTACTCACTTTTCTCGGTTCTGCATTCGTCTCCATCTTACAGCTCGCTTATTTTTCCGGTTCATTATCAATCCGACGGATTTTCTTCTCCCATTTTTCTACTAACGGAGTAGGTGATAATTAACCGTAATAACAGTCTCCTTAATTGATAGTTGTTCCACGTTTCATCGCGACGAGGATAGAGGACAAGAAAGAGAAGAGGGAAGATGAACGTGGAGCCAGTACTATATTCTTTCTCACTAAAAGCGACTTATGCTACTAAAACTACCTATGTTGTCCCAAAATCATCGAGCGTGCCCGATTAAACGATTATACCTACTTGATTTCTAACGATCTGATTAACTAAGACGTTCCGAGGATAAAAATCACATATACACATACCTACATAGTTCCAAGTCCCAAACGAGATGAAGAAGCCATTGCATTTCAACGTCGCCTGTTCGACTGGCTGCTCAACTATTACCCGAAGTTGCTTCCCATCTCGAAAACCACGTACCATGAAAATTGAGGATGATTCTATTCGAAGCCGCGCCTCCTATGTGCAGGTCGTCGATTCATCAGCTGGTATATTGACCTTTTTCTTCTCTATCTCCTCTCTCGCCTCCGAAGAAGTGAAGTATCGGCACATATTGCGCTATAGAGATCGATTCCGTAGAGAAAATCGTTATCCAGTGGATACATATAGCTGTATACGAACCGAATATAGAGTCGGAGAAGACAATCGTATTCGCCCACGCGGAGTAAGTAAGCGCGGCTGCCCTATCTCTGACAGATCGACTCATAACCCGTAGCTCCGTACATGCATGCGTACGTACGGAACAGAACGGAGAATAGAGCTAGGCTTGCAGTGTAGCGATATCTTAACCTGCAGTTATCGCCCACGCGCTTTTCAGCCAAGTTCATCGTCACGTTTATGTCTACCGTTGAACGCATTTGAAAGCGGCTTCTAAACCGACCCCCCCCCCCCCCCCCCCCCTCCCCCTCCCTTTCTTCGGTCTGTGTGCAAAATTCTATACGACCGCGACGGCTAGGCTGTGCGCATTGGAATATCACGGCGCGACGCCGCCTATGCAGGACACAATGCCGGAAGGTGTTAGATACCAGGAAGTAAATGGATACTGGTACAGCGTCTACTAGTTAGGTGCTACATGCCTGCTCCTGAAAGTTTATCCCATCGTATTGTACCTCATGCGCGAACTCCGCGTGCCAATGAATACCCAACGAAGATAGATAGATAATAGAGTATTAGGCGCTGAATTCGTTGATCCGAACTTTTCAGACTGGAATGTTGTACTATATTCTCCTCGATGCGATATAACGAGCTTTTTCATCGTCGAAAAGAATTCATTCCATATGGGAAAACCGAAAATCATCTTTCGTGCTCCGCTGTAGAATAATTCCTAAGAATATCATACCGGAGCGCGATTCTCGCGGGCCGGAGGGGATGCTGGGACGTAACCGGCGTGCGAATTACAACAGCCCACGCGCGGTGCCGAGGCTCGTAGAACGTAAAAGAAATAGATGTATACGTGATACGTAAGGTAGAGACTATAAAGGTATAAAGGTAACTTCTGCGGCGGAGCGCCCGCATCAAGCTGTTTCGAGTCGAGATCCGCCTGCCCGGTGCCATGCCGGGGTGGTTACGTTTTTTCCCCTTATTTTTCATCTGTCTTAACGATCGCGGCAAACGAATGCGAATTCTTTCTCCCAAACGAGCCTGAAGCCTGCACCACGACTTCTGCCGCAACAACCTCAACGACGTGTGGTTTCTTTTTCTCTGTTTTCAGTTTTTGCTCCTTTTCGTCTTCACTTTCACAAAAAGACCTCGCGCGACGTTTAATTGGGATAACTTTTCATACGCGTCGCCGTATGGTACCTAATGTTATACATAGATTGGCCAATGGCAACGAGAATCTAGGACCGCGGTTACCGCTCATGCGTAGGTACACGATCTGCAACCGATATCTTCCAGTTTTATACTATAAATTATGGGTAATTGCGTAATTGATCGAGTTCCAAGTCTCTTATGTAAATATATTTAATATGTATCCGTCATTAATTTACGTGTCTTATAGGTAAAGATTAAAAATGAAGATAACAGTGCTCGGCTGTAACACTAATGTAGAATAAACCATGGACGTTATTCTGCAGCGGTTGAAAAATGATAAGCATATTGATCCAGGGATTTGTAGGTAAATACCGATAGTCTATCAACTGAGTCAGAGGATGGTTCAAGTCGTCCGGAAAAGACGAACGAGGGGTCGGAAAATTCGTCATTTTTCGCCTATATTCGGAAAGTGTAAGTCCGGGAATCGAAATCGGTAGCCAAGGGCCCTCGACGGGCTAGAAACAGCGTTCTGATTCTTGATTACAAAATCGTTCACCCCTAGTTCATCTTTCTAGGACGACTTGAACCATTTTGTCTGATTTCGGGATCTCGCCGATAGACTGATACAATATAACGTTTCTCCGCAGGTTTATATAGATTCCTTTCTTTTCCTCCGTTCATTTTCTTTCGCAGCCGATCAACGTCTTCCGACGTCGAATTGAATTGAATTGAATTGGGAAAGAGAATCCAGCTTCGCTCGGCACGTCGAATGCTACACCCCGCATCATTATCTCTCCGACATCTATAAAAAACAAAACCACTATACATTCCCCTACGACAACGCTATGTCCATTCGAAATAGCTGACCCTGGACATTTTTTAGTTAAAAATCGTGAATAAAAATCAAACGAGGAACCAAAAGAGAGAAACAGCGCGTACAAGTTTTTTTGACGAAAATCGGGATCCCGGTCGGACGCTCGGAGTTCAGTTGCTGCGATAGCATAGCCCCAGGGAGGAGGCGGGCTGCAGGTATATCCACCGCGTACGTATGTACGGAGCATGCAGGCAGGTAAGCGTCGTAAGAAAGGTATCATCAGCAGTTAGACAAGAAGGAGGTGGGTAGGTATAGCTAACATACACGTAGAAATACAGGTAGGATATATACAAACGGCTTGCGCCTTCCTCGCGTACGGGCGGGCGGTCGTAGCAGAAAGCGATTATCTTGGACTTGGCCAGTAGGCAGCAGCGAGGGTAATGTGGGCCGATTTTCAGGACGTGACGCGCGTGTCTGAGCGCAAGGCGCGTGGTGTATATCTTGTAATAACACTCGCAACCCCTAGAATTTAAAGGATGTAAGTTCAAGTTTTCGTACCTCTATAATGTTATGGCGGGGAATCTCTTGATCGGTAAATTAGGTATATTCCGCTTCTGTACGTACGTACGTCGATTTACGAATCACGATACATACAATTGTGTACGGAGAATCGATTTCTCCAGGTTTTTGTCTCAAAAATATAACATGGCAGGTTACTAACTATCCTAGTTCGGTTTCGTTCCCGTCCTTTCCTCGTTTTTTCTCGTTTCGAAAACGAAAATCGTAAATTTTCGAAAACGACTCGATCGATTTGGATGAAACTTTGAGAATTCATTGAGTACGATGGCAGAAAGTGGCCAAGTATTCCACTCCCTCAAAACGTTGATCGGATTCGATGGAAAATAAATATACCCCATGTTAGCTAGGTTAGATTGCCGGCGGCGACTATAATGGCCTCTCAAGACCGCAGGATTCTCACAGGGAAACAAATTTCACAAGCGAGGACGAAGGTACTAACGGCTGGATGGTTTATACTTTCATATACGCGATGATGTAGTATGGGTAGGTAGGAAGGTACCCGAGATTACTGAAATATTATAAACGAGAATCTGCGGGACGCGGTAGCTGCGGATGATGGCCGTTGATGAAGCGAAGGACGTTTAAATTATGCCGATCTTAATCGGGACGGGAGCTGCCCTGCAAGAATAACGAATTAAATAGTAGGAGGCCGGGCTTGGCTGAGCTGATCTGACGTCAGACTGGAAGGAACCTCGACGATCGATTAGGGATTCTTACCTCAGGATCGTCGAGAGAAAAATTAATCTCTGTTCCTACAGAAATAATTCTCTGTCGCCGTTCGTGACTAATATCGATCACCGAAATTCTACGTATCGATGAATTTCGGCATCGGGCCTCACGGCTATCCGTCTCTAATCTCGAAATGCTTCATTCTCAAATTGTTCGAGTGTTTGAAATAATTTGCAAAAATTTGATATCAGGCTGCCATGAATTTTTTTTTTTTTTTTTTTCGAAAGCATACTGTTATATCGTTCATGAAAGGTTTTTGGAGAAATCTGTTAGTAAGAAGCTGCAAAGCTGTACAGCGATGCCGTTGAGAAAAAAAGCCTAGATACCTACGCGAATATAAGAAGTTGAACTTGCACGAAGCGTCGAGAGTGTAGCTCTCATAGTTAGGTTTCTTGTTCCTTATGAATAAAGAAGAATGAAATATTTATTAGAGTCTGGAGTGTTTTTACACGAGAATTCTCTGGTTTCGAGCTACGCTGCTAACGGCCACCTCTTTTGCGGGGACAGGGATTATATGGGATAGCGAGAAATAAGGAAAGAAGTAAAGGAGTAAAGATGAAAAGAAGGTAAGAAAGAAAGAGGTCCGGGTAGAAATTACATAGAGAGAAAAGGGAAGCGCGCCTAACGCTGATAAACATGTGTAGCTTTTAGCAAGGCATCTGAAAGATGTTATCTCTCGTAAAATATATTCCCAGCCAGCGATATTAACTGCTTCTTGCTCCTGCGCTATCCAATTCTCTCTTCTTCTTCCTCTACCTCCTCCTTTCGTCCTCATCCTCAGGGAATCTTATTCCCACTCCTCTTTCCCATCTTCTTGCTCTTCAGTCTCAACTATAACCAGCCACCTTGCACCGATACCTACTGCCTACTCAGCCGATCCCTAAAGTCGAAAGAGCCACTTAATGACCTACGCACCGCGGAATCTTTGAATACCTCGGGAATACTGCACTGTTAATTTATTATCAGGGTAAACTATGGTAATAATTTCACGTTTACGTAACGAAAGAATATAATTACTCACGGAGGTAGGTAGTAGGTACATACCTGTCACATTTTGCCCACATCTTCCACGTTACAGGTTCGCGCATATACCTGCGTATGTGTGCACCTTAGAACCTGTACATATTCCCATGTAACGCGAGAAAATACATACATTAGAATCCAGCTATGCGCATGTAGAGAGTGCCGCAGACTCACGGAGTACATAGGCATACGGTATCCGTGCATATAGCATGTATACATACTCCGCATACATACATGCAGCTCTGCTCCGATTTATAGCCCGAAGAATCCATTGGCATGAATTTAACCGCATTTTGTTGAAACAGATTTTAGGGGAAAGCGCAACAGCGCGTGTAAGCGAATATATAAGGTGTTTTACGCATGATTAGATCATACCTGATTCACAGTTTATGCCCGTTGCTCATTACGCTGGAAGGTATAGTATGAACTGTACGGTAATTTAGCGATATACGGTATAAGCGCGTGTACACCTACACGAATGCCCGAAAGGGGGAAAACCGTTTACCCGATCAGATTTACGAGTTTAATTAAAAATCATCGGCGTCGATCGTAACGATTATAATTTTAGGCGATAAATTTTACTACTTTCGTCACGCAATCCGCGTGTGTACGTGGTTGTACGCATACCGTCGAGTTTCATGCGGTAACGCGTACGCGTTGATACGATACGCTTAACCCTAATTTGACAGTTATGAAGTGTCAGTGAAATCGGAGACTTGCTCCGGTTACGAACACTCGCGACGCGAGAGAAAACGCTGCTGCTGTTGCTGCTGCTGCTGCTGCTGCCGCTGTCCCAGCGACTCCAACTGCCACTGCAACTGGGCATTGCACTTAAATGAGCCATCTCAATTTCTCGGACCTGGACTACGGCGAGCAGCCTCCTACTCGTGATCATGTCCCATCATTAATATCACGTATCGTCATTTCATCGCGTATAGTAACCCCCGTCGGTACGCCTCGACGACGCGCGGACTCGGCTTCCTTTCGCTGACGTTATTGCGTGGGGGAGGGCGCGATGATTCATTTTTTCTTCATCCTGCTGGAACGAACGTCCGTCGTCGTTTCGGGGATTGGAGTCAAGAAACCGAGCCTCGGTGCTTTTTTATAACTAGCCACATTGATCGAACTTTTATCAACGTTTCACACTGATGAAATGCACGTATAATACATACCTACTGTGCACATATCAACCCGATGTCAAGATTGTAACACACGGATTATACACCGCAGCTCTCGGCCTAATTAAAATCCTTGTTAACAAATCGCCCCGAGGAGCTACAGGCGCAGTGTTATAAAAAACTAAACTACGGAAAATTATAATTGGCCAACGGTTATGGCTCAACTAAAAGCACGCGCGGACTTGATTTTCATAATTGATTGAACGTCTCATAATTACATACGTACGTACCGCGTAATTGTACACAGTCCGATATAATCACACGAAAGTTCAGATTGAAAACTGGAAACGAAAAATGGGCGATAAACTATTGAAAACCGATATTTAACTCCACTGTATGATCAGCGTTGATGTATGTGCGAATAATTCACCTAACCTACATGAAAGGCGATTGAAAATTGTCTAATACTCAGTCAAACGGTGATAGCTACCTACCTCGAGAATCACAGATATTTCATTATTGCCCTTCTTTCATAAATATGTGTGCGAGGATCACAAACTGAACTTGCCCTCCACAGATGCAGTTTGCGGAAGTAGAGTTCAAGAATTTCTTCATTTCTAGATTTCTTGATTCATTGCAATTTCTTCGTTTCTTGATAACTCGAGCATCATCGTTATTTCTTGCCGCAGTGTTATTTTTCCAGTTTTCCGCGCGTTCGCAGCCCAACCCGCGACCAGTATACATCTATAGTCCTGTGTGCATACCGGGACGGTACCAAGAAAATCGCATTCCTCTATTTGCAGGCCGCGTAGGTTAAAGATTGAAGATAAAATGACAGATAAAAACTATAACTCCGGGCTCCGTACTCCACATACATACATAAATACATACATACGCACCTTCACCCATACTTGCCCACTTACAAACTGTACCTACTGCTCGTCAAACAATAAGACAGCAGAAAAAAGGAAGAGAACCCATCAAGGAATAGAATATATTGTTAGTTGCTCATGATTTTCTCCATACCGTAAATATATACGTGTATAATTTTCCACAATTCTTAGCACCTGCGTGATATAATTACAGCCTGGGAATACGAAAACGAGGAAAAACCGGAACAATAAAAAAAGAATTATGTAGGATAGTTTCGAGACGGAAAAATACGAGAGAAGGGGGATCGCGGGGTATAGGTATGTTACAGGTATCATGGACACACATGCCGCATACGAAGGCGTGAATTTGATCGATTCTCGTAGGTGGTTTTTCTGCCCGGAGGTAGATCAGCCGAGGTTAGAATCTATAAGATTTGAACGTCAGCCGACGACTCCCACCCGCGAGAATTCATTGCCTCGGGGTGAATTGCTCAGTTGGTATAATAATACATAATACCTATGTGTATGTACGTTAGATATTATATAGTACACGGGACGAGTATATTATTCGAGCTACGTAATTCTCAATACGCGGCGTTTACTCCTTACCTCGCGTGAACTATTTCTTGAACAGAAACAGTGCGAAATACAATTTTTCTGTACGATTTTTTCTGTACGTGTAATAATCCGTCACCGTACGAGGGATAACTGCGGACAAATACGTTCGAGGGCTAGAATTTGTTCGAAATAATACTCCGACGACGGATACGACGATAAACTGTGAACGAATATCATTTGGATCGTGTGTCGTTAGCGTTACGTTACACGCGACCTGTTCGCTTGCTCGGTCTGCAGCGCTCCTACATCGGACCTGACCTGGGCTGCGCGGGAACAACCGTGAACGGTCTTCCATCCCCAATTTGGCTATCATGAGTCATATTATAGGGATACAAAATATCCACGACCTTCAACGGTCCTCTCGAAGTTGCAAGAGGAGCGGTCCATCGGTCGAGAGCGAACGCGAGCGACGGTCTCGGTTGCCTCGCCGATGTTCACCCGGAATTGGAAATTCGCTAGCGATGGAAGGTGCGGATTTTTGAAATCGCCAGAGTGACAGGAGCGTGTGGAAAAAGAATGAAAGGAGATGCAGGACCCACGACCGGTGGAAGGTCCCCCTGGATCTCGGCGAGAGATCTTTCTTCGACGAGAATTTCAAGGGGAATTTCACTAACGCTTTACTCGCGGTGGAATACATTTACGTAGAAAACAATCTTCTGACCAACCGCCCTCCGAATCAATCAGTTCCGTTTCCTTGGCCAGGCGGAAGAGATAGTCGGAGCAACGATAGATGTATCGAAGGGGGATATTATTTCAAGCGAAGAAGAATCAATTTTGTTCAACGAAAGTGATGACGGAGAAGGAGACTGCGGAGGCAGGTTTCAAATTTCGTTCTCTTTCTTCTACCACTTTTCGCTATAATTCTTCAACCATCCTCTAGGCTAACGATAAGCCGCACCTACGGCACTGGTAGATACTGCAGCGGGTGTGCGCATTGAGCTCGTGATTCACATCTTTTGAGAATATCCTTTTCCATCGCATCGTTGTACATTTTTCGTGGTTTCTGTGTGCAACCGAGTTTCTTACTCCGTTGTTGCTGCGGTATTTCACGACTTTTGTACTATTTCCTAGGCGCGATTGTACGCGCGTGTATCGTAGGCGAAGCCTTTTTTTCTGTGCCCCGCGCGTACGTGTGAAATGAATATTGCGCGAGTTTTCTGTGAGGTAGGTATACCTGGTATGCCAACCGTTTAATACCGCGCACTTCGAGCTTTCGCGGCCTGCATATTATACAAAACATTAGTATTCCGTTGCCAAAGGATAACCGGCGTCAGATTGCAGGATGCCTGTGCATGCACCTAGGTATGCATGTAGGTACGTACTACTTGCGGCGTAAGAAGAGACTCTAGTTCGCGTGGATAGGCATGAATTTGCGCGTTTTACGCGTTCATAATTGAGATAATATTTTCTAAACGAAATATAATAATAGCGGAATGCCAATTTTTATTATCGGTTTGAGCTCCATGCGCGGTTTCCACGGCTATTACAATATGTATATGTATATATAACCTGCAGCGCGTCGCTCGAGGGCAACGCGAGCAAAACTATTAACCCAACTTTCATTCAGAGCCAATGTTTCCTCGGCTACGAGAATATCTCCCTACACATATATACCTACACGGGTGCATGCGGTAAGTATTGTGGAAACTACTTGTAACGAATTCTCCAATTTTCTATAGGTCTATGTGTAATGATAACGATAGCAATAACAACGATCTTCAGGATGCATATAATTGCTTCGAGCGCTCTGACTCGCAATAGCGCGAACGCCACCCCCCCCCCCGCGGGTCGGGTATACGGATAGCGGAATGCTGAAGAGAAATGCGAGTAGAATATGGCCGTAATGACAGAAATTCGAACGTTCGTCCAGAAGTTATTTATCGGTTTCAGCTATCGTCGATTCAGTGCGGGACATGGTCCCGCGTACCTCTACGCACACCGGCGACGATGGGAAGAAATGAGAGGAGAGTACATCCGTGCGAAGATGCGGCGAAAGAAAAGAAGACGAAGGACGGAAAAGGGGAAAAAAAGGGAGCAATATACCCCCGGGGTAAATTTCTTGCAAATTTTTTGCTCCCCTTCAAGGTACCCCGGTTCCCCGCGCTATATCCAGGTGCGGTATAGATGTATAGAAGTTACGAGAGCTGGGGAGGCCCACCTGTACGCGGTGCCCCTAATGTGCTACAGCCCAAACGGCGAAGTACCAACGGCAACAAAGATTGCAGGCGAGCGCTCCCGCCTGTCCGCCCGTCCGCCCGGCCGCCCGACGACGACGAGTTCCAGCTACTCAAATATCCCGTTTTAAACAGTCGTTTGCATATATCGCTTCGAGCTGAAAAATGCCTGAGTAGGTATAGCTTGTGGCTTATATCACGTATAAGGTGGGTTCCAGACTTGCAGGGCTCTGTACTATACCTACTACCGAGACGGAAATATGTCCGACTGATATTCGTACAGTATTATATAAGTATGTACCTATACAGCGTCGCACGCACACGAAACTTGTATATACATCGATGCCGGAGAACCACATTTCACCGTACGAGAGGAGTATAGGTTCGTCGCTTTCGGGTGTGAAATGATCCGAGAAGCAAAAACAAAGATTTTCGCATCTCATAGCTGATCCAAAATAAATTGAGGGGTTGCAGACCGCGAGAGATATCACGGGATTGAAACATTTCAGCAGATCATAGCCGTGGCGCGGACGCGGGAGCTTTCGACTATGGTCAACAGTGTTCGAACAGCACTTTCCGTTGGGAATGTTGAAAAAGTGAAAAAGTTTGTATTAATATATCACGAGGGCAGTCTCCGAGGAGCGCCATACCTATTGAAGATGGAAAGTAATCCTGAGCTAACGATCATCGACTCCCGGGTTTAATTTGGCGCGTAATTTAGCACCAGCTGTTTTACGGCGGGTTGAATCGGGCGCAAGAATCTTTCCCGAGGCTCCGTGGGCATGGTATGGCATGGGATGAAGGTGCGGGAGGCACCGCGATGAAGCCAGCGGCGGCGAGTATCCTGGCTACCGACGATCTCGGCTCATCCCCCTGGCTCCGGTTCTTATTCTTCTTCTTCTCTTTCTTCTGCTTTTTATCCTTCCTCTTCTTCTTCTTCTTCTTCTCCTCTTGGTCCACCTTAATGATAGCGTACAGCATCTCCTCGCGGCGGGCCCTTCGAACGAAACGTGAACCAAATCGACGAACCACACTTCCCCCGCGCTCATGGTGGAAACTTCAGTTCAGGAGTAAGAAGGTAGGTACGTACGTACGCCTCGCCCTGCTCTCTCTCTCTCTCTCTACCGCGAAGTAAGCCTCGAGATCAGCAGCAAGACCGAAGACTGAAGACTGAGGACTAAAGACTGAAGGCTGAAGGCTGAAGGCTGCAGACCGAAGATCTAACCTATACCATCGCGACGGAGGATGTGAACGTGGACGTGGACGCGGGCGCGCGCGCGACTCCTCTGCGCTACCTTGTAGGGCAGCGTCTTGAGCACGTATAGGCATAACTGCTATCCAGCGCCCACGTCTGGGCCCCGAGGTGGTCATTACGTTTATATCGAGGGTGGAATTCATTACGAGAGGAAATATCCCTCCGTCTAGAACACCCGCGTACCTACCTGTATAATCACTCAGGGACAAAATTACCTTCGCCATTTTAACGCGACATTTTATTTATTCGCATGTGTACACGTACGCGAACGCAAACGCAAACAACGCAGAAGCACAGATACGTGCGCAGCAAAATTATTGGTTCAATTTGCATCGGAGCTAAAGGGACGCGATTATTTGTGCAAAAATTGAATTTCTGATCCGAGGATTGCACAGTTTTTCGCAAATTTGTCGAAGAAAAAAATCCCGACTGTTGAATCCATTTCTCCGAAGGACCCTATCCTTCATTAGTGAGCTTTTACGACCGATCCATAAACGTCTTGCGCACGATGGACGATGGGTAGATACCCATTTCTTTTTTTTTACTTCTAGGTGATATGTTCCTCCGCGGATTTACCTGCCATCTTCACCGTCGACCGGTTTTATTAATCGAAATATCTACGCAGGGTATCCCGACCGACAATCTTGTCAACATCAAATGCCTTCCGCCTGTCGAGGCGGCGGAAGGGATAGAGGGGGATGGAAAATCTAATTTCAATCTATCCAGATCGCTAATGTAACGCAACGCAAGGGAGGCGCCTGGAGAAGATATAGAGGCGTACCCCCGTCGATTTTTTACTCTCCCGCATTCTTACTATCCCTCTATGCTGCGGATATTATACGTGTATGCCTACATGTGTACCTGCACGAAACGGCGAGGGAGGGGGAGGTGAAGGTGAAGGTGAAGTCGGAGGAGGAGGAGGAAGAGGAGGGCTGAGGTAGCCGGCGGTAGAGCTACCGAGTACGTGACACCGATAATCAACGAGTCAAGTGGACTTTAATTTCTTTGCGGTACGGGCGGAAGGGCTGAACCCTGGAACCAAGACTTGGAGGATCCAGGTTTCCTATAGAATCTACTCGTGTATCCACCTGCCACGAACACGAAGAAGCTTGGGTAGGGGTACCTGCCTATACAACCTTCTTGAAGCCGGACTGGAACCGCGGTATTCAACCGTCAGAGACACAAGACTCTCTCTCATGCCCACGACGACGCCCGCACCACCTGTAATTGGGTCCAATCATCGGGGTTCTCATCCAGCCGCCCCCCAACCCCGAAGAGAACACGAAGGATGAAGGAACGTTCGAACCGCGAGATTTTCGCAGTAACGAAAATCTTCACCCCAATTATAGATCCATGAGTCGGTAAAGCGGAGCAAACGGCAACAGATTGACGAATCTTTTCGGTGGATTTTAAAGGCGAATTTTCAGGAGCTCAATTTCACTTCTTTTTTCTCGTCAAACTTGTGTCGCGAAGATGTGCTTCCGGAGAGTCCGAAGATCGTTGGATCACCGAATCCCCAATTTTTGTCGAATTTTTCAAGACAAGCGCATGAAAGGAGGGAATAAAAATTTGCAAAATATTCCAAGATGAGATCCACTGGTCTCGCGTACGGGAGCTACGTCGCGTCTCCCGAGGCAGCTCGCCTTGCCTCTTTTGCCTTGCCTACCACCAACAGGCTACGGCTACTATCTTACGGGTATAGGATAGCGATGGAGAGAAACCCCGTTAAAACGTGTTCAAAAGCTTGTCCGTGATTTTCAACTCTGTGATAAAAAAACTTGTGATTATTTGCTCGATTTGTTGGAGCAGAGTACGTGCATCAGTTGGTAGATTTTTGTATCGACTGCGATCAATGGCTCGGAGAAATGAGACAGATTAATGGAAAATTGACGGATTTAGAAATAGAACTAATCTTCCGAAATCGCGGGGTCAAACTTTTTGCCACCGTTTGCGTTTCCACCGTTCGCTAGTACGTGTGGTCACTGCCAGGTTGTATACGCGGCGGGATGATCAACTCAACTACACCTTTACGCCGCAGTTCTCGCAAGTAATAGAATACGTCTGCCCTGGCTTTGTCGGTGCCAAGAGTTGAGATACCCGGCCGATTACACCCGTGTGTTCACTGACGGGTGGCCATTGTGTGGGAGGTGATACATCCAGACAGGAGGACAATGCGATCTAGATAAGAACTGCTTTAAATGACGTACACCGTAATGGCACCTTGTTTCGAGTATTGCCAAGGAGAACGGACGGTTCTTCTTTTTCCTTCCATTCCGTTTTTCTCTCCCTCTCCATCTCCCATTAATCTTCTATTTTCCGTACGGTGAGGAAGAAAAGTGAATGGCAGAATTGAACTATGCACAGTTCCGTGACCATGGTACATGTAGCGAACACACTTGTAGGTACGTGCTCATGGACATGACAAAAGATGAAAGGGTGCTGGATGAAAAACAAGTAGAAGAAGAGGAAGAGGAGGAGGAGGAGGAGAAGTCGGTCGGTTCGTCAGTTTAATTTATCGTAAGAGCGAAGTTTATAAGCTGCGCAAGGTGCAGTCATCGCAATCGGTTGAACGATCAGTTCTTATAGTCGAGGAATAGAGTGCATGATCAGGTTTGCGGTTTTTGAAGTGTCACGTTTTTCTTGATTGCTTCAACTCCGCGAAAGGCAGGATGTATCGTATGGTATATAGGTACGGGTATAGGGTAGGCGGGTAATTAAGAGTAATGGCCACCGCGTTCGCCAAGGGACGGTTTGATGAAGTGAACAATGTCCTCCTGATATCGCATGCCGCGAAGAACGGAGAATCCTCTCCTGCACCGAAGAACTAACTCGATCCGTATTTGCGGAGCACGCATCGGTTCGTGACGTTTTACAGTCAGTGAAACGTATCGATGATTATTAATCGACCTATATGCAGGGCAAAGCTGAAGGATAATCATGACACTGATCGCATTTCGACATCTGTGCTTTGAAACAGAAAACGAAAAGCAGAAGAAGACGAGGAAAACGTGAGCCATGAAACAAAGAAGATCGAAGTTTTTCTCCTCTTTTATCTTTCGTTTGGAAAAACGGCGTGAGACAAATGGGAGGGAATTAGAACCAGATGTTGTTGTAATTTTGTGAACAGAGCGTATAATAGACGTCATAGATATTCAACCGCAGGGCACATTATATGCCGGTCGGGTCAGCTTTTCCAGTCGCACGCGTGACATGTTGTCACTTTGAAACACGTGTCAAAAGTTCTAGTAATTATTCGAGACACATCGGGTGGCCAGTTGGATGCCCGAGAATCACTAATGATCGTCTTTGGCCCTACGTTTTCACAACATGGCTCGTGGGGGCGGAGCAGAAAGTGATTTGGGAAAAGCATATTTCAGCGGTGAAACCTGCACGTACAGAGCGCCGCGCGCCGAGCCGCGCCGCGCCGGGACCATTCACCATTCGACGCATACTCTGCGTTCACTGGTGCACAACACACACGGATCCAACTTGCTGCAAGGTGCAACGAAAATGAGATTTTTTTATCGCCGATCATCAAACGCTGGGGCAAAGAAGCTCCTCTCCTCCCCTCTCCTCGCCTCTCGAGCCGACTACCATTTTTTATCAATATCCACGTCAGCGCCGAGGTGGGTATACGAGGCCTTAACAAGTTGGAGAAGAAAAATAACAACCGACGAAAGAAATATACAGAGAGAGAGAGAGAGAGAGAGAGAGAGAGAGAGAGAGAGAGTTGAACCACGCCGTACAAAAATATTTTACCACTTGCCGCGAGTCAATTGCTGCTTTCCTGTACCACAGAGTTGAAATAAAATAGGTATACCTACTACCTATATGTGTATATAAACGGGACGATGTCCTCTACAGCAATATCTAATCCCAGGATGGGTCGGAATGCAAAAATGGAAACAGAGAGGGGGAAAAAAAAACTTTGAATTTCGTTGCGAAGTAATCGCGTTTTCCCGAAAGCTTTGCGGCCCTCAGTTTTTGATTCGCTGAGCCGTGGACCAGTTTAGAACATAGTTCCGACTGAATTCTCTGTTCCTATTTCTGTGTATGCGCGTGGTAGGCATTTATCCCCGTAGTTCTCGCGGTGATGCAGGGTTTCCCCGTTCATCCCCCACCTGTTGATCGTCATGCTCGATTCTTCGCGTTTATGGAATCCTGTGAAGAGATATATTACACTACCTAACATCAAAGCTACCGGCACAATCGTTTTATACCCATAACGCTTTAGTCCTGTACCGCAATTTACGAGCGATAGACCCCCGCTCTCTGCAGTGAAACTCAAGACTCAAGAGAGGGGGATGAACTTGAGTCAGGTTAGGTTAGGTTGGGTTGCGCTGGGTTACGCGACATCGTCGTTCAAGCAATTCATACCATTACCAATCCACCACAGTGTAGTGAATTTCTAACGATCTGCCGCGGTCTTCACTGAAGTGTGTGGCATCTAGTGCCATGATATTGAAACGGTCAAATATCCATTCCGCATCAACCGTACCTGACATTAGTTTCACGCTGGCTAGCTATAGCCAGGCTAAGGTGTTAAATTTCAAATACGCTTCACCTACGCACCGCGTACTGGTACGCAGCCTCCGTTTGCGCTGGAGGGTGTTGGAGAAACGCGTATGACCAGCGATTATATACGAATGCGTATTATTCACGGTTGAAATATAGATAACAATATATTATGAAGAGGTTCGGGAGCTCGCCGGACGCAAAGGCAACACCAGAAACACGTATAGATAAGTAGGAGCATTCGTTAAACTTGCGTAACTTACAAGCCCGAGCTTTAGGCTCCAGCGCATGGTGTGCGAGGAACGTATAGCGCAGGTATAGCAAGGCAATTGAAAATATTTGATCGCTCGTTAACGAACTACGGCCGAAGGAGAGTCGTTCGCGTGTGAAAGTGGGCACGCAGTAGGCAGGTATGGGTACGCATGTACCGTGTGAGTATATAGCTCACAGCGATGACCAGTTGAAAACTTTATGTATTACGCCTTTATAATAATCATCTCGCCTGCGCGCTGATTATTAATACATAAATACGTTTCTTCTTCTCGTTCTTATTCACTTTGTGTTTTCCTTCGTTACTTCATACCCCTCGAACGTACCTGTCCATGTAGCCGCGTTCGCTATTCAATATCAAATCTGTAAACTATTCAATTTTGTACAAGAAGAAGCCGAACAGGTCCTCACTGGGACCGGACGGGTTGGATTTCGACCGAAAGTAATGCGGAGAGAGAGAGAAAGAGAGAAAGAGTGATTATATAATATATACTGTATGGCAAAACGCTTTCTTTTTCGGTTTTCGTTGTCGGTTGTAGCGTTTTCTTTCTCTTACTTGCGTTACATCTTTTCGATCGATCACGTGTATCTCGATGTATATAACGTAGCTATACAGTATAGGTACTGTACTATACCTATAGATGTCCATTTAGTCGGTGCGTATCGAGCGATCTTTATCATTGCGGTCGGTCGCGGCATATTTAAAAATCTTACCAGCCCGCATGCCGGGACTTAAAACCAATTAAGGCCTCTATGGCTGAAATTATTCGGAGGCCCCGGACCGAAGTTCTTGTTGAGTGACGTCACCCACCTCCACCGCCACCTCCGTCTACATTTTCATCTCCGTCTCCATATTCCCGCGTTTCTACGCCCACGCGAGCGTTTACGGGTTTTAACGTTCACCACGGTTACGGTTGCGGCTACGGCTACTTCTTCATCGCCTTCTTCTTCTTCTTCTTCTTCTTCTTCTTCTTCTTCTTCTTCTTCTTCTTCTTCTTCTTCTTCTTCTTCTTTTCGGACGGAGAGAATTCAGAAACGAACGGGTTGTAGCGGGCTTTGAAACGGGAGGCTATACGAAAGCAACACGTGGATTTATGAAACGTTGAAGGATGCCTACATCAAAGCGCCTGTATTTTTAGCTTATGACACGGTTATGTCGAGCGTTGTAGCAAAAATAGAGACGTGTCCTATGGGACGTACACCCGCGCATTTGTTTCAATCTTCGCGATTCTCATCCCTCCAACTATCTAGCTAGTAAGATAAAAGAGAAAAGTCGAAACTGAGCGTAGGCACACAGGTACACGAATCGTTTCATCGTCATATATCCCCCTAACGATGAGAATCCAACGAAGAATTCAGTCTCCGATTTCCAGTGCGTACATCCAAAGCTGTATTATTGCTTCGTAACAAAGTAGTTGGACTATGTTATCAGTCTTGTTTGATGAAGCAATCAATTAATTAACGAGTCGTGAGAGATGAATGAATCAAAAAAGTAGAAAAAGAAGACGAAGAAGAAGTAGTAAAAACGGAGGAGAGCGATTCGACGTTCGCGATCTCGATATTAGATTAATTGAATTGATTCGCCGAATTCTAATCTATTCGATGCATAATCTGAGATAATTATATTACATACATATGTATATACATACATCCATGTATTTAGGTAGAGAGGTATTTTCCGTTAGGTCCAGATAATATATGTGTATCGTACAGGTGAGAGCCGGCGTGGGTCCACCTTTTATAGAAGACAAATCCAAACTAGAGATAATATACTATATACTATAACACGTATCATCATACTTCCTCGACTTTCGGTACGTGTACGTACGTACGTACCTGCATACGTCGCGTGGTTGGTCGCCAGGCCCCACCCACGCGCGAATACAATCAGTGCGACACATGAGCCATAGTTACTTGAGTATCTGACATATATCATGACAAGGCAACAATCCAAGTGGTCGCGCATACTCGCGCGGCTTCGTCGACACGTGTATTATTATTATTTTTCTTTTTTTTCATCGGAGAGGAGCATAGCCGTATCGACTAGACTGCCAGGAAAAGTGAGTACGTCAGCAATTGGAGGTCGCTTGTGTGTATAGCTATGCTATGTCCACATAAGGAGAATAAACTGAAATAACTGAGCGACTGGCATGTATGAGTACATAAAAATGATATTTACCGATATAGAAGATTTGATATCTGTAATTAGAATGTTCGAAAACGAAAAGAGATAAAAATCTTTCCGATTCCGAGACATTATAAGTACCTGTATGCCTACGTAAAAGGTTAAAAGAGATCTTACGATCCTCCGATAGGCTATCGAGACTTCGAACTATGAGGTTTTCCGTTTTATCAATATTCGAGATAGAACGTTGGCGTTGGGGCCTTTGAGCATATACGGCTCTCTCTCACTCTCCAACTCCGTTTCCGTCTCTGCAGCAGGTACATACACGAATATGAAGAAAGACTGAAAACTACTATTCAAATGCGTATATACACACATCTGACGATGTTTCCATGAAAATCTTCGCTTCGTTAGACTTCGCTGCAAGATACTTCAAAGTTTAATATTATACCTGACCTTTTCTTGTCGGCATATTATTACGCGGCGCGTACACACATGTCTGCGCATGTGCCTGTGTCCTGTGCTATGATAACCCCCGACGTGCATATACGTATGAATGTACAACGTGGGTGGATATGTACGTTCGAAACGAATCTGTACGTATATATAAAGTAGGTATACCCGACGTACCGCGATATATACAGGTATATACTAGCGACGAAGGGCTCAAAGTTCAAATATTGAACGTAAGTTCGTGGAGAGAATACCTCTCGAGTACCTCGCCGATATATACCTACGGTATATCCCAGATTCCCGAAGATATGACCATATTTGTCAAATATACGGAAGAGAGGAGCGCGTGCTGCGGTCATCCCGCGACTCGAGCCACGGCGTAGGCACACACATACATACGTATCCCTCATATACCCATCACCAAGAATTTTTTCACCCATTTCATTCTCTGCATGCGCAGGCTGCACCTACGCCCGACTCCCCGTTGCATGCATAACCGCATCTCTTTTTTCAGATATCTCACCTGTACAGATATGGGCGGGTCTAGTAGGTCTTTGTGGATATGTGTGTACGTATACATAATACGTAAAGTCGACGGATTGTTCTCTTTCCATTTCTCAACGCGATCTCTATTGGCGAGTGGTTCGTCCGAACCTAGGCCTATGCGCAGGTAGGTAGGTATATTTGAACGACCTCCGAAACCCAGTTCGCCAAGTTCTGGATACTGCAGCGGTGATCATACAACCGAAGAAGTTATTCAGACAGTGTCAGATTTTCGGAGAGCCTGGATACAAGACGGGTGAATTAGAAGTAGAGAAGAATTCGCAATTCGTGCTTTCCGCGCACTCTTTTTTTCTCCTGAAGTTGGTAAATTCCGGAAGGGGACATCGCGACGAGAAGAACCGGGGAAAAAGGGGGGGAAGAACGAGTGGAAAGGATGGAAATACAGCTGCGGTATAGCCACGTAGCGTCGTTGGCAACATCTCCCACGCAATTTGGTTGACACTTTGCAAATGGTCTCGGTGGTTGCCGCGGGTCTAAAGTCTTTGTGTATGAAATGTCTCGCTCGTTTTGTTTCTTTGGCTCTACTTTACCTCGGTTCTCGAGTTCTTTGGAGTCGGAGGTTTCATGTGAAGCAGAATTGCAGAATCCAGCTTTCCATCCTTCTTCTCCGCTCCTCCGCTCCTCCACTCATTCTTCCTCGTCTTATTATTCCTTTCTGTTGTCTTCTCCCCCCGCCCTCCTCTTCTTAAACGTTATGTTCCGCTGCCCTCGTGACGCGGGACAATGTCCGACACGATGTATTTCGCGCGGGTTATGTCACTGCCGTCATAAATTATTATACCCAACAAACTTGCAACGGGGTGAGGGATAACAGAGTATAACAACGAGGGACGTAACCGAGACGACGAGACGACGAGACGACGAGAAAACGGAACAACGAGAGAGGCACGGCATATTTTCCCCCTAACGCTTGTTAGTATAACGTAATGTGTGCCTACACGCGTGCAGTGTGCGTACCCAATGCTCTTCGCGGTGCATACCGATACCTCGACTCACTGTACTCTCGACTCTACTCTTATTCCGCAACGTTCACAACGAGCCGGGGACTAGCCTATCTAAACGTATCATCCGTTACTACGTGCAGAGGAGAGGAAACTCAACCTGTCGAGTTATTCGACCATTTAAATTTTACGAGCTTTAGGTCGTCAACGGGGTCACGGGCGTTGACCCTGAAGGAAGACGGCTGTGTGACCCACGAGGTTACGAGAAAAAGATTTTTTCATTCGTTTTGTACGTTCCTCTACTTTTTATATACCCTCTTCGTCTTCCTCGTCCTTTCTCCTGGACTTCTCCGGCAAGTATTATACCCGTGATTCTGGTTGCGATACGAAAATCCGACGCCTGCAGTTCACAGGCGCCGCCCACTGGCACTGTAATCAGTTCGCTGATATCATCGCCAACGAATCTCGGTCGTCCCTCGTTCTTTCCATTCCCATTTTCATCGTGGGTGCCGGGAGCTAGTCACTCGCGAACGCGCAAGACGCTATAAATTTCATCGCGCGAGTTTTCGAGACTTGAGAATTAGATGAACTCATTCTCTTCTTATTGTTAGCCGGGGTTTCTTGCGCCCGCGCCTCCTTATTAATAAGCCGAGGATGTCACGGGTCTGTTCTCAGTTCTCGCCTGCACACTCGACCATCCGTCTGTCCGTATCCTAAGTTTCTTCATTCGCCGTAGGGTAGCACACGCAATTCGGGGGCGGTGAAGGCGAACGCGACGGAGGTTGCTCGCGTAATAATAGCGACAATAATACGTTTCGTAGAGCAGAGCGGAGCGGAGAAGAAACGAGAAGAGGAGAGAAGTTATACGAAACTGTTCAGAGTGAGAACGGTTTTAGTTGGCTCAAAATCTACAGCTGTATGTCGCGGATGGGGATTATAGACGCGCAGAAGAAAAATCGCGTCCACGTGCATCGCGTGTATACTGCAGGCAGTTGCTGCGAATTAATCATTCGGATATAAGAGTACGTTGCGACGGCGATATAAAGATGGCATTGGTATTCGATTCGTGTTCGTCAGTTCGATTTATCGTTACAGTTCCCCATCGAAAATTTCGGGAGAAGAGCCTTTCTGACAATTGAACAACACGCGACGGAGAGACAATAACTTGAAAGCGCGGAAGGCGAAGTGAAGCGAGGTAGTATGTATGTCCCATGACATGTTTTAGCGAATTTTTACAGACGACTAGGTCTATAGATAGGTCTCGGATAGACAGGTATAACTATTCCGTATGCTAGTCGGTCCAGAAGTTGGGGATAGCGGAGTAATTCATTAATCTTAATACAGAGCGGGGAGTGCATAGGCTTGGAAATTTGTTGGACTCGGAGTTTGTTTAACCGAGTGGATGACAAACAAACCAAGATATAATGGGGCGCTCGAACACAATTCATTTTAGTCAAAAGTCGTTACTGCAGAGAGCAGCAGCGGGGCGCAGTCTTCTACGCGTGTAAATAGGTCCGACTGCGTTGTATACACGTAGGCGCGCACGTATACGATGACTTCGAATGCCTATGGGGTAGGTTATTTCTCAAGGCGGCGATTTGATCTAGTCTGATGTGATAATTCCCTGTGAAATATGGCGAATTCATCATCTAATCTGACGCGTGTGTACGCATACCAGCCTACAACCTCGCCGAGACGGAGGATGATGCATTGTTCGGCAGCATCAGAATACTGTTAATCGCGACTCGTTAAAATCTTGGCACTTCTAATTTATACATATCTCTCTCACACATATACTGCACCTATTTCACGCGCAGCTAACACCGAAATAAATCCTCATAAAAATTGGAAATTCGAAAACTTTTCTTCTTTTTCTTTTTCTGTTTCTTCTTCTTCCTCTTGTTCCTTTAATCTTTCCAAGCCCGATACCATACGCGAGCGTGTGTACACGAATAACGAGAGATAGGTGTAGTATATAGTACCAGAAAAAGCTGTCGAAAGGCATCTGGGGTAAAAATCCACATTCAAACGTGAGGATGAAGAAGAAAAAGGAATAAAGAAATTTCGAGACGCGATAAATAACTTAAACCTTGTCGCAGATTTTGACGTGGAAACGTTTTTTCTAGACGAATACGTAGACGCTTGCGTGTGACGAAGAATGAAAGAAAAAGAATAGAATCGAGCATATGGTTTCCCGCGTAGACCCTGGACCCCGGATCGCGAACGGATCGGGCTACCGGCCACGGGATACGCCACGCCACGCCGCGCCGCTACAATTCCGAACGGATGATGGTGTCCTCATATTGTTCGCATACCCCAACGAAAATTTGTTCCCTTCCTTTTTCTCTTCTTCTTTCTCTCGCTCGGACTACATCAGTGTGGCTAAAATGTTTAGTCTAAAGTTTACAAGCTATCCTCATTGATCGAGACGAGGATTGTACACTTGTGTCTGAGCCTCCCGCACTCCGCTTCCTGATCTGACATAACCTGACGTTTTTCTCACTCTATCTTTTCCGTTTTCGTACACGAACGATAGACGTTGATTCCTTCGTTTTCGGTGAACCAACGAGAACAAAAAAAATAAAAAAATTGAAGCAAAATTGTGAAAATTTCAATTGCATTTGCAATATTATACATACCCGCTATTATTCCGTGAGGCAGTAGGCGGTATTCCGCGTTCTATTTCGATCTCGATTTGATATATTGCTTCTACACTGCGCGGACTCGACGACGACGACGACGACGACGACGCCGCGTGGCGTGGGTCGTCGGTGCGGCCAAGATTTTCACAAAGTGTTACACTTTGATGTATTGGTTATCCCATTTAGTTACGTAACCAACATCGCCTCGTAGCTATAGACGTTTCACGTTTTCAATGCTACTAGTGGTGTCAGATTAGCCAAGAGTCGTCAAGAACATTGCGTCTGTATCTGTAACACACGCAGGTTGGTATAGGTACCTCGCATCTTTGCATGTATGCACTGTACTACATACTTAGCGTACGTTATATTGCCTGGCGGCATGGTACCTGAGCATTCACTTAACTATCCGTAACTTAACGACCTTGTATACCTGCACCCACGCCAGGCTTCAATTCTCGCCAATATTCTCCTCTCTGCACGCCGCGCCGGCAGCGAAAGTCCTCGAGTCGAAAAGAAGGAGAGAAACTGAAAAACAAGATGAAAAGAACCGAAAGTTCGGTATCGCTCTTCGAGATCGAATGTATGATCCGAATGACACAGATATCGAAACTCGAGGCGGTGTCCGAGTTGTTCTGCACAACGTGTGATAACGTTCGTTCGCTCATTTTCGTTCGTAATCGCTCTCGCAAGTGTCTTCCTTAGGGAATATCGTGAACCTTGGATATACAATACCTATATTTCTTCGATACTGATTGCTTGATTTATGCTCGTTTTATGTACGCATGCATGCATTCATTTATTCGCGATTGGATTCTCGTTCGTCTTCGGTTAGATTGCGGCGCGTCGGATTGGCCCAGGATCCGCACCGGGCTTCCACGTATACACACGCCCGCGGTTTCTCGTTCTCTTTCTCGTTCTCTCTCTCTCTCTCTCTCTCTCCTTCCTGAGTAGTCAGGTTGATTAGGGATATTTCTAGAACGCGACTGACACGCTGCTCACTCACGCTGATCTAGCGTGTCTCTTGGTGACGGGTTTGCAACGATACTTCACCCGGTAAACCATAGCACATGACACGGGCGACCGCGCGGGAATGCTGCACGAGGAGTCCATTAGCAAAGGCATAACTTGTCACGCCGCTGCGCGGAGGAGTTGTTGCTCGTGCGTGTATACATACTTTGAAGGAAAATCATTTTCCCGATACTCCTCATCCGCGTTCGGTGCCGCTATCCAAATCCGCACCTACTACAGCGTTTCCATCACTTTTTTTCTTTTTCTCAGGGGAAAGAAGAATTCAGATTTTTCGTCGATTTTGCGACACAATTCTTTCGTCCTCTAGCTGCTTTCCCAGGATTTTCTCGGCATACAGTTTCATCGATCTCGGCGGGATCTTACTTATTATCATTGAAATTTATTCACGGGGTAGGTACGTGTATAGGTGGAGAAAATTTGTGGCTCGCAGGGAGATCGAGAGGCGTATTGTATAATGAGTTTGGAGTTTTAATATTCTGGTTTTTGGTCGGTATAATAATCCACCCTCCCGAATGTTCTTTTAAATGTTTCGTTTATTTGAAGCAGCTCTGATGGTTGGAGGGTGCAGTTGGGTGTTGGCAGGGTTACCGAAAGTTGAACAGCTCAGGTAGGTAGGTAGGTAGGTAGGTAGGTATACCGGTACACATACCTTACAACCGTAATTTCGACCGAAGTCCAGTTTAACCCCGGCCTAATGCATCCTTTCAATTAAAACCATAGAGAAACGGTGTGTGATTTGCATAATTTCGTCCTCTCTCCGAGATTCTCCATTCTCAGGTACGCCCGTACACAAATGTATATACACAGGCATATACCCGCTCGCACATCCGACAGAGAGAAACGAAAGAGAATACCTACATCTGGTTGGAATCGTCATCGAGGTAGGAAGACGTAAGTCTCCTCCGTAATGCGTTCCTTATGTTAAAATAATCCGAGCTTCATCTGCAACCCCCGAAAAGGCTTCTAGAATTCAGTGTCACAAAGGTCACGGGACGAGCCCCGAGGCTTCCAAAGCGATTTTATCCACAAACCGAATACCTTGCCGCCTAATTCCTAATTCTACGATTATCATACGTATTACGGCTACAATGAGATCTGAGAACGAGAATCAGAGAAGAAACTGGAACTTTCTTCCCTCCTTTGGATTCGTATTGAAGAAAAGAATTGGAAGAGAAGTCCGCGGCGCGGCTACGTTCGGCAGAAAAATAAACCGCGCGGAATAATAACCTTGGCGCGTTTTTGTATTGTTTGAATTAGTATGCTGTAGGACAGCTGTTTCGTACACATATATACCTACGCGTACCTAACACTATTAAATCAACCTGTTCACACGTCTACGAGTCCGTTCTCTCTTTACCTACGTGACACATTAACACCTCGTTACGGTTCACAAGCGATGTGAAAACTCCCACTAAACGTCACTCGGCGCCCGCGCCCCGCGTAACACGGACCGTACGATAATATATGAACCCAACGGGGAGAATGCATGCATCTACATGGAACCCGAGTAAGTATTCAAGTATATAGGTAGTATACCTATAATAATATGAAGCCTATATTCCGTCCACGCGAGGAATTCCCTCGGGTACCCGATACGCCCGGCGATACATAGAGCGAGGAGAAAAATTCAATCGTCGGAAAATCATCATCACCAAGAGAAGAGCAGGATGGTGAATAGTGCCATTATATTCGGAGCCGTCTTCTTTTCTTGTGCGCAAAAGAAGAAGAAGAAGAAGAAGGAGAAGAAGAAAAATAAGAAGAAGAGGGAATATTAATCCATAAATTGCAGCGCGTGGGCCTCCGCGATCGCGAGGCGTGTATATAGGTATAATATCGCACATACCTATGTATTGTGCATAGCTTAATGGTTTCCAGAACGGCAGTGATCGCAGCATGTTTATCGATGTAAACAACGTCTAAATTCCCGACTCCGCCAAATAACGACGTGCCAAAGTGCCGATGTATTCTTGGACCACTCAGCGTCATAGAGTCTCTTGTCAACACGTCCGCCCGCACCCATCCGCACCCATGTAGCTGTAGGTAGGGTACTAGGTGGGTGACAGCGACGGCGAAGCTTCTCCGTGACCAACGCGAAGAAAATAACACTGCGAGAATTGTATCGAACCGGCACAACATCTAATAAATCATTGTCCCCCCGGAAAACGAACGAAAATAAGACAAAGATGGTAGAAAACAGAGAAACGGGGGAGAAAACCTCTCCGCGGGAGAGAGAAGTGTTTCACGTGTATCGCGAAATGAAGAAACTGAAAATTCATCTCCCAATATGCGTGCACGATGTAATCGATCGATATTTTCGCTATTGGTCATCCTCACAGCTGTAAGAATATGCGTTCGTATAATAGATGCCATGAATTTTTCGTGACGCTGATCGATCGTGATTGGTAAATAATTATTTCGCAAGCAGATACAATACACGCCGATATACCACACCATTAACTTCATGCGAACAGAGGTATTTGTCTCTCAGATATAGAGCGGATAGTCTCACGTTTTCCTCGCAGTGACGCGACCGCGGCGGGAGCTGACGGAAAATTTCGTCGATAATACAGGGCTCGTCGATATCCCGGAGCCCGCTTGACGAGGTACAAATATTCCCCCTTACAAAGACCAACCCCTACCATAATTGTTAAACATTGTTCTCGAGTGAAAACGGTGAACTGCACCGATCACTGAACGACTGAAATACACGATAAACGGGAGTTTATTCCGCGGTGTAATTTCGCGCGGAAGCAACTAGCAGGTACACCTGCGCGTCTGGAGTAGGTTAGGTTATACTCGTACGACGACCAGAGACGTGTGTATAAACGGGACTGGACTGGACGAGACGAGACGAGACGAGACGAGACGAGACGATTCATGATACAATTTCATTAACGAGTAGCTACTTCAACAGTTCGTTGTTATTATAGCAATTCATAATAGTTATATCGGGTCTGGCAAGAATATCGCGTCTAGTTATAGCAGCCTACGAGCAACCCGCGTAGGTATCTCCGTTCCTCCTGCAGCCTACCCGTGCGGAGCATGTTGCATCTACGTCTATGAGAACTACGAAGCATTGAATCTATTTAAAACGTCATACCTCCTACATACCGAACGGTACGGTGCAGCGACGCATGTACTGCGAAGGTGGCACACCTATATGCGAAAATACTATGCAAGAGAACAAATCAGTTTACGCCTCGCATACTCGCGCGTGTGCGATGAATGATCGGCTCGTTTTACATCAGTTTTCGCATTCGTATACTTTGATTTTAATCCCTCCTCTCGGAGATGGAGGTGGAGGACGCTGGACGGCAGCCGCGCTGTCTGGAACCGCGTACGAAGTTCATTGCCCCACAATGCGAATCGGTACCTACGCGTGTAATTGTGACGGATTTACCAAATTCGTATTCGAATCAATTTTGCGTGGTAGGTGTGCCGCTGGTTTCGCGGCACAACGTGTCCCAGCTCAAAGAGGCGAAATTCGGAATCCGGAATCACCGAATCAGGGAAAGAGAAGCATCGGCTAGCCGTCATTGACATTCTCCGGTGTCCGTTTCAGTTCACGAAATCCGAACCGAACAAGATACGAAAGAGGGTATATTTTTTGGAACGCAATTTTTGCCAAACATTCCGAACTAAGAAACTATAACGAAGTCTTATGCAATTTTGGGAAGCCCAGTAGGTATCAAGTGTCGAGCAGTCGGATGCCCGCGTAGCATGGTAGACATGCGAGAGGTATGATATACATATTCCACAGATTTGAGCTGCGTGGGCGTATCTGGGTATAGGTGGCGGAGGAGAGGAGTAGGTACTACATGCACACGTATAGTTACGTAATTTGAATTCAAATGAATTTCAACTATATATACCTACGTATAATAACTCAAGAGCTGAATAGGAAGTGGTAATAAAATACTTTAGCGACTATCAAAAGACGAGAGACTCGCGCGCGAGGGAGGGAGGGAGGGAGGGGGGTCGGGTCGGATCCAATATGCAGTAAAGATCATTCGCCGTGACCAAAATGGAATTAATTAATTTTTACAGATCTCTCTCCTTCTCCTTACCTTTCTCTCATATATTCCTGTTTCCATTCTTCTCTTATTTTTCATCCTCTTGTAGGACGCCTCATAATATTCGTAACGGTCTTACAATAATTAATACCAAATCGAGAAGAATATCGAGGCGTGGTCGCGACTGCACAGTAGAGGAGTTGGAAAATATTTCGAAAAAAAGTCTGCGCGACGAATAGGGAAATTATAATTAATACCTTATAGATAGATACCCGATACATGTTACGTAAGAAATAATACACCGTACGCGATTGAATAAATGAAATACAATCATTTCGTCAGGCAATCATACCGAAATTATGCAGATTGGTATTGGACAGGGAATTCTGAGATACGCGCGCCCTGCACAGCTCTATTCTATCGGCCACTTTGCGCTCCAAGATTTCCTCCGCCATCATTAGAATTCGTAAAGTAGAGCCATCCTTGTGTTTGTTATGATCTCGAAGACTTATTGAGGTTGTACCGTCTGTCTGTCTGTCTGTCTGTCCGCTCGCCCGGTTCATACTGTACGAGAATTGTTTCTATTATTTTCCTCGGGCCCGTTATGATACAGTTGTCAGATTCCATTAGGCTAACAAACCGCGTTTGTACCTACCATACACTCGTAATCCTCGGCGAAGTTCGCACTCTCCGCCGCGAGGAAGAGAGAAAGAGAAAGAGAAAGAGCAAGAGAAAGAGAAAGATCTGGAAACTTGATATATATTTATATACACATATTCTATATATATATATATTCAGATGCAGGCATTTATCTGTTACATATACTACTGTACCTACATCATGCAAACGTACGAAATGCACGCATCCATTTCACGCATCGTTTCTACTCATTCTCTGCAGTCGGAGTTGGAGAAACAGGCGCGGCTCACAGTACCTATACGATTTCACAGGTTTCCCCATAAGTATGAATACATGACCTTTTTTCTCCTCTCCTCGTTTGGCGGTTGTAGATAAGTTCCAGACCTCTTTTGCCCCAGATTGGGACAATGATTATACAACCATGATATACCTATCCACAGACTGTACGCTGCGTATATCATTGCGATCAAGGAATAGTCACGATGACGACGATCTTCACTCATATTCCTCTGCCATTCCTCAATGGAAATTGGTTTGAATTCATACCGCGCGTACTATTGTCGGTGGGTCTGTGTACCTACAAGAAGCACAGTGAAAAGCCAACAACAATTTACATTTAATTGCACCTCACCGGTGCACACATTGCTGCCTGTAACATACGTGCGTGTAGCATATTAGATATATATCTATCGCGCCATGGAGAAAAATACCCACCTAACCAACCTATACCCGTGCATACATATACCCGACCAAGAACACCCTCGTGTGATTTCGTGAGATAAGAATTACCTGAATGCTGCAATTACGCAGGTAGTCAGTCAGATAGATAGATAGATAGATAGGTAGCCACTAGTTCGCTCGCTGGCTATCGCGTATTCGCGATAAATTCCTGCTTTCATCTGCGTATAGTGGATATACCTACTTGCGACTGTACGAGTTTGCCTAACAATAAAGCGGCGAGAATTTTCATCAATTTTATACGATTCGAATTTCGTGATTTCGCGAATTTCTTTTCTTTGTAGAAAGAATGACGAAACATGTGACAGAAAATCTGAGTGTTTAGTTTAGTTTAGTTTAGTTTAGTTTAGTTTAGTTTAGTTTAGCTTACTTAGTTTGCCTCCACGTCTATGATTAGTGGAGGTCGGGTGCGCTGCAGGGGCTTGCGATTAGTCACGCGAAACGGACGTCTGGAGAGCATTAGTGGGTGGAGTTGGCCGGCGCGGCAGGGCCGCGGCAGTGTGAAATCACCACACCGTTGTTACATATACATACGCATATATGAATATGTCTCTCGCGTCCGCGAGAGACAAGACGCGTGCGCGCGCACACGCATATCCAGACACACGAACTGTAATGTGGCCGCATCGCAGTAGTAAGAGCAGAGGAACGGCGCGCGGCGTGCGTTTACGCAGGGCTGCTACCGTCGCGTCTCGGTCACGCATTCACGCGGAGCGAGACACGCGTCGCGCGTACCCGTGCACGCGTGACTCTAGGTCGGAAGCGCTTCACGAAGATTATACAGAAATAGACTATACTTACTTATGGTTACTATCCATGTACGTATGTAGGTATGTACGCACGACTAACGTTGCTGGGAAAACAAAAGAAACTGTACGTCAAATTCTTCTTTCCGATTGATCTGACCCACCTGTACCCGAAAATCTTCTCCCAAGCCACCGATGATTGGATCGATCTGGGTGTTTCGTTTTTCAGATTAATATAAAAGCCAACAAATTCATGGCGAAGATCCGATCTCCATGCGGGAACGGAGGATTAGTTATCCGTTACAAGCTCGGTGATTTTATATTTTACGATACATTATGAAAACGTACGTGGAGCATCGAGTGATTCATGTCAAGATGCAGGCGGACGGAAAATCATAATTTCCCATTCTGAGCGAAATGATGAAAAGGAAGAGAGAAGAATCTCTCACGGGTTTCTCAAGTGTCGATTATAATCGTTGACGCGGAAGAATCGCGCGCGTGTCTCACAGGCGGCTGAACGGAGAGACGGAGGAAGGAAAGAAAGAAAAAAGAGCAAACGGGGATAAAACGAAAGTTGTGATATGAGTATAAATTCAAACCTCATAGCAAGGTGACGATATAATTTCGCTAATCTGACGCTTCCGAAAGTACTTCGGGGCCGGGGGGGGGGGGGGGGGGGGGGGGGGGAGTTGGCGTAGCTAACGAACGCGAACGCGAACGTCTTTCTACCAGCCTTTAGCACTCGCACGATCTTGTCAAACGTCCGCCTTCGAGATTCTCGACGTATGTACGTACGCGGTTACCTATACCTCTGCGTCTTTCGAAGCTCGCCTCCCAGTATCTTAAAATACAATTTTTGCCTCCACCTACGTTCATAAGAGTTAATCAAACGGACCAAGCAAAGTGCAGTGTACGTATAATGGATGTCTGAATTTCATCAGATTTTCATGAAGGTCCTACCTATCCGGAGGAGATTCGCACGGGCGCGCAGCTGTGGATATAGGTGTACCTGCCCGAATCTTTTCAACAACCACGTACTCGTATATATCCTCTATTGCCCCGTAACCTGCTGCCCTCTTGCCAAGATAATCCGTTATATGCTCTTGAAGTAGGCATGAGCGTCTGAAACGACATGCGACTAATCCGCGATATTTTAAGTACATAATTAATACCGTTTAATTAATAATATGGCGCCCGTGAATCTTCGGCCTACCATTTTCGATTCCAATTCCGCTGGCCGCGTAGACCCGGGGCCTCGCCTTCAGCTCTGCAGTTAGCAATTACGCCCGGGCAGGTCGCAGGATGCCGCATCCATCCGTCAGACTTAACGCGACATTTACCGGCGATGACGTCCGAAGTCGAACGGCGCGGCGGCGGGGGGGATGATTTTGTTTCTGTTTCTTTTCTCCATTACTTCTTTCTTACCATTTCACGAAAATTCGAAAGATATTTTCGCACATCCGCGAAAGTTTCTCCGATCCGACGCAGACGCGTGTATAATTAAAAAAAAAAAAAAATTGCACACGACATGCACCGAATATCCCGTGTCCGCGTAAACTTTCCCTCATATTTCCTCACTCCATGTATATACCTAATGGACATACTTCGCTGTCACTCGTTTCACGCGCTATCGAGTGACAATGATAATGGTAATAACGGATAACAGTTTATCCAACTGCAGGCGAAACTGATTTTCATTTTCTCATTTTCTGTCTCCTGTCGCACGTTTAGATATATCCGACGTGGTATATAGGCACCTTGTAGACGTCTTACCGATTATACGGACCCGGTTAATCTCTCTCGCAATACAGCCGAGCGTGCGTTACGTTGACGTACTATTTATAAACACGCGACAAGAGCGAGCGAGTTGCGTGGGTGGTGCGGGCAGCCGAGATCGCTGCTTGACTGCATCGCGCCAAGGAACGCGACGCGGCGCGGCGCGGCGCGGCGTACTCTTCAAAGACCCAACGGCCGATTTCTACCTGCTGTGATTGAACGACCTATCGCTAACTAGTCTACTCCGGAGAATCTAACAAGCCCCTTACTCTGAATTACTGGAATTCCAAAATTTCACGTTTAATACTTACACGAACCTATTCATATATTTCCACGCAGATTTATAGTCTGCCCAGTAGCTCCCGCTCGCGTTACGTGCCGCAGCTGCGGTCGATTATCGAAATAAAACTACTCGGCTACTCTTCAATTTTCCGCTCAACTGTCGCCCAACTACAATTTTCGGCGGACGAAGAAGCAAAAAAAAAAAAAGGATCGAAATTCGTCGTAGGTAGAATAATTCCATCTTCTGGACTTCCAGTTTTGGATTCCAACGCAGCTCCCCCGTTCATATCCGAGCCGCGAATTAGTAATAATCCGACGTGAATGATACAGCGATCTCTCAATGCTTCTGCGCTGGGAATATGGTCCTTCCACAGTTCCATGTAGATCATATTTCTTGGCGGCTTTACTTTACTTTCTCGCGGTCTTCGTCTCTAGCGCGCTCGCGGTGTAGGTACGGTGAGTACTACGTATGCATACGGTAGATAGTTGGGCACGTATATATTCATACGCGGTACGGCGTATTGGACGCGGTAGGGAAGGAAGATGTAAGCGCAACTGTATCAATCTTCGGCTGGCTCGAGCGTTAATATAATAATTTAATAAGTCCAGTTGGTGAGGTTTATTAACTGCTCGGTAGATTTGAAACATTTATTTTACCCTTTGAAGATGGAATATGAGATGACGGAACGGTACGTCAAATTTAACACCCGACGTAAACTCGACTGGTCTAGATTACAGACTATCAAAATGTCCCGGGAAGAATAATTGTCGTTCGGTCTATTCTTACCGTTCTCCGTGGGAAGAAAATTCTCGCTCCGAGAGGCGCGGCGGGGAAAATGGTGTGCAGAAGGAGAGGAGAAGAGGAGAAGAGGAGAATCGTAACCCGAACAGAAAGAACAAAACAGGAGAAAACCTGGAGGAATTAGCTATGTCCTTCGTCAAAAATGCACCGCAATCCACGGCGCATTGTAAATCTTCCTTTCCATGGATTAATCAGCGGTACGTTATTATCCGAAAAATCGTTTGCCGCGGCGTGTACTGTTCTGCATACTCGATCGACAGTCGCTCGATCAGAAACCTCTGCCGCAGTAGGTAGGTACCACCGTTGAAAAGAAGACGGGTATTTTCAACTGTCGAATACGTTACCCGATAAGGTTCGACGCCGTACGCGCAATGGATGTGAACGTAGGTGCCTGCTACGTAGCCGATCGCCGGACCGGCGAGCAGGAGCGATATAATTATTTCGTCTAGCCTCATGTCTCAGAAGTCTCAAAACTCTCATCTCATCTGGAGTCGATGGAGATGACGAAACGGGTCTTTTGTCGTTCGGCTGAACAGTCTACGTAGATACTATGTACTGGACTGTACCTACCGATTCCGCTGCCTAACACCTACCGAAAGTGAAAGAGCACCGCGAGAGGCTCCGTATAGCGAAGTACATCAATTTCACGATATGTATACCCATTCGTCGAATATATGGTTCATTCTGGGCACCCAGATCCTGCAATCAGTGTAACCGAACGCAGGGCATTGTCCATTGTACGGACACCATGCGGCGCGCGGTGATGACTCCCGCGCACCTATTTCTTAAGAATTTTTATTTACTCTCAGAGAAAGATGAGGAAGACGAGGAGGACGGCGAGGATAAGGAGGATGAGGAGGGGGAAGGGTCTCCCACGAGAGTGTAGAGCATTCCACCCGGTAATTATTATGACGCAGAACATTTATTACCTTGCCTTCACCGTCTCTCTTACTCTCTCTCTTCTCCTTCGTCTCTTTCCTCTCCCTCTCTCTCTCTCTCTCTCTTCGCGATGAGATACGTGCTGCAGTCTAGCCGCTGCTGGTGCTCGAGCGTCTGGTCTGGTCTGGTCTGGTCTGGTCTGAACCAGAGGCAGCAGAAGCACACCGCGAGTTCCATCACCCGCCTCCTGGACAACCTGAGGCGTTTCACTCGCGCGTTGTCCCACGTCTACCTCAGAGAGTTCGTATCCGGGGCATCACTACTTCGTAATTGGTTGAGGGAAGGTAGCGAACAAGGTGTCAGAAGAAGAGGAACAACCAATTCGGGGAGTAGGGACCGCGGCTACGCCGCTTCGCCGGATCGTCCCCACCTACGCGCTCGGATACCTTCATACTTTACATTGTATCATTAAAATCGACGATCTTTTACGCGTCCTAACAAAACGAGAGAAAAACCCTGCGGAGGTGATGATTAATCGTGAAAAAACTTCAGATTCCTTCCGTCAAAATGAAAATTGAATACGATTACTCCTACCCACGACGCGCCAGAGGGAGTTGACGGGTTTTCAGAATAGACCCTCAAACGAGAAGATGGCTTTCGAGTAAAACGACAATGCCAACCATTCGAGGATCGGGTGTTCCTCGCGGGTAGAATAATTGTTTGCGGCTAGTAGGCGCACCGCTCGTTGCCCGAGTGCCGTTTAATTAGACAACAAATCAAAGCAGCGCCGCGCGTCAAACCTCGAGGCTACCAACAATAAGCTAGGAGTCTTCTCCCCCGCTGAACGTGGTGCAATACAGCGTTGAGCGAATGTGCTTGATCTTAATGAGCTGGCTTACGCCAGCTCGGAGCTCCGAGCCGGAGAGACCGAGGATCAAAAGTTTCGTGTTATAAACTGCTTCCACCTCCACTGCCGCGGTGGCAGTGTCTGTCTTAGAAACTACTACAGTAACGAGCATTGTCTCTCGGCTGTTGAGTCGCCAATTAACGGTTGTTCAATCTACGAAACAAAAGATACTTCCAAATTACTTTTCACACTATAGAATTTCTCCACTGCGACTCGATGAAAATGGAAGAGTAGTTCCCGCAGCTCCACATTCTTCTATTCGCTTCACGTTGAACATCTCTCTGCCAAAGATCTCCGCTGTATAAGCTGCGCTGTGGAGTAGAAAAAATGATTTTCGTAATTCTTCAGAGCCAATTGGAGCGACCAGGCGGTTGATCCTGACGGTGGAGTGAGATGGAGCGCGCGTCGTATACCTACCTGCCTTTCGAAAGAAAATTATTTCATAAAAAATGGAAACGATCAAGGAATAGAAAAATGGAGAAATGAAAAATACACAAGGCACCTAGCTGCTAACAATTGCGAACGTCTAGCTTCGCAGGCATGTATACGCTCGAGAGAGTAGGATACGAGGTTAATTTCATTGAAACCAAATGCTTGTAGTTTGACAGGCAATGTATGGCGGCAATTATTAAACTAGGCCTGTAACAATGGCACCGACATAACATTGAGCGGACGGTCTGGCCGTGAGAAGGATTATACTACTGGTGAAACAGGTGTCAGGCAATATACTATCTTCTAGCGTCTCAATCTCGCTGAGATGCAGAAATTCATCACAAATATGTTTCGCATACGCGAGTCTATCCGCGTATACTTCATCGTTATGGTTCGATTGATTAGTCGGCCGTAGTATGCATCCGCGGAAGTGTTGAATAGCCTGCACCTATACAGATACATGGAAATAGAATTTCGGATTTGGTAAAGCGCGCTCGGGTGAATTATTGGCCTTTCGACGAAACAGTCGCTCGTTCAATTTAGCAATACCTACGTAAAAAATGAGGATGCGCTTCCTTGGTCTTTGGCTACTTCGGAATCCGTGTCTTCGAAATTGGGAATTTCGACCCCCACCCGGGAAAATTGGATCGGTTTGACAAGGCGTGACGCTGCGGTGACGTACCGTGTCCTCCATGCGCCACGTGGGTTTTACTAATCCTCCGAGCCCACGGTGAAGGCATAGAGAGAATTTTTGAGAAATTCTTAATTTACGTTACAGATGATGAAGAGGCAGGCGATCGATACTAGGAAGTACGAAAAAAGCACTGTGAGCGGGTCGCTCGAGCCGCCGCGCTGCTCTCTCGGTCTTCGCAGCGTCATGCTTCGTTCGGCTCGATACTCTCAGCCGTCTAGATATGAGTATACCGATGGACGATCCGCCCTCCCGGGAGGCAGGTCCATGTTCCACATTGTTGAAATAATAACACATTATTATAAAGGCTAAGTTTGGAAAAGCGAGGACGGTGCGGAGGAGCGCCGTTACTCGTTACGATACACAATGGGAGATGGGGCGCACGCTGGGTTCCCGAACTACGCGCGGTTGTATCGAAAACGATCCTATGCCGTGTTATCCATTCAGGGAATACGAGACTTACCTCAGAGGGGCAAGAAACTTGCGGGAGCACATTATGTCTTGCTGATGTTCTCGGAAAGGTGATATTTATCTTTGTAGATTCGAGACACGGGGATCTAGCTTTTACAAATGGCTTACTAACTGTCCCTTTCGGTTTCCGTGGCTTCTGGTTTTCTCCCCGCGTTCGGATGTCACAATATACGAGTGATCCAAGTCTCCCAATACGAGATCACGCACCAGCTTACGATAGGAAGAAATTGCAAGTTCTTATGTCTTCCTGTATCCTAAAATTTGAAATTTCGGTCTCTTCTTCTGTTCTTTTCGTTCAACCTTTGAGCGGATAACAGGTAAAGTTCGTCAACAAAAGCTGTCACAATGATTTTCATGCGGAGTTGAAAAGAAGAGAGAACAGAGACGCATACCTACCGACCTCAAGACGGCGCGGCGGGAGGAAACATGTCGCCAACGTTGGGTAGAAGAAGAAGAAGAAGAAGAAGAAGAAGAAGAAGAAGAAGAAGAAGAAGAATTCTGATCTTATCCTAATTATACGGTTGACAAATTCAGCCGCCATCATTATTAATTCAGTACTCTTTTGTAGATTCGTATCTCTCTTTGACATACGCGATCCCATCTCTCGCATACGCTTATCTAAACTCCGCGTGTCTGGATACTAGTATACTAGCTACGTGGCGGTCGTTCGGTACTTCACTAGAGGAGAGTTGAAGGAAGAAGTAAGAGAAAAGCTGGAAGAATGGAAGAATACAAGAAAGGAGATGAGGAGAAGGAGAAAGAAGAACGAGAACAAGAACAGCAGGAGTACGACTCCAACTGCGGGTCCGTTGATCAAACGTGAGACATTATACTATACGCGGAGTTGTTAATCGCGGTGAAAGATTCGTAGCTGAATGTAGGTATACTAGCCTAAGAAAATGAGGATAATTTGTTGCATTTTTTCCGCTCATTTTGGCACGCCGAATTGGGCGAGGAGAAATAAACCGGGCGATTAGTTTCTGCGTTTCTTATACCTATACTAGTTATGATAATCGCTCTTCATAACGCTCTGTGTCTCCCATTTTATCTATTCCATCAATCTACATATCTTTCAAACTCGAGCCACCTGACGCGGCAAACTACACTGCTGCGACAGCGTTAACGTCGACGCGCGCTCCCAAAGTCTTCGGTATACCTCTGCAAGCATTGGTACAGATATGCGTAAGCGTGTGTGCAGGTACCTCACCTGAGGTATGGGAAACTTTCACTATACGTAGGGACTGAAGCGGCGGCGGAGTCATAAGCATAGCGATGTTTACAGGTGCCTAAAACAAACTACTTGTCGGAGCATTAATCCCGTCTGATTGCGGACATGGAAAAAAACGAGCCATTCGACAAATTTCGTACGTTGTCTCTTCCACTTTCGACTCTACGACCGTTTTCGTCTCGAATCACACGAAGGTATGCGCGTATCTAGACAGTGAATGCACTTTTCTCATCGAGAGTGGACCGGATGACCGTTTTCGCATATCGTGCGGGATCTCGGTATCGCGGAGTACACACGCGGAAAGAAATCCATAATCTTCGATAGATCGGTAATGAATTAGAAAGACAGGCCACAACAAGCGAAGTAAGAATCCGCGTTCATCTCGCGTCGCTTGTTATCGACCAGCCGGAGATAACTGTTCCTATACACGGTACAGATTGTATTGCATCGCGTTTATAACGGGTAACTCATCTTGGCCAGTTGCGAACGCTGCTGTAAGATACGATGCGTAGATGCAGGTTCGCTGTTGCCTAGATTTACGATTCGCCGCAGCACCTGGTCTGCAGGTCTATTAAATTTCCACATTTTTTTCATCCCATCGCATTAGGTAGGTGCGTACAAGAAGGTGACGAAATCCTTCTAATAGTAATCGTTTTCTTCATCCTCTGAAAAGACACGGAGACAAGAGCAACCTCGAAATTCTTCCCGAAACTCTCCATATTTCAATTCCGTTTCGTACCTGGTATAATGTAGAGTTTTACTCGCCGGCTTCACGGGGGTCCATAAACCGCGCTTCAAATGAGCATTCGGTACGTGTATTTACTCACGTTCGGTTAAGTGTACCAAAAGTTGATTTCAGGTGCGATCTCGGCCTCTGACTCGGAGCCTATCCATCGTTAAACTAGCGAGCTAGCGAGCTAGCCGGGCATCTGAGATCCCATAAAAAGCAGCTGACGTACAATCATCGTTAACCAGGTTGTCCGCACCTCGACTTCACTGAGCAGGACATTGACTCGCGACCCCTAACGATGACCCCTACAGGCCTCGCGCAAACGGCACGCACAACAGAAATTTTCAACTAGGATTCGATCACCCAACTGACACCTCCTCGTATTCTCACATCCTCAGACTCCTCAACGGCCATAGAAGAGCTCGAATTAGGAGTTGGATCGATCGACGAACGAAATCATCCTTATTATCGCGATCGTTCAAATATTGACGTATAAAAAAAATATAGGTACATGTTGGTACGCCATTCGATGAAGACGCGCCGATTCGTTAGACTTGTCCACGTCCATCAAAATTAGGTACAGAGGCTCAGGTCTTCTGTTTTTTGCTCTCTGAGCTTTGATGTGAGAAACTGAGAGAATCTCTCGTTTCAGACGCAAAATATTACGATACGAGAGTATACGACGGGGGCGCGCAGCGCCGGGTCAAGGGAATTAACAAGCGGTGAGAATCCCTCGAACACCTGTTTCACCGGTGAAATGTCAGAGTTAGGTGCAGCATCGTAGAATGATTATCAATGTGAGTTATCATCGCTACGGAAGCGAGGTTTTTCCATCTCTTCCTTCCTCTCTCTTCAGTTTGTCTTCATAGCGCGGTCTCGTAGCGTGTGCGAAATCAATTACTCAATAATTATTGGCTGGCAACGAGAATATGGACGACTATCGCCGTACGTAATTAACGGAGATTAAGTGGAGCTTACGGCAGGATTGAGGACCATATATTTTGCTGCACGGAGTGAAATTCACGACTATTCAAAGGGCGTGCGCCGCACGTACGTACGTGCATACGTACAACGCCCCGCGACTCCGCGACTCCGCGGCTCCGCGTCGTACGCTTGTAAGCTTATGTGAGCGTACGCGTTCAAGTACTCCATACATCCGCGCAGTACACACCGATATTATGGCATACGCGAGTGAATAATCATCCACCGACATGCGACCCCCGAAATTTGGCCTTAAAATGAATCCACCGTTTCACTTCCCCAAACTCTACACGCACCTATCACTGCGCACTCGGACTATCCGCTTTATTCGAACTCCACGTCGGCTTGGCTTCACGGGTCGGTTGAATCTTAATTTCATCCGACCGGCACGCTGCTTTACATTTTTCTTCGTTAGCATACAAATTTATTACAATTTCAAACGGTTGATAAAAAAAAAAACCGCGCGTGTTCATATAGTTTATTATATAACTAGTGTACCGACGCCATGTTCCGCTCGCAGACTCGCCGATCGGACTCCCCATGTGACCTCGTCACGAAACGATATTTCCATATCGTCTTCGGTGGGTGAAAAAATGATCTGAAATCTTTTCGTACCGACGAATTCGATCACTCGCGGTACCCGATTGAGATTCCAATATTCTCGGTGAAAACCGTGTACAAGTGAACTAGCCAGACCCTTTTTACAGTATTAACATGTTTCCTTTGCGACTCTACCAGAGTCCTGTGGAAATTACCTCGAATCAACAAAATCGCATTCTCCTTTTCCTAACGAGCCACGGATCCATGTAGGAGAATAAGGTATGGAATGAAAAAAGGAAGGAGAAAAAAAGAGATAATGAAAGTTGTTACCTCACGCGTAAAAAACGCGTGTCCGAGGATAGCGTGAATGTGCAGTGACCGAGGCAGCGACTAGGATCGTTATTCCCTTGGCGAAGCATAAGACGGCAGCGAGAAGTAAGAGAATGGAACTGGACGGGACGGGACGGGAAAGATGATCGCTTCGCACTGTTCTCGGGGACCTCCCGTCGCTGCGATAATCTGGCATGTCACAAGTCACAGTGATACCGGGCGCGTGATCCGCGGCCGGTCATACCCAGACAGATTTAGTAGTAAATGCGGCGCGCCGTGGTAGTGAATCGGACACAGAATTATGAACAGGGAGTTTTTAGTGGTATGCTACCAGCGGCGCGGCGCGGCGGCGGTAGCGTCGCGGACTCCCAGAGTTCCAGAGTGGCATCGCTGGAATTATTAGTAGCAGTGGCGTGCACGGAACAGTCGGTTGTTCCACAAAGGCTAACTGTAATCATGTGAGAGCTCGTTTCTTCTCTTCTCTTCTCTTCTCTTCTCATCTCTTCTCTGCTCTGCTCGTCCCGTCCCGGTTCTCTCTTCTAATCTCCGCGATACCCTGCAGCCGTCGAGAGACAAACACAGATACGAATGATCCCATCCATTATATCCGGATTGTGAAGACCGAGTTGGGCGCATATTCTTAACGCGTGGGCGACACCGGTACACACTTGCTCGCGTCTATGTGCCTGCGACGCGACGCTCCACGTCGTACGTACGTATCTTGCACGCATACGATCCACGATTCGAAATCAAAAGAAACTATAATACCTAGCACTCGCGCCTGCGAGCGCGAGCACGAAGCGGCGCGGCGCCGTGTTTGGACTTGAAATCATACCGATACGATTCTTCGTTTGACAGATGTAATACAACGTACGTCCAGAGTACCTACCACGCGCTACGTTTTCTAACAGTTTTTACACTCGGATGATCGAGGGTTTTTTTCCTATATAATAGGTGTAACAGGTTACCTCGAGCCCATCCCGGAAAGGGAGGCAGGAGCACAATCGCTCGAAACTTATAACCGCGAGCCAAGATAAAGATAACCTGCGTTTCAAGTACAACATTCGTTGCGAAACACTCGAGCACGCGGTTACCCTGTACTCGCGTGTATAGAGTTATTCATACTTACTCTGAGAAGGATGAAAAATTGTTTCGGTGGAACAGCGACAGTCTCTGGTAGCTCGAAGAACCTCAGACCCGATCCTACATCCAGAGATGAAGAGCTGCTCGGTCGAAGATAGGCGGGACACGCTCAAATTCGATGACGCAAAATTATACCAAAACATTCTATTTCCGCGTCTGGCGTCTCTCCATTTCTCACGGCGATCTCCGTCATCCGGCATTAGTATTCAGGTACAGCTGAAAATAAAGAAAAAGGAGAATCCGGTAATGAAATATCTACAGACCACTTATCATTTCTATTAATTTTCAATCCCGATCGCCGATGGTAGTACATAAAGTTGCATTCCCGAGTAAATTATTTAGTTGTTTATCAATAAATGCCCGGGGGGCTATCGAGGTGGGCGAGGAAGGGGGAGAGGTGAAAGATAAGAAGGTACGGACAGGTTGGGGGGATATCTGGCATTGAGAACGAGTCCATACTACACCGCAGCCATAGGTTAATGGCTACAAATCACTCGCATAAGCCGCAACAATTTCTACATATGGATTTATGGGGTCTGGAACGACGGGTGGTTGTTTCGTGGCTGTCGTATAGTAGTTGTCGTTTCCCGCGTGGTGGGGGCCACGGCTCGACTACAATCAGAGGTGAAGTTAGGTTATAGGTATGTACCTACCTACCTACCACCTACCTACCTACCTTCCTACCTAACTACATGTAGATGTAAGCGCTGTGTAGTGAAAACCGAAGTTGGTTCAGCCGCGTCGCATCGTAGTCCAGGGGTTTAGCACGTGTGGGCTGCCCGTATGACAAGCGAGCATTGTTTGTTTATTTGGTCGAGACACGAACCGCGCCCTCACCCACGCGCCATTCACTATCCGAGTAGGAGGAGGACGGCGCGGCGCGGCGCGGCGTTCCTCGAGGACGCGGCATCCTTGGGGGTCCTCGGATCATCTTAACACCGCGCGCGGTGAGAATTGCGTAAATTTTTCGTAGAATGTCGTACGATTATATCGTCTCGAGCAAGAGCATCGGGCTGATCTCGCGGAGTCGGCGCTTTTACGGGTTCCAGCGACTCCTCCAGCTGCGGTTTAGAACTCATTTCAAAACTGATCTCAAATTCTATACCTAGATCGGTTTTTAAGTTACGGGGTGAACGCGTTCTGCGCTGGTGCACCTCCTCCTCCTCCTCCTCCTCCTCTATATGCTTATGCTCTGCGTGTTCGTTCAATTGCACGTGCCAGATCGTGGGTGTTTGGTGATTTAAATGTCTCGCCTGTAACGCTGCTGCGGTTTCGCTTCACGAATATTATAACAGAACACAATCTCCGGAATGTAACTGCCGCAAGTCCACGCCGGGCTCTCCAGCGGCCGAAACGAGGGAGAATCCTGCGGCAACGAGCTTGCATTCCCATTTTCCAAAAACTAGTTCACCACCTGCATTTTTGAGCGATCATATCGTAATCGAAATTATCATAGCCGTGAAAAATCGTCGTTTTCCAATTCACTGTTCCTCACATGGCGGTTCTGGAGTGACTTTCGATGCCTTTTCCCCCATTTTCTCTGTCCCGTGAACTTCATTCGTAGAGGGAAAGAGAGAAGGAGACGTATACATACATACACCCGTACAAAAGGAAAACAGTTGAGACCTTACTATTCCGAGGTACGAGAACACAATACGCGCACACGCACGTCTTACACATATCCTCTGTAAATCAGCCGCGCACCTACTATAAGGTGAGTGTCACGAGAACGTGAGTAACGATTCTACCCGTGATGTTGGCCGGAGAACTGGATACCGAATTTATAAACGTAGGAAATAATTTTTTTCTCAAGTTCAAAATCTCCGATCTTGCCACTCCGAAGACGAATGTTGTCGCGTGGGTGTGCGCCTATTATGCCATGCGTTCGAGTCCAAGGATCGATACAGGAGCGTATAATAACGCCGATAATCACAGCGCTCTCGTTTCGAGCGGGAAGGATAATTCCAGCTGTGACGAAGGGCGATGGACAAAATCATCCCCGGAGATGGATCCCTCTTTTTTCTCGGCTCTGTATCGTGAACGGAAACGGAGAATAAATGTATAAGATATACGAGAACGAGAGAAGGAAAGAAAGGAAAAGAAATGAGTTCCAAATTTTTGAGAAAGATTACAAAATATTTGAACCAGGAATGGTTATGGCATAGCCCGTAAACGAAACGCCTACGAGTCTGTAAATATTGAACAAATATTAACATAATATTTATTTAGTAACCCGATCTCACCTCGAACCGGATGGACCATTTCCTTGTACTGTACAGTTATGGAAGGAAAGCGTACGTTACGGACACAGGTAGGTATCGCAGGACTGTGGTTTCTGTGAGGTTTATAACTCCGTTGCGACACACGTGCGGATACGTTATAAAAGTACGTAGGTACGACTAATTCCAACAAAAACCTAAATCCGGTTCAGTTTTTGCCGCCAACAATAATCTATTTGCCCAGGACATTTTAACAATCTAATTTTTTGCGACGTACCGAGACCCTGCGAGTTCCGGGCAATTGAATTATCATCGTGTGTTCGGAGCTCACCTACACGGGACCTAGTCCGGTAGGTACGTACGTGTGTAGGTACACACGCTGCAGCGTATATCGCGCGATATACGGCATACAGGAGTAAAAAATCCTTTGTCCGGATACTTTGGGATGAAAAAAGAAATTTGCATTCCACCAACGCGACGCATGAGTTCGCGTATAAATTGTAAAATGCTATAGAAGTCCGGTCGTACGGTATACGGACAGACACGGACGTAGTATACAGGTACAGGACATATTTCCATAAAGCGGCGGTATCTGTATCTCCGGAGTTGAATTATTTGAACAAACGGTAAAGGCCGCGAAGCGCTAAGAGATTTCAAGCTGAAAGGCTTTCTCGAGCACGTGCTGTCCGTCCAGTGCTTCTCCCCGGTGTTCACCTGGTGGCGCACCGGCTCAACGGAGAACCTGACGCACCTGAAATTATAAAAATGTAAAAGCGAGAAGAAAAATCACCGCGGCTACTGTCAATTTTCTTACATTTTCTCGCTCGCTCGCTCGCTTTCTCTCTCTCTCTTTTCGCTCCGATCGAGGTAATTACTAGATAGCGAAGCTATGTCCACGCGGATGTGTGCAGTGTACGAAGGTGTTCGCGGGCATAGTGTATGGACGAGGCCGTGCAGGGCGTTGTCTTGATAAAGTTATGCTTACCTGTAATATAAACGATGAAGTATGGGTGGGGGATAGGTTATACCTACACGCGAGTTTAACAACTGCGATCACAATAGTCGATTGCATTATACTGCAGGAGGGGACAAGATCATACACCGTATTATATGAACTAATAAAGTCTACACAGGCGTTTCTCCTGGCACACAATGCCTCTCGCAGACAGCTCTATTCACGGCCAACAATGTAATCACAACTCAGCGCTATTCCAGGTCCAGCGGATGCTGTAGCGGTCCATATAATATACCAACACGGAGAGAGCGGAGCGGAGCATGCCAGAGCACGGCAAACCGTCCGAGGATACGCTACGACTATACTGACACGAGCGAGCAGCGGAGCTACTATCGATCCTTCGATCGATTATAATCGATAAATCCCCGTGCTTAATTTAATATTTAAATAACCGAAAGTCCAACCGCCCGCTCGTCCGGCATACCTGCCTACATATCTATTCAGGTATAAACCTACCTTCCTACGGTTCCTCAACGCATGTGCCGCATCAGGCGGACGTGGACGCGGGCGACCCATTAAAAATCACTTTGTCCAAAGAAATAACTTGCCTTTAAACTCGACTGAGGCTCAAATGACGCGCGTTCGGAGAAGAAACCATCTCGGAGAACGCGCTTAGGTAGCCAGCAACGGCAGCCCTCCCTCCCTCCCTCCCTCCCTCTCATAACGTAATCGAGTTGATATTTCAACATGCATTTATATGCTCGTGCATGTGCCCACACGGGACATGTGTGTGCTCGTATGTAAGTAATTGGAACGAAGAAATTCGCCTCCGAGCTCTGGCATGTGTACAACGTTGCTTTGGCGAGCTTATCAACGAACGCTTCATACGCGAACTTATCGAGAACGAGATTACACGTTCCTAATTACCTGTGTCAACAATTTTTTCTTCTATTCAGGTACGATCATTGCGGACTCCGTGATAGATAAAAATTTATGCAAACGGTTGTTTATACTCCGGTCGTAGACAGACCATGGGAGTAGACCGTGGGTCGTAGGTGGCGCGCATACAGGCATTGCTCGAAGATTTTTTACCTCTTCCAGTTCCTCCTCCTTTTCTGGCCTTTTGGATCTAGGTAGATGTGTACGTTTTGTACGATCATATATTATAACGCGAGCGGTGAACGTGCGGTACGTTCGGGTCCTGCTTTAATGGGCAATCTTTTGCCGAGGTATAGGTACTCCAAAAGTCTATACGAGCATTCATTCCCCTAGTTCATAATAGACGCGGTCGATTATCCGTTCCCGTAGGTTCCAGTGTACCAACGAGCTCTCACAAATCGATCAAATTCTTTCAACAACCTCGATTAGCTGCAGATCCGCCGCAACAAAGGCCGCGATGAACATGGATCTCGAATAGATGACTCAATCTCTGGTCTGCATACAGCTATATAAGCGGATGTGGTACGTGTGCGTGTATCCCATTCGCCTACTCTTCTGTTTCTCGTTTCCGTATAGCCAGAGGAACGAAGGAACGACCTATGACAAAGATAGGTACTGCGACGGACTGAATAAACATGGAATGATATTACACGCTCCCTTCCAGCTCCGAGCAATATAATGAATTATTTAATTAATTAATTAATTAATCATGCAAATGAAATTCGCAACGCCATCCAGGCGCTGCCATGCAGAGTGTGGTGTAACACGCAACAACCGCCGCCCACACCTTTGGCGGACGACAAGACCGAAGAGTCCCTGCACGGTCAGCTTTCGCTGCAGGTGTAATCCAGTCGACGCGACGGAACGTAGCGTCTCCTTCTTCGCAGGTATGCAGGAGGCAGGTATGCGCTGCGGAGGAGGTACTTTTTCCGTACGTTACAATTATATTAGGTATACCTGCACCGAGCGATTAACCGACCTGCGTTCAACCTACAACAAGATAGAACTCATTGTCGATGCGGAATATCCAAACCGCGCACGGAAGTTGTCACATCAACTTCCAATTGCGACTTACGGTTTCAGATTTTTTTTCCAAAAAACACTGTTTGTCCCAACAGTTTGTCTCCCGCGACAGATGATGGGCGATTATTGTATTATAATAATTATCTGACACCAAGCCATACATACGGCCGCGTAAGCCTGGGTGAGAAATTCGTAATTACTGTTATAATACCCCGAGAGTTTGTGAATCGCTCTTGGTCAAAGATAAATGAAGAGTAGCTGTACGGGGACGTTCATTACAACTCATCAACCTCAGCCAGCCAGCAGCAGAACAGCAGCAGCAGCAGCAGCAGCAGCAGATAGCTGACGCATTACAATCAGCTGTTTTTCTGGCTAGAGTCGCGTCGAGGTGTAGTATGATGAATAGGACGTTCGCAGATTATTACCAGACACTCGACAGTTTTATGATTGGAAGGGGGAAAAGATTGGTGCCCATATTTTTTTCCTTTTTTTCGTCCGTTTCGCCACAAACAACTAATACAACGTACTTATCGGGAATGGACAGTGCGGTGCGGTGCAGTAGCTGTATACACAGATAAAAGGGTAGGATATACAACCACCGCGCGGAAACCTCCGAGTACCACAAATCACTTTGTGTGAAGACTCAATATACTTACTTCCTGAATAGACGCGCATACGCAGTACCTAAAGTCGAGAGAGAGAGAGAGAGGGAGATCTATAATACTCGAGGTGCCATAGGACTCGAGCTATCTTGACGTGAAGAAGTCTTGACGTTTCGGAAACGAGGATCGTAAATTATCGCGAACGACTGGATCGATTTTGATGAAACTTCGAGAATTCATCGGGTGCGATGGCAGGAATCGGCTGAATATTCCACTTCTTCGAAGCATTGATTGGATTCGATGGAAAATAAATATTCCCTGTGTTAGCTAGGTTAGATCGCCAGCGGCGACTCCGATGGCCTCTTAATTATTACAGAATACGGTATAGCTTCTCGTTATTCTCGCGATATCTTTCGCTCCATAAAAGCCATTATAGAACGTATAATTTCCGTTTTGTTTGGACATTTGTATGAGAATTATTTATTCTCCGCGCTTCATATACTATAGATGTATATATGTATATGTATACATATTTATATAAAAGCCAAGCCGTTCCTCAGGTAATAACACATGAATACAATTTTTCGGTAGCAGCATGTTGGTAAAATTTCTCGTAGGTACCAGCTTTTATATCGCTCTTTACAACCATGTCTTAATGGTTGTTTGAGGCAAAGTAGGCAGTTTAAAACTGACGTCAAAGGTCGTCGCAGTTAGGCAGTCTGACCAGCCGAGTGTGTCCAGTTTACATTGTTGCTCTATGTCGTTTGTACTACGTATGTAGTACATGCATACCTACGTCTGAGGTATCTCTGAAGTATAATGTAATAAATTCGTTCAAACCTTCATGAAATGTCAACGCTTGCTCCAAAACTGTTGAAAATATTTTCGACAACCTCACACGCGCACGCGCAGCATATCTATCTTGTACATTCGTCTCGGCCGTTCCAAGAGAAACTTTCATTCGGAGTCAACGCCGGCAATCTAACCTAGCTAACATAGGGAACATTTATTTTCCATCAAATCTGAGCGATGTTTTGAAAAAGTGAAATACTCGGCCACTTTCTGCCATCATACTCAACGAATTCACGAAGTTTCATCAGAATCGATCGAGTCGTTTGCCAAAATTGAGAATTCTTGTTTTCGAAGCGGCTTCTGTGCATTCGAGATAGCGAGCGCCCAAATGTCCTACAATCGCTTCTTTCTGTTTCCAAAGGGATCGGAATTGAAATGTGAAAAACTAAAAATCACAAACTGTAGCAGCTACCCTTCGGCCAAAATTTGTCTTCCAATCGAATTAGTAGGTATAGGTACCCACCTGCAAACGAGGAGAATATCGCGAATGACGATACGAGCGACAGTACTCGGGCAATGAGATAATTCGTAAGAAAAAAAGTGAAGTATATAGGTACTCGTACTCCTATAATACTTTACATGCGAAAGCGTTATCCAACAGAATGGAAGACGATCATCCATGTTCGAGGCGTCAGGCGTTTTCTCACGTGTTGCCTTACAGGGAGATAGCGTCACTCGACATACCTTGATATCATTAAGCAAGATTTATGCAGTACATACCAGGCACCACCTCGAGGTGAGGCCAGAGGCTAGAAGTATAAGGAAGAGGCGAAGAGGCCGACGCGTACGCCCGGACGACCGCGACGGCCGGCTGCGTATACGTACTTGAAAAACGCGTGAAGGATCCTGGACAGGGAACAAGCACCGCGAGAACCAAAAAGTAAGAAAAAAACAAAAAAAAAAACCTCCCAAAAAACTGAATAGTTTACAAAATCCTTTTTTTTCTCCTGATCTTTGCCATCCCGCGCCGTGGACTTCTCTACTTTCTAGTCCATTATTTCCATTTCATTGTTTTCCGTCGCCGTTCGCGCTCGCTCCTTAGACTGGTACAGTTCTTGTCGAATAGTCCCCTTCTCTGGCGCAGCTCCAAGACGAGGAGAAAAAAAAAATAAGGAATAAAGAGAAAAACCGAAAGAATCTCGAACGAAGCTACAGCACGTAGTAGGTACTCGAACAAGAAAATCCACCGCCGTTGAATATCTAGTACAAGAAATACCGAAAGTAGCTAGTACGTACGTATGTTCAAGATATCAAGCCTCGAAATGATGACGCAGCTAAAGATCTTACGCCGCTTAATGGACTGAAGCCGGAGCCAGAGCTGGATCTCCGGTCAGTGATTCGCGAGGGCACAACCCCCGGTCGAATGGAATCGTTAATCCTATAAGAAGACTCGTTTCGTTTGTTATAATTGTGACGAGATTCTGTGACGGGGACGATCGATTGCAAAGTACGTGTGTGCATGGTATAGGTAAAAATTTCATAATTCACGCATGTGGGTAGGTATTATTTTTTTTTTTTCATTTCTTATAAATCTTTCACTGGACACGTATGAATAACGAGCGATATGTAAACCCGGTGTACATAGGCGCGAGAGTATATACACATACGTTTGTACAATGGTAACGTGCGCATGTACGCTTCTGTACAACTACGCGCCGTGTGTACGGTACAGTTACAATTGTATATTACCACCGCACAGTTGTGTTATCTGCCGACTTGTCACCCGGTAGGGTGCATGACACTCGTGGGAGAGCCTGCAGAGCGCCCGGAGAACCAACAGCCAGCAGCCAAGGCTCGGTTAGTTCTTCGCAGAGCGTATGGTATGGTATACCTGTATGTGTGTGGCTGCCACAGTGGACAATGAACGCGCGCAGGCGAAAGAGGGCAAATGACGCGCGCCCTTGCTTGTGAGACACAATGAAGATGATTAAACAATGATAAAGCCGAAAGAAAATATCATATATATATATATATATATATATGATGATATGGGTTTTGCCATAGTAGCGATGCGGAGAGCGAAACCTGCGCCGGCGACCCGAGCGCATTGACATCGTTCAGTGCGCAATATAAGAGAATAATAAGACAGACGCCGATAGCCAATTAGGTTCCAAACGATTATCGTCATTATTCCGGAGCTATAATTCTCGATATTTCGAAATATAGTGAATAGTTGTGCAAGTGTACCTACGCATACGTGATATGAACTTCTGATGCGAGCTGCGCGAAGTCTTTGCAGGATGAGGATGAGAGCGGAATTTGAAATGCGATATCCGTCGCTGTATTGCTGCTGCCGCGGCGAGGTAACGGACATATGACGGAAAAAGAGACGGTCGGACACATTTCCAACTGATCGTCAGTATAATCAGCAATCAAGCTATGAGATTACCGATTGGCGTCAATCTCGTCGATTTGTCATACCAGTATACGTATAGACGGAAAATGAATGTGAAATAACATTTGAAAAAGTAAGCGGTGTTCGTCGATTTACGGAAGTGCTATGTGCGCGCGGCTCGCTCAATCAGGATCCATATCTATAAGCATAAGCACGGATAGGCGTGCCGAGGGTTACCGGCGCGGCGCCGCGAGCAATCTTGTAAGGAAAGCTGCAGCTTGTGGCACCGCCATGCCACCCTACGCCTCCCATCGGTATTGGTATGCTCATGCGGTTATTTGAACAGCTCGTGAGAATTCGAATGCAATCAATATGCATCGTCGGATGCGCTATGGCGCGATGCGAGCATTCATACACATCCGATCGATTAATTTGAGTGAGACGATCAACGAGAAAAATGGACAGGTATCCGTGGACGAAGCGAAAAGTAGAAAGATGAAAAATGACAGAATGAGTGTATGTATGTATGATACGAAGTCAAACGTCATGCTATGAGTATACCGAAAATGAGGAGAAGAAGAACCAAACGAACAAACGAACAGAAAGAAAAACACCGAGTTATCTTTCTGTACAATGAATGTCTGACTGATGATATTTGTTCTCGAAGGTAATGAACATTAGGAAGCAGAAGAATATGACGGGGAGGTACACACGATGACTCGCTTAAACGACGTTGGATAACACGGGTTCCGTTACGATACTCGTAGATCTTCGCTGTTTCTCCTGCCGCTGCTGGATGACTCCAGCTCCGAGCAGAAGGAGGCAGGTACTGTGTATAGGTGAAGAAGAGATCCGTCGTTGTAGGAAGATGGAGTGGAAGATGGAGAGAGAGAGGGAGAGGGTTGCCATTGTCCCCTCGTATATATTAATTAATATGTTTGGCATTGTGCGCTGGGTCGAGGAGATTTTATCTTCTACTACCACGGGCTAGGCGCCTCGACTCGACTCGGCTTGCCTTGCTTCGCCTGGCCTGGCCTCGCCTCGCCTCGCCTCATGCCTCGTCTCGCGTATACCTCGCTGGGGCGCCCTACGATCACTCGCTGTGACAAGATCGCGCAACGCGATTACGGAAGCCTTCGGTTCCCCGTGGTCCAGTACTATCCGTAGGTCCTAGGTACCAAGGGAAAGTACCATAGCCATAACGACGAGACTCGAGAACTCGCCGCGGGTATCGTTCCACGTGGACATGGCGATCGCAGTGTCACCGCGATCATCCGATCCCCTTGAGACAAGGGTCAGAGATCTCCGGAGTCGGATTTTCGTATCGAATCAAGAGAAACTCGCCTGCGCGTGCATTGAACGCTCCGCAGAAGGAAAAAAAACAGTGAAGCGAAGGAAATACGATAAATCCTTATTCCTTCGCCTCCGCCTCTGTCTCTGTCTCACTTTGTAGAACATTTTGACGATCGTCATGCGTCGAATGAGATATTAGCTGCGGGAATAATCGCACGGGTAATCGCGTATTCCATCGGTTTCTGCATTTATCAACCATTTCTGTAGACCCCTGTGTACATACGTAGGTACATATATATCTCTGAGTTACGTTAACCTAGAACCTAGAAGAAACAGTGGAGCGGTATCCTCCATATCCATCGGAGAACGTCAGATTGTAGAAAGTATAGCGGGTGCGAAGTAATAAGTTGTGGGATTCGAGGTCGAAGGTTATTGGTAGGCCGCACGGCCGTCTCGCATGAGAACAAACTTTACTCATGTATAGAAACACATGTGTAGGTATATATATGTGATGCCAGTACCCGGTCTTTCTGTCTTCTTTGTATGAGTTCACCTGACCGCACGTGAAGTTACGTCCGTTGGGCTATCAACGCAGTTTATACATCCACCTGACTCGAGATCCTGCAGTGGAAGCTTCGGGCCGAGCCTCGGCTACAGGTCACTCGGGTTTACCGGATCGTTTGTGACGTCGTCGAGGTACGTGACGTAACGTGGGGCCGCGTATGTGACGATATTACTATTTCGAAACGAACGTCGACGATTTATTCGACAAGATTGACGAATTTTCTAGTCACAGTTTTCGTCTTTCTCGCTTGCACGCGGACAGATCCACGCCATTTCTTTTCCAATTTCTAGCGAGGAGCCTCGAGGCTGCTGCATAGTGCGTGCCTACGCTGAAAGTATCGTCGCGGTTCGATCTTCGGCCTCCCTCTCATCGTGGGCCGAACAGTCCAAGACTCCGAGAATGGAGGAGTTATGAAACGGTTGTAAAATAGAAGCGAAATATTTATTAAACTAATAAAGTCCTTGGTGACATACGTGGACTTCTCATAGTCGTATCTCATCGATTCCCTCCGTTCCAAAGATCACATTTATATATACGCTGATACGAATTAAAACGAGTCGCAATAAAGTAGTTGCTCGTGTCTCCCGTATCATCAGACGTCGTCGATGTAAAACTTACTTAACCAGTATATGAGTTTCTCAATCACAATTCTCCTTTTTCTCTGCATTACTGCCTAGCTGTAAGAGTCAAATGATACAAGTAATTATCGAAACGACACTATATCGGAGTGATGCATTCCCTCGACCGGTTTACTGTGACACTTATCACACACATATTTCGTACCGGTATAATGTATTGTACTCAACGGTAGGTAAAATTTGTTGCCAAATAGTCTTCTCCGTGCAAGATAGTTCGTATTTCAAGCCTCTCTTGTTTCAGGCCTTCGAATATTGTGCCAGAACTTGGAATAGACGAAAAAAATGCAAAAACTGATTTCGCGGTTATCCTCAGAGTGGTACATATTCGCGTCCCACTCCAGAATAACGTGACGTGGGCTCTGATATACATAAACACGACTCTGTTGCACGCAACGCCGTATATCCGGTGGGTGGAGATTTACGCTGCAGGGGTGCAGCTCACCGTACTAGAATACATTAAAACTTCCACGATCGTACGCGCTTACGTACAAGTATCTGCCCACCTACTGCGCGAGGTTTTTCATCGAGATGGAAATAATCCACGCATAGTACAGGCGGCAAAAGATTCGGCCTCTAATTGCGTAAAATACTAATCATCGTGTACATATATGACGAAGGAATTCATTCCACGCCCCCGATGATCGAGCAGTATTCAAAGATTGCTCTCGCCCGTCCAGAGGATACGAATTATAAAGTTGTTAGAATATATCTGAAGCATTGAAGATTATTCGCACGAAGTTTGCCGTATACCGGGTAGCTCGGACTGTGACTGGATCAGTAAATTGAAACTTCGTGTAAGTATCTAGTAGATACGTAGGCAAGCCTCGAGAAGAAAACCGCGTCGGTTCCGCCTATACCGAGAGAGTCGATCGTTGTGCAGCTTCGGGCTGAATAGACACGGTTGCAGTAAGCAGTACTACGTCTACATATGACCGGCAGCTGCTATAATTGAGAGAGTGAGATTTTCGGCCTCGGAAACTTATAATAGCCTCAGATGAGGTTCGCGCGATGATTTTAATTGAAAAAAATATACGTACCCGAGATACGCCCCTACCGTGCGAATAAATTTTGATGTATCTACTATAGTCGAAGAGAATATATACTGGTATGAATTGAATTTTGCTTCATTCCAAACTCCGAGCCCGAGTACCCCGAGCCAGTGCCTTCGTCGTACCTATTCCTAGAGCGAAGTATACAGCAGACCGTCTAATTTATAAGAAAACATCTTAACAGAAATCATCCACGCTTGTGAATAGTGAAATATAAGGCGATCGACTATTTGCAGCTCCGCGCGAGTTTACGATTAGGTGTATATATATATATACCTACACTATATAACCACGTTCGACAGCGCACTGTATACTTTACTGTATGCCTACCCGAGAGATTAATTGCGGAAATAGCGATATTAACAACGATATTGGATACGATCGTTCTCATGGACTTCTCGCGCGTACATCCACGTATATGCACGTCCCGAGTTTAAGATCATTTCGTGATTTTCATGATCCATTGACTCTCGACCAACCCCTCCAACCCGACTCGCGTATCCTTAGGAGTAATTATATCGCAAGATTTTTCGCCCAAAAGGCTTCCAACGCCGGTCTAGACCGAACCCCGTTTTCTCAACTGGAATAAAAAATGATCTGTTTTCGGGAAAAATTGGCGGTCGGAAATTCGACGATTGGGAATCGCTCGTGCTCTCCGAAAGGTACATGGAAACTTTTTGCAAATCGAATTCCACCATTTATTCACCGCGAAAAACTCGGGTTATGGCATATCTCACTAGAATCGAGTTCGGACGAGACTGTGAGGCTCTGTTCCAACGATGCGATAGTGCGATATTCCTAAGAATCTAAATTAACCACAAATAACGTTTAACAACGGTAGTGAAATGAAATTTACGAGTTGGCACGCACGGACCTGCGCATCCCTGTGTAGATTACGCGATGCTTGTTTCGACCACATAGATATCTCAGTGCATACGAATATACGCAGGTATGAGGTATGCGTATAAGAAGCGAATGTGCCAAAGGGGAGCGAATTGAGGTGTTGCAGTAGGCAGTATATACCTGTACACAAGCTACATGCGATATGTAACCCAACGTATGAATATATACATGTGTACATACACATATACAATAAATTGAAGGAGTAACGTACGTTTTCAAAGTACCTACGTGTCTTCTTTATATAATACCGTGGGTGCCGCCGCCCACTGACGTTATACCAGTTTAATTTATATTTACTGCTAATGTAATCGCGATGGTGTACAAATTTACGTGCATCTGATGACCCAGTTGCGACCACCTACGGTGCAATAACAATTATATTTGGCGCTCATCCTCCCATCCGCTCGCCTCGTCTCTTCTTCTTCTTCTTCTTCTTCTTCTTCTTCTTCTTCCTCGTCCTCATCCTCATCCTCGTGAACGAATGAACAAATATTAATCTGAAACTCGAATACCTGGACCTTTTCAAATAATTTTCACACACACTGGCAACTCGGCTGCAAATGCACTACATTCTGCGATTTCAACGATTCAATACAGACGGCAGCCGGTATCTGCGGCGGTAATATAACTTCGGCCGTCCGTGCAGATTATTATGCTATCTTCTCTCGAATGTTTACCTGTCATTCATTCTCAGCTCTCTCAATGATAATAATGATCGACCGGACGATCACCGCATCGCGGAAAAGACGCACGGATAGGACGCGACTATTTTCTTCTTCTTCTTCTTCTTCTTCTTCTCCTTCTTCTCTCATCCCTCGATCGTTTCAAGCACCAAAAACCTGATTGCAGCAAATACAGGATATCGAAAGGAGGAGGAGGAAGAAAAGAAATGCAGAGGTTAATTACTGTAACCGGCTTCACAGCCGCCGAGGACTGCGCGGTGAGTGCCGTTGTAATCTGCTAGATGCACGATAGCGCATGGACAGCCGTGCGCTGCACCGGGCAGGGTCCGCAGGAGTCTGAGTGAGCGAGAGAGAGAGAGGGGAGGAAGAACGAACGGAAAAAGAGTGAAAGAAAGAGGCGAATAGGGAGGAAAGAGAGAGAGAGAGAGTGAGTGAGGAGAGAACAACGTGTTTATAGATTACACAGAGATACCGAAGGGTGAATAAATAACTGTAGTATCCCGACAGAGGAGTGCTTTCGCGCTGATAAAATCCAACAACATCACACCCCCTTCAGAGGGATAGTTTCCAGCATAAGGAATAAGCTCGAACCGCGAGAAGGACGTGCCACTGTGTACGGACATATCGCGCAAGTTGGAAGTTGGAAGTTGGAAGTTTCAACTTGCCGGACTGCGGCACATATTTCTATAATTATCGGCGGTACCCTTTGACGCGGTTTAACTTACAAGGCCGCAAGGGAACCAGACTTCTCGCGGTATCATCTCCTTAACCCTCACGATCGGGAATATTCTGATAAAGAAATACCAACACGTTGCACGTATGGCGTTAGCTTCTCCATTTTTCTTTTTCTCTCGCTCCCTCGCTCGTTCATACAATTGCAATTGGACGTACGTAGTTCACGGTGTGCGTGTGCCTCGGTGAAGAGCAATTCGATCGGAGGAAGTCGTTCCGTCTTCACCTCGTTGTTTATGTTTTTGTCCGCTCCGCCATTCGGTATCCAACCCTTTCGCCAATGACTCCGTCCCTTCCTGACCGGACCGCTGCCGCTCCTCGGAAAAGAATGTTTTCAAAATATTTCACCTGATAATATAAATGATGGATATTTTATGGGTAGAAACCAGCCAAAAGGAAGAGGGAGACTTTTTGAATCATCCCTGGCTCTCTAAACTGTCGATAATCTTGAAATTAACGAACCATTATCGAATGGAAATCTCACCAATCTTCGACGTCGTACTTCTTCTTCTTCTCCTCCTTCTTTCTCTTTTTTCTTCTCCTTCTTCTTCTTCTTCTTCTTGTTCCTCTTCTTCCTCTTCCACGATAAATAATGGATTACCAATTAAATTAATTTCGGACGCGTACGCCTCAGCGGCGGCGGCGGCGGAGGCAGCGGCAGCGGCAGCGGCAGCGGCAGCGGGGACGGAGTGTGTGCGTCATTAGGGGCGCGATGGTGATTAGGCCACCTTCGCCGTCCGACAAGACAGCGGTAAGTCGGTAGCTGGACGCTCACCTGCCGCCAGGCCACACGAAACCAGCTGCCCTGCCTTGCCATACCTTGCCCTACCTTGTCTCGCAGGTTTCCAAGCGTGTTTCCAAGACCTGCGTAAGCGACGTCCTGAATTTAAGTTGCCAATTCAACTTCCCCGGAGTGATTCCTGTGTGCCAGCGTATAGTTGATACGCATACAGCGCGGTTACTCGATTATTCTGCGACTTTTTCAAACGCTCGTACGTTTCGACTCTACTATTGAAACTCGAATATGTCATTAATCAGGTAATTATAATATATAACTACTCGAGATTCCAGAGTTCTTCTTCGTTTCGATTTCACGTTTTCGTTAGGCATGATTACGAATTTTGACAAATCACGATCTTTGATCAAGTCTTGTCTCAATTCTCGTGTGACGCATCCCGTGGAAATGCGATTTTGAAAATTGGCTTAGGACTCGAGGAACGTTTCACCGGCGAATGATGAAACGGGTCAAAACTCCCGTGGGCCTGTTTTCAGGATTGGTAAATACCTGTGTCGTTTGGTGAGAAATGAAAGGACACAAAGCTGCGTCGCGAGGCCCCGCCGCTAATCAGGTTGCTAATAGGCCTGGACAATGTTTCCATCTTTGATAGCGGCACTCTGTATTCCACGATTGGCAACACGTCCACCGAGCGCCGAGTTAAAGTCGAAAGACGAACCATGTAATACGTATCGGGAGGGTTTGTGTGCGTGCAGGACATTTTTTAAACGCCTGAATAATGAACCCTCGTCTTTCTTTGGCTTGGACAGAATCGCGTGACTTTGTAGGTAGTCGGGAAGGAGATCGATGAGAATCGCGTATTCCTTCATTGTGTAAGAAAAAAGTTTCGCACAATAATTCTCATGAAATTATTCTCGCCGGCTCGGCTCTTTCGCCACGAAAAAAAGGGGAATCCTGTTTCAAAATGTTGGATGCAGGTATAGCTGTATAATGGCGGAACCGATTTCGAGAGAATTCCAAAGCGCGGATCTCGATTCGTGAGAAAGTGGATAATCTGAAAAGGTTTTTATCGGAATATTGGAGGTTCAATTCATGCAAATGAAATCCACTCATTAAACAAGCAAACAATTTCGATTCGCCCCTCTCCTCCCCCGTCCTGCACACCAGCTCTTAGGAGTCGCTCGTCTCATATGCAAATGTTCTATGAATATATTTATTTAGTAGCAAGCCATTTAATTTTAATTGAGAGGTTTATCGGTCGACGTATGTATGTTACTCCGGAGCAACAAGCTCGCTGGCATTGTGCGGACGGAATAACAATTATTTTTTTCTTCCTCTCAAATTAACGGACCACGGCATGTCTCACGAAGATGCTGTACGTATGGATGGGATTGCGATACAACGATCGAATGTCAATCAGCCTTATCTCATTTCGAAAGAAATCCTACGTCGAATTCCAATTTCACGGTAACAACCGAAATTCTGATTTTTTTCTTGTTCTTCCGGTACAAATCTTGAATCATTTTCACGGACGAAGAAAATTGATGGGGATGGGTGAAAATTATGATATTGCGTATGAACGTTTGATTCATTCGCGACTAATTTCAATTCGACAATTTCGGAAGCGATTTGAAAATCTACGAGCTGTTTATCAGCCCCGAGCTGCGGCTGGTATCGCTTCGTATCTACCTGACCCTCCGTAGGCGAAATTGTCAGCGACGAAAAGCTGTTCTTCCTATGAATAAGGGAATTCAATATCGTGACGAAACGCGCGTGGGTGAAGCTGCGCTCCGGGTGATGCCTGCTCGACGATTCACTCTGAAAAACATGCGCCTCTATTAACTTGCGCATTCTTTTAGAATCGCCTCAGGTAACTTGGAGGAGATAAGAAGAAAGAGATGATCGGTACCTACAGACCATAGATTGAAAAGACGGGAAATCTATTGTTCTTAAGGAGTATAAACGTGACCCGAATCACGATCGTTTCTTTTCACTTCCTCACAGAACAACGCAACAATCGCGTCTCAGTATCCTGAAAGAGTTGAAAAATTCCACTCAGCTTCGAGCGCAGTACACAATACATGCGTAAGTATACCGATACCGATTTCCCAACGAAGAATCGAACCGATTACTTATAGTTACTCTGGAATCTGGGTGAAACGGACTCGAGAGATGAACGCTTTTTTTAAATTATACAATATACATATTCCGCCCACGGCGAATCGCCATGTGATCGACGTATCGGACGGTTTCCTCCACCTCCGATCTCATACTAGTATATTCTTGATGAATGCAGCCCGCATTTGGGGTTGGAGCGAAGACGGCTGCCAGGATCGAGACTTCGAGAGGCATGCGACGTGACTTCGGTTCTCTCGCATACATCTGCAGTATCCAACTCCCACCGCTTCGAAAATTGAAAATCCGATTTATAACTACACGTAAGAATTTCGAAAGAAAAAATAGAAAAATGAGCCAGCAGCCGATTCTTTTGCGGTAGAAGGAGAAAAATGATCGAACAATACGTCTGGACGAATAGGTAATGATTTTTAAATTATTGGTGACATGTGTTTGATCGACGTAGTACTTGCCTCGCATCTGGAATTCGGAGGGTTTCGTCCCCGAAGTATCTGAGACCAAATTATCTTCAAGAACGTTGCGCTCGAGTGATTTTCTATAAATTAATATCGATAAGTGCCAACGGGTCGTTCTGGAATATTAACAGAGTTACTGGCGCCTGAAGCGAAATGGCGCGGGGCCGACGACCTAGGCTTCGATATCGTTAAACGGAAGTCTGCTGTTTCGATACAGAAATATATAATATCATTCATTGCGAAGGTGGAATCACAGCAGGACTTTCAGTACCAATCCCGAATTTTCGGAATAGTCCGCGGTCCGTAGCAGCCGGCGAAATATTCACTGAGGATATTCAGTTGCGTGAATAAAATGGTCAAGCGCGTATTCCCGGACGTCGGAAGGCAGTTCGATCGCCTCCTCGATATCTTCGCTCGGTAATCTCGCTCCGGGATCATTGTATCATCATTAAATTGCGATATTAACATATTCCTCTATCTCGATCATCCGTCGTGGGTAGAATATCATTGACTCGAAGGGTCCGAAGGATTCCGTAAACCTGCACCGAGCTGGTTGCAACGTACACGCTCGGTTAAATTCATCCCGCATGAATACTGTCACATGCCGATTAGGTGTGAATTTATGAAGACGCCCACGCGCCCCGACTATGCCCACATTACCGTAATCAATCGATAACTTTGTATGCATATTAACTTAAACGCAACAAGTGCCTCGACTTGCGTCATGCAAATTGGTACAGATACCGCTAACGGGTTATCTATGATATCAACCTCACATCCGATCGAACATGCGGTGTATACCTGCTTGCTCTGAAAATAGAACCTTTCATCCAGTTTCAATTTCATTTCAGAGCCGCAGATTGTCAGCTGAAGGACTTTGGCACTGCGGCGGATGCCGATATCTCCTCCGCAACGGTGCGGAAAGCTGAAACGCCCGTGAATGTGTGTAATGTAGCGACGAAAATCGGTACGGGGAAGGAACTGCGGGGTGGAAAAAATCGGACGCCGGTGAAACTGTCTGGTTTTTAAAACTGTTTGTACCTTTCGATTCTCCTGTTCGCGAGGCCTGAGGATAGGTAAGCGCTAACTCCATCCTTCCTTTCTTCCTTCCTTCTTTCCTTCGTGTATATATTCGATGGCTTCATTACGCGCACGACTCACGAGGACTGACTCCAGTGAGTACGCCCGCTGTTTTATAGTCCCCACGAAATAAAGGCCCCAAAGGTACTACGTTACCCTCTTGATATATACGCACGCGAAGTTGAAACGAGAGAAAAATTCCTCCACGGTGCTGGTACTCTGTGCTCCGGGTGTTCATTAAGTTGGAAGGTACCGCTTCCTTCGCATAAGATTCCTTCTCACTATTTCATCCTCTTTCAACGCTCCACTGTAAGTGAATTTAATCGTATTTGCAAATTGTTTTTCAGCACCATTTCGCAAGTTTTCGATGAACATCGCGAATATATCCGGCTGCGGATGGAAAGCCTCCGACAAATAATAGTATATACATCTATGCCCGTTGAAAAAAATTGCGGATAAGATTTTTCGGGCGTTGATAAGTGAGGGCTGCCGTGTGTCAGGATAATGAGGGGGCATCACTCCCGCAGACTTTACGCGTACCCTTATAGTTTATAGTTGAGGTTAGGTTAGCTTGGGCAACGTTAATGCCCGAACGAGTGGAAGAACCTCTGGGTTACGGACTACGGTAGTAGACTGCGCGAACACGAATGATTTACATCGTCTGTCCCGAGGGCAGCGTCAAAACCAATACGAAGGATTATTTTAAAGGGAGCAACTCGGTTCCCGGACCGAGTCAGCTCGCTCAAAACTCTACCATACCTGCCCACCTACCTACCAAAAAGATTTATGTCCATGAAATACTTAGCGCTGATCACTAAGCCTTCTTATACTTACCGAAGCCACTTTTTTTCTCACTCTCTCGAAATAAAATGCTCCGCGCGCGGCATCGCGCTGCAGCATGATTCTTCGTCCCTGAAAACTCGCTTTCTTTTTTCAGACTTTTTTTTTCATTGGTTCATTAGGTAACGACGTGAGAGAAAATTAATAAGGAAATCAATCCGAGACGCGGAGTGATGAACTTTCATTTTTCTTTTCGTCGTTCGAAGACTCGCAATTTCCCTTGGCTAGTTCATTCCCAACCCGAAAGCTCGCCGTGGAAATAAAACTTGGCAATCCACGGTGCATGAGAACTACGATTTTCTTTTTTGTTAAATCGCGAGTTCTGGGATGGATGATAAATGTGCATTAGCGCGGGCGTGCGTGAAGACAAAGGTACAAGTTGAAATCACGGGGAACGAGCTGTGGATCCAGAGATCGCGAGACATTAGTTCGCGTCGCCCCTGCTGAGCGCAAATTAGACTCGGCAAAAGCCGCGGATGTTCCTGAAGAGGTGGCATGTACGACCTGGGGACCGGGAACGATGATCAAGGCAACGTAACGTAACGTAAAGCAACGTTAGGCAAGGAAAGGAGAGGAGTGAAACGGAGGGGGACGGTACCGGTGCAGGTTTCAAGGAGAGGAGAAGAAGCAGAAGAAGAAGAAGAAGAAGAAGAAACGAATGTAGCCATGCAGCGGTGCAGGTACCAGGTGGAAGTGCGGAGAACCGCAGAGAAGAACCGCAGTAAGAATCTTAGAGCGGAACGGAACGGAGGCGAACGCGATGAACGACCGTAATCAACGCAACACCGCCCAGCTAAAATTACTTGCACAAACCCTGCGCGAATATATTATCGCTAGCTCTTTTTAACCCCCGTCTTCCTCAGTATTATAAAGGTGCAAAGGTCATACTACGGAACGACCGACGGATGGATGGCCGGTTTCAGCGAGCAGCTAAAACAGTTAATTTCTGCAAGTATATGTCTACAACTACAGCGCAGTCGTTTGTTTATTATTTCGCGTGCGTATGAGCGCGCGCGTGTGTCGGGATGCATGGGAGCCCCGCAGAAAAACTCAGGGTTGAAAATTATCACGAGATTCGAGAGTGGAATTCTACATGCGTGAAACGTGATGGAAGAAGAAACATGCAGCGTACGCACATAGTAGGTATGCACATACGACCATTACATCGGTAAAAGAAAAATGATTGACAAGTTTGATATTCCACTCGTATGCAAATTCGGGGAGGGAAAGAAAGAAAATTATATGGGAGCTTCAAAGTCGTATGACGAATCAGCATAACGTTCGAATTCAAAGTACGCGCGAGTGTCTTGAGATATATCTACAACCGAACGATTTGCACCTGATCAAAAGAAGCTTGAGGGGCCTGCGATCAAACGCACGCGAACGAATGAATTTCCGTATCTTTTTCTTCTCCTTTCGTCCTGTATCTTCTCCTTTTTTCCCACTTTTATTATACCTACCACTACGACTCGCGCGATCCGAACTCCGCTTCCAACACGCCAAAGGCAATTCGTTCACATCCGATCCGAGTATTCCGTTCGGACATGAACGACAGAAATATCATCTGACGTTCCATTTCGCATGGAAGTAATTTCTCACCAGTCGGAGGTAGTTCAACGTTTAGTCGCGGAAATTGATTGGAAAGTTACAGTTACGGTTTCGGCGTGAGTTAATGAGCCTCGAAACCATATGATAACTTATAATACTCACTCCTACCGACCCAGCCGCTGTTCTCTTACGGCGCGGCGGAAGTGCTCTATCCACGTGGTAGTCATTTTTCGTTATACCTACGCCTGTTGTATGTATCGCCCTGATTGATACCGTACACGAAAGATTGATTATTGATGGTAGTGAATTACCGCGCGGAGCGTATAGAGAGACGGAGAGAGCGAGCGGGAGAGAACAGAAAAGGGTATGAAGCGAGTGCCCGTGGTGTATCATCGTGTTTCACCCTGAAGGCACACCACTTAATCCATGAAAGAAGCGATGACCACGAACGGCGATCAACCATCGAGCGACATGCGTGACTTCTGTGTTTAGAAAATGTACCTACAGCCTGCTCGCGCTAGTGTTCCGCTGACGGATGTGTGCGCGTCGGCGAAGGTGCGCCAGAAGAGAGTAGCAAGTGCCGAACAGATGATAGGTATGCGTCCGTTCAGCTACACGAAGCATATGGTCGATTCGTGAGAAATACGCCAATGTACCCTACGAACCGACGAACGAAGCTCAGGAGTTGGATTGAAAATCAGTAGAGTTTCAGAAGGAGTATCGAATCCCGACTACGAACATCGGGGAACTTTTTCCTCAACTCTCGACGGCGCAATCGCGGAGATAATTTTAATGAGACCGAAAATTGAAATCCTCCTTCGAGCGACACTCGAAATACTCGGAGCAATCACGTATTTAAATACGTTCAACGCTGAAGCGATACAGCTGTAGCCACGGCTAGCCGCTACTCCATATAATTATTGCACGCGGCTTAAATGTATCGAGGATCCGAGCGAGCAGGTCCGTCTCTCTTTCCGCCCGTCCCATTCCCGACGTCAATGGTGCTTGTATACGTGTATGCGGAATTGCGATACAACTATACGCGAGGATGCGAGCTGATCGGAGGTTGTATTTGCATACTATACGCATATTATACGCACACGGTGAGCCGGCGACGTAAGAAGAATGAAAAAATATAACCGCATACAGTTATACCGGAGCCGCCTGCCGCGGGTACCGATTATTGGCGGATTGTAATTAAGGATTTCTTCGAACGGAGCACAAAGATTTTTGGATAAATTTCCCGCTCTGCACTTATTATCCGCAATTAGAGCCCGCTCTGAAGCATTGAACGAAATTAAAGAGAGCAAAGAGGTAAGAATCGCGGATAAAAGACCGCGCGGGAAGAAGGAGAGAGAGAGAGAAGCCCATCATCCGGAGGATAGATCTGGACGGTAGCGGGTAGCCTGGATCTTCTGTAGAGGATCGGAAGATACGGGTAATGTTCGAGATTATGTATCGAGAACTGGAGCGAGAAGGAAAAGGAAAAGGAAAAGGAACGGGAATAGGAATAGGAATAGGTGCATAACCACCGTGAAAATGATCCACGCGGTTTAAACAGCTGTAGGTAGATATGTACATAGTTATCAGATCCAAAACCAATATCCGGTATTATACCTGCATAAACTCAATAGAAATGTATGGCGAGAGGAGTTAGTGTAGAGATAATAACGAGTCTGAAAGGCGTCCCTTACCCACGCCTTGATCAAACTTTCGATATCGATCGGTCGGCTACATAATGACGTCTGTAACTATTGGATGATGCTGCTGTGGCGAACCGCAAACTCCGTTGAATAACCAGATCTAAAAAGCAAGAGGATGAAGCCGAAGAAGTCGAAGTAGAAGAAGAAAAAGAACGAGATGCGGGAGTAGCGCGCTCCGTTTATACTTACGTCCAGAATAATGAGTGGAAAAAAGGTACGATATGCATCGTGACAGAGGGGACCGGGACGAGGAACGAGGTTCACCTAGAACAGAGGAATCGAGAGGATATGAAGACGAACGAACAGAAGAATCGAATAGAACGAAACCGTCGAGGGGCTTCCGATTCCTCTCGCAAATGTGATTTGCTTGTCATATAAAGAAATTAGATAGATGCGTTGTCGTTACGGTGTTTGCGGAAGCGATACCCACTGCAGCGATAAACGGGAAAGTTAATTATTTCATGATTTACGAGTGGTCCTAAATTATTACGGTTTCGGGTTTGGGTCTGAGTTTGGGTTTGGGTTTGGGTTTGGGTTTGGGCCTGGGTCTGGGTTCCAGCTCGAGTTCGTCCCGCATCTCGTTAAACGCTGACATACTTAAAATCAATTACGAAAGTTGTTGCAGTGCAGCAGCGGCTTCCTAAAAACAAATGCCACGCTGCCGACAAAACTATCCCCAAGGCTGTTAAGCCCCCAACGCGCTATAACTTCTTTCTAACTTCTTCATTTCCGAGCCAATAAGTATAGATAGGTGTGTGTGTATATATACCTAATATACATACATCTATACATCTGCCTCGATCTCGAAGGAACGAACGAGCGAGCTGAAGATACAACACCATGTTTCTAGCAGAAGCAACATCGACATATCGGGCCGCGCGCGTCCTTGCAGCGTAACTTGACTTCTGCCTCTACCACTGCCGCAGCCTCTCCTCTCATTAGTCGGAACAAACTTCGTCAGGTATTCAAATGAACCCATATTTAATCCGAAAATATTTCAGGTCGGCGTCGATGCATCGACGTGCCGTACGGTAACCAACGAACGTCGGAGGGCGACGTCTTAATCGGACCTACGAGTATATGCCACGTTACGGGTTATCTATAAGGATCGGTTACTCTGGCCCACGATGAATGAAAAAGAGAACGGAAAGAAGAGAAGTTGAACAAAAAACCTGCTCCTCCCTCCTTGCGTGTGACTTTCACGTATTAATTAGGTTCCTGCAGCGTGGGAGCTTGTATCGTTTAGTACATTTGACCGCGGCCCCCTTTCCCGGACGGAATAGGTCAAACGCAATTTGGGAGACACTATATATTGCTGTATCTATCAATGAGACTATCGACGTATAGGTATATGTACATACTTACTACTCGTACATCCATTATTCACAGACGCGATCGCTAGACTAGATCTCTCAGATTTATCGCTCGAATATATACTTATTATTACCCGGCCGATATACATACCTTGATTGATCATCGCCGAGGTTGCCGCGCGTGGGCGATGATCACCTTCGGAAAAGAGAAAACCAAGAACCGAAAAGCAACGGGAACAACAGCTTATGAAAAATCAATTTAGTGAGAAAGGGGGACCCACGGAATCGGTCGAGCATACGCCGCGTGCTCATCCACGTACGAATTCCAACTTCTCATCTTTGGACGGAGGTTATCCCCATGCGTGAGGCACCGGGCGCGGGGCGTGGATCGTAGATCACGTTGCCCTCGGGGGTCCAATACGTGACACGTTACTATAGTGATTGATTGCCCGTTAGGCTGATCTTAATCGTTCAATCGATTAGTTTCAGATCAACTCATTTATTTATTGCTCATACCGCGAGTACGTGCAGCTCGGTATATGTATGGCCTCTAGTTGGACTAGCCTAAAATTGCCCGCAGTTTTCACCCACGTTTTCATATTTAGCAGCCTTGAACGAGCCGATCCGTTCTTCTGCCGATCGATACTCTCGAAGCATCACATCGTGGTTGAGTATGAATTGCCGAATGCCTCGTTCCGCTTTTTCGATTTTCTCAAAAAATAGAAAACTCAATCAATTTGGAAAGCGCGGAGGTAGATCCACCTCGAAGGTGCATTGATCTCCGATATCGGAGCAAATGAGAATACTCGATATAGGTACTACGCGTGGATCGTTCGGCGCGGTACGTGAATATAATAAGCAATCAGGGTAAATGATTGATCTCCGCAATTTCATAGGGTATAAGAAAACAATCGAAACGTGGAGGTACATAAAGAGCACTGCAGGTGGATGAATATCTATCTAGATTCTAGCTGGCTGGCTGGCTACTTTGTGCTTCTTGATTGCCTCGGCAACTTAACGATCGCGAGAAGCACATTACAGGTATCTATCTGTATATAGGTACGTATATATAGATAAACTTGTAGTGGGTTCAGGTGTATTGGCTTATCAGATGTCGGGCGCTAGTAATCCGAACGCGACCATTAGGCAGACATGGAAATGTTAAACGAGTCTGATTATATGCGTCATTTCAACTAAATATACTGGTATACCAGTCCCGCGCTGCTCTGCGCTTCGCGGCACGTTCTATCTACGAGAAAAAATAATTGAACGCGAAAGTGTGACGATGATAGTCGTGATCGTCGTCATTATTATTACACAGTCATCGATACGTAGCTCAAGTATACGCGCATTCGTCTCATGCGGAATGGAAAGAGAGGGAGCGAGAGAGAGGAAATGAGAGAATAGAATGAAAAAGAAATGAGGAACCTCGCCACGCGGTTTATAGCTATGTATCCACGTACACTATATATAACCTATGCCTATAAATGTATATATGCACGGTGTAACATACATTATTCGTCGGTGGCAGAAGAGTAGCTCCGTCGCGGTTGACGCAGTAGTAGCTGCGTACCTAGTACTCTACGTACGAACATGGGATAGCTTGCGGATGAAACAGTCGAGCAGTATAGTATAGACGACTACAGAGTTGAAAGTCGTCGTCTTTCAACCCGTTCTGAAACTATGAATCTTTCATCGAAGACGTCGTCGTTGTCGTCGCAGTCCTCGTACAGTCGATGGCCGATTGGATATTGGCGATATAGTCGGCCGTAAAGATTCCTTGAATAGATTCAACCCTGAATGGCTGCTGCTGCTGCTGCCGCTGCCGCAGCAGCTAAGCATCCGTAGACGGGAGTCCTCCTCGTCGTCCATCACTCCTCGACGACGCGGCGTAGGAGGCGCGCCGGGCGACTTGCTTACATATAAATTAAACCGACCGAGACCGATTCATGATCCTGCGCACTAGACGTTTCGCCCCTGTCCTCTAGCGCGCCGATCTATACAGAGATTTGAAAATTCTTTGGATGATTGAGGATTGGAAAAATTGGTCAAATTTTCAGAAAAAACTCCCACAGTGTTTTTCGCATTCTCTTTTCAAAACGGAAAACAGTTGAGAGGGGTATTAATCAGAGCCTCCGCCTCACCCCACCCGCGACTTCCCTTGCGTTTCAGGTGAGGTTGGTATCATACATCTCTTTATAGCCACCCAGACGGAAGACGGAGGGGAGAGGAGAGGAGGCGGACCTAAAATAACTCCGCGAGAACGTACCCGGGGGGGTTAGCGCGGTAAAGACGGGTACACCAGGACGCGGTCGACGTACGCACAATTCAGTATCAGGTGCAACGCGTGTCTCATCGCGATACCATCTGAGCTATAGTTATAGCTATAGCGCGCGTTCACTGCCGCTGTACCAACTCGCGCTCCGCGTGTATAAACCTATAACGTCTATAATAATGAAACGACTAATATTTTCGCCCACTGCAGGAGGAGTTCGCCGCGCGGAAGTAGGTTTTGCCACAATTGCTATTTCGGAAAATTGCTGAAAAAAAGTTTACCTCGGTTTTATCCGATTCGCTAATGCGGTAAGACGACTTCGGTGAAATATCGGAAAATTTTGAGAGATCGTAGCGGTTCAACGGTGTTTCATTTTCTTCGGAAGGAAAAATTGATTTGTTTTCGAATTTTCGGAGGAGTTTTATCCTCAGAACAGAAACCGTGAGAGGCCTAATCTTGAACATACGGAAAATTAGTTCGGGAGTTGAAAGCAACTGACAAATTGGAGAATTTTTTCTTTCAATTATCCGGGATACCTAGATGTAGGTTATTACTTGGTTAGCCGATGATCGGTGACTTGGGCGTCCACGACTTGCTGAGTACCTATACCGGTACTCATTACCGAAATGACGTGCAGTCCTCAAAGGACCGAGCTGATTATTATTTACGCGCGACGCCCCGGCATAAATCGTAAAGAGTACCTCAAGCCTTCTTCGAAAAAACCAAGACGAAAAAAGAAAAAAAAAAAAGGGGGGAAAAGTGGGCGTGCGTGACTCCGTAGGTACTTCTGAGTCTGACTCCTGACTCTTGACTCCTGGGGACTGGGGACTGGGAACTGGGGACTGGGTCTGATGGTGCATCGACCAGCGTTGGCCCAGTGTAGCGGGTCCAGAACTTGATGCTGTCGATAACATCGCTCTTCCCTACCATATAAAGACGTACCCGATGCCACGGGTGAGGCGGTCGTAAACGGTTGCTTATGAGATCGGTTAAAGGGTAAGGCGCTGCCCGAGAAAAAAAGAGTCGACGGAAAAGTGGAAGGGGCAGGAAAAGGGCAGGAGGAAGGGACTGGTCACAATATCAGAATAACGAGAGGAAACATAATCGTCATTCGACGGCCAAATCCGGCTTTCTATTGTGTTAGGCGCCTCAAATATCATCAAATTTTAACCGTAATGCCTCATCTCGAAGCGCAGGTCAAACTATATGGAATTCTTCTGCTCGCTCTATCTGCCGATTCCTTTCCAGAGAGGTTTTCGGACTTCGTTTTTGTTCATTGTTTATCATTTTTGGCACGGAGATGGAGAATTCAACGCCTAAAGTCCCCATACCGCGACTTTGTAGATCGGTGGAAATGTGGTACAACCTCCTTAGGACCAACCAACTGATACGGGGCAATAAATATGGGCCCCAATTTTTCTCGCGTCAAGATTGAGAGAAATAATTTAATGTCACGCGGGTTCGGAGCACAAGATATACGACACGCGGAGGACCTGTGTAGGTACGTATAATGCGAGTGTGAGGTAATCATCGGCGATTCTTTGAGCGGCTTTTCAAGCTCGTAAACGGCTTACGTGGTTACAGGTGTTTAAACGTTATCCTAGTCGCGCGACGAGCACGGAGCCGAGTAGCGCGGCGCGGCGGTGCTCACGACCCGATGCAATAAGTCTTGGCAGAGGCCCGTTAACGCACTGCGGCGGCAGAGACGCGGGCGGTTAAAACTCAAACTTAACAGTGTAAGCAAGGAAACCCTCTTTTACGAGCCAAATCCCACTGAATCCCCGAATCACGGAAATCCTGAATCCTGACGATCCTTCCTCCCCGCCTCGCCATCCGACCGCAGCGTTTCCCTATTTTTCTTTTTCCACCTCAACCTCACGCTGGGAATCAAAATATTTGACGAACTTTGACGCTAACGATCTTACCGATGCGTCGTTTATTATTCTCCTGCAGGCCTTCTCGGCTGCAGCACTCGGCTTAGAGTAACCCTCTGAGCTAGTTGTTTGATCTTTGATCGTTCCGACTTGATTATAATCTCACACAATATTTGGACGATCGATGTATTACGGTTTTTCAACTCTTTCTCCTTCTCCTTCTACCGATTTGTCCCACCTGTCGTGGATGTGTGCCTGTATAACCTGTACCCAAAGTCACGCATAGGCACAGCTAATACGGAATGGTATAATTTGACCAGTAGGTATGAGCTATAATATTTTCATGAAGATTTGTGGTTAGTTAGTCAGTCATTTGTAATACAAATACGATTATTGCCGACCGCGGTGGAAAGGAGAGGAGAGGAGATACATTTTTCAGAATCTCTCCTCTGCCCTGCACTATTCGCCCTTATTATAGCGATACACATACATTTGTGTACCCGAGGGAGAATCGGGAGCTTAATTTCTGATTTTCTTTTCCACTTCTATTCGGTGGATTCGTTTTCTCCGATCGTAGGTGTTAATTACCTCGCCGGCCGCATGAGAGTCGGGTTATAAACAGCGTCGAGTAAATTCGCATACCTATAATAACAATTTTGATGGCGGTGTGAGATAAGTGAATGGAGAGAAGCTAGAATTAGCGCCGCGGTCGGAAACATCGGCCCGCGTCGCGCGCCGCGCCGCAACGATATTATTATACCTATATTACGACTATTCCTAATACATATACACTTGCATGGAGTTTTTCGTTCTCGCTTATTCGAACCTTTATCCGTCTTTCGTCTTTCGCGAAGTATCCGAGCGAACCTTCCGAGCGTTCGCGTGATACGTATATTTAAACCGGTGAAAATCGTCCAGGCTATCGGAATGTTGTTACCGCAGATCTAGCGAGCTGCGAGCTGCGAGTTACACGTTACGCGTTACCTACACACACCACAGCCGTAATAACCGCGTTTAATAGCGGTGTAATTCTTGCCCAAGACCGATCGAGAGTCTTCCCAACTTCTTAGATCACGATCTGCAGAGCCAGAGGAGAGAAAAATAAACGGAGTAAAAACGTCCTCCCAAGATATATTCACGAATTAAAATTAACGTTTTCGAATGGGGGCATTTATCATACGGAAAGGCAGGAGGGGGTAACAAAATTATTGCCACCGCCACCGCGACCGCGCTGCGGTGTATACAGATGATCTAATTAAATTGCTCCCTGATCGGTGTAATTAACCTTTCACTTCGTTTATAGATCGTTTAAAACGAAATCTCCTCGTTAGACGGGCAACGATCGATATTAAACGGACGAGAAAACGAATACGAAGTTTTCTCCGAATTTCGAACTGGAGGGAAAAGAAAAACCGATGAAAGAACGAGAGACAATCAATAACGGTCAAACAATTCGATTCATTATGTAACGCGGTAGGTTCGGCCGTACATATATCGTAGCCGGTCTCCAAGTAGCCACCTAGTTCTTTTGGGCAGGTGAATATTATGAATAATGAATAATGAGTAATCGCGGTGTACGGGTAGATGTATCGTTGGCATAGGTACAGCTAAACGTTTTGGGCGTGGTCAAGTGACTATTGACGTTGAATAATAACCATCAGGGAAAAGAGAATCGTAATCCGTGAATGATTACGGGTACGCGCTACGTATGCATACCTACACACCCACTAGATGTACCAGAATGAAAATTATCAACGCCTCGAATTTGTGATGGCGATAAAGTTCAACGCTGTTTCGCTTCCTTCTTTGCTTTATCTACTGCTCTTTACCTTCGAATAACTTATTGTTAGTCCACAGGGTAGATATTTATCCGCCTATAAGTATAATATGCATGCGCGTACGCATATAGGTATAACTCTTTGCCTGAGCTCGTCGTCTGCTATCTAATATTCTTGATCATGCATATGTATCCAAATTTTGAGATCCAGCCTCTTGAAGAAGCGAGTTCAAATCAGGCTGAAAAGTTACCGAAGATCGAGGAAAGGATGCACAGCACAATCCACTATCGCGTGCTCGCGCGGTGCTCGTACAGAACTTTACTACTCACTTACTCACTTGCTTACCAAAACATACTATATAGTTGCACGCTTTAACATATATACTCGTGTTTTCAGTACATACGTATGTGTAGTACTTACATACTGTATCTCAACGTTTTATAAGTATATACTATAATACGGACTCGTTATAGTTTCGAAGCAGGTGCTGCTTCTTTCAACTCTCGTGACTTACATTAGTTAGAGCACCGGACAAGCAAAGGTGGCCTTCTCCGAGATCATGGCCGGTCAGACGCGCCGGACAATCTATATCATCCATTGTCCGCTGCAGTTGTGGAAAAGGGGTGGAGGGGGAAAAAGAACAGAGAAAGGAGATACGACGAAAATTGCGAATTCGATGCCACGCTGTCGCACTTTCTACGTATATGTATATATATAAGTAGGTACTACAGCGCGGCAGCGGGATCGGTGGAATAACTTCAATCGCGCTTTTGAAAATTTTCGCACGGTGGAAACATTTTTCTATCGACGTCAGCTGAGCATGGGATATTGGTATAACGAGGACATGGGCGTTACGACGCTGCAGGGGAAAGAAAATATTTCTCCACGCCTACGCCCCTGTGCCTCGTTATTAATATTTTATATAGTTTACGGACCGTTGAGTGGGCCGCAGACCCCTTTCCCTTGCCACAATGCGAGAGCGCGCGTGTCTCTGGATACACCTGTATCCTTTTAGATCTTTCAGACGGTTCGGATGATTTTCGTATTTCAAACTAGTCGACGCGTGAAGATGTTGAGATAGCAGCTTGCTTTCGGGAAAAGAAGAAGAAGAAGAAGAAGAAGAAGAAGAAGAATACAGGACGAAAAAAACAGGATCAAAGGAAAACGGGAACGAAAAAGAGGAACGAAAAACCATAACGACAGGTATACGGAATAATTTAGAAGGGTTACGACGCGACCCGAGTGACACGAGTCTATTCGAAGCAACGAAATTGCCCTGGCAGCAGAAAAGATTATCCACATTTGCGTATATCTTTCTTCCACTTCAAATTTCATGTTTCATACCAGAAAGCAAAGCAAAGTAAAAAAGGAAACAACGAAAGATACGAAAAAAAACAAACTTGTAGCCGGTGTGGATCTTTGCGCGAAGCTGTTCTGCGCAGAAGAGAAAGAGAGGGCAAAGAAGCAAAAAAATATTGGATTCATCGGGTGAACGGAAACGTGTGTGCATTGATGAATTTCAGCCCGATTTGCGATATCTGCACTGTATATAGATATACACACAGGAGTTCTTACGAGTAGCATGAAGTTGCAGTTTTTATTGATTGATATATAAAAGCGTTAGGGGGTGAGGGGGACTGTGACACGTGATTAAGATCCTAGAAGGCTACTTAGCGTCCGCTTTGTACATCATCATCATCATCAGCACTTCAGCGAGCAGCAGCAGCAGCAGCACCACACCGCCCTATAACAGCCGGATCGAGATAGAAGTGAAGAAATGAGAAGAGGAGAAGAGCAGGAGAGGAGAGGAGAGGAGAGGACAGGAGATAGGTGATTGGAATAAAACAAATGGCCTGTAAATAAAATATGCGATCATTATCACAAATCATGCGTCACCGAGAAACGTACGCCGGCATTTGCCACGCGAGCACGTTTCCATATAGCGTGTATATACAGTAGGTATATATATTTGTATGCATATGCACGTAGTATTTATGTGTAGCTTCGTGCATACCTCCCTTTACCTATCCGCTTCACTATATGTTACTATACGTAAAATAATATTAGTATATATTTATTACATGCCGATAATCCACCTAACTACGTGAAGACGTAACCTAGCTACTACCCGCGAGGCGAGGGCAGCTGGTATTGCATCCGAAACTTATCCGCCGTGTCGCAACGGTTCGGCTTTTCCCTTCTCTTCTCTTTTCTTTTCTCTTCGCTCATTTTCTTTTCTGTTCTTTATTTCTTCGGACTGCATACTGAATCGAACGGTAAAAGATCGATCGGGATTATGCTCGAAATCTTGCAAAATCTCGGATATGTTGGTCTCCAAAATCTGCCGAGACGCGAAATCAGAAAAAAACCGTGAACGGCCCCACTTCGGGCGCCGACGTCACACGTCCCACGGTGGCGCTCAACGTGGGGCTATCCGTTTTTTGTCTGATTCAGCGTCCAGCCAATCTCTGGAGACCGGAGTTCTTACGATATTTGGAGTTCAAGTTATAGCGACTTTTCGCACGCGGTTGAAAAAAATCGTTATTCGAACGCACGAGGCACCTTATACATGCATGTATACGGAATAAAATACACCCTGTGGCCAGGGGATTGAACATCGGTGAACACGGATGGACATTGGCCGCACGCAGACCACACACCGGTAGCAGGTCAATTTATATTTTGGGCGGAGTTAAGATATTTATTACCAAACGGAGGGTTGGTTGGTTGGTTGGCTGGCTGGTGTTCCTTGCGTTGGTGAGATAGATCCTCGAGGCACTATACGCGAGTCCCTCCTCAATGTAAATGGCACACTCGCACTCGGTCCCTCCACCGTATAGTATGGGTGCATACACGGAGTAGAAGCATTGATCAAAGATCGGTATAAATTCGAGATGCAAGATTCGATATTCCTGAGTCTAGATTATTAACGACGCAAGAAGACCCGCGGGAGCAGATAATTACGTTCACAATCATACCATACCTACCTACCTATGTAGCTTCTCCGATACGGAAGCCGGTGGATCGTTCTTACTCTGCACATAGGTATGGTTGTAGGTGCAGATGCATCAGAGGCCTAAGGACGATCTCAATCGTTGATTTGCGTCGATGGAAAAAGTAGAACAGAGAAATATCGCACCAGGCTATACCGATACCGCACAACGATGTTCTTTCCTTAAAACTACCAAATAGACTTTACTCCTTCTGCGGAATAGAAATTAACAACTTTCCTCCGTTTGCTCAAGGAGGGAGAAAGGGTAGCGGAGGCGACGAAAGAAAAAGAAAGAAAAAAGAGAAGAGAAGAAAAGAAAGAAAGTAAGAGAGAATGAGGGGAAAAAAACTAATCACCAAGACTCAGCACGTTAATTACTTCGCTCGGTAATTAGACCGTAGGAAAGTCAGGCATAGTTGCCCTTCCGCAGAAAAGATTTGAACGAGACTTACCGGTGAGGTATGTATGTACGTGCGTACATACATGCGGCGGAGGCTAGCACAAGCCGCTCTTCTCGGCGAGCGGGTGATTCGAATTAAGATCTCGCTGGGCGTGGTGATGAATTGCACTATACGCGAAGGTGGACGAGGATGAGGCAGAATGGGCTGCAGTTGGTTATACACTGTAATAAGAAGCGTAGACGCAAACAAACGGATCCCGGTTATACCTGGCTATTGCCGCGTGGAAACTAACTAGGAGAGAGAGCATAAATTGTGTAATGTAATAGATCGTAGCGTGCAGGGTTAAATCGGTATGCCTACGTACGCGTCATCGTGGCTATAACTATAGAAAATTCGATTTGAAATTCGATCCACGATCGAGTCGTGATTAGCGTCTGCGGTGTATCTTTAACTTACCTCCTGCTGGCCGGAGTAGTTTATCGTATCGTGGCACGAGACACCTGCTCCTTACCGATCTTGTCGCATGGACATCGGCGGAGGAAAAGCTCCCAGCGGAAGAAAAAGAGAAAGAAGAAGAAGAAGAAGAAGGAAGAGGAGCGTGGTGTAATACCTTCAGGATATCTATGACCAGAGTCCGACCGTTTTGGTGGTGAAAATATTTTGAAACGTTTAACATTTCATCGGATTAGAAAATAAGCCTTCGTGTAGGATAGAACGGGAAGGAACAGGAGAGGACAGTTAGTCATGAAGTCAGCGTCGAGTCGTCGTTCTCACGTTAACAGGAGAAAAAATAAAAATGTCTACGCGATTACAGGGTAATAGACAATTTCCATCACCACTATCAGATCTGGTCAATTGCCTAATTACGGCCTCGCGCCCCTGACCCATATTTTATAGGGCGATAAAATCTCACCGACTATAGAGTACGTGTATATGTAGTACTCAGCATAGGTGCGTATGCCACATACGAACGCTCAGACACGTCTACAGAGACTACCACTGCATTCGATTCAGCGTCTTCACAGCCCACGTCAATTTTTCCCCTCCGCTACGGAAAGTGGAGGTAAAATGTAGAAATGGATGAGACCGCGCCAAATGAAACACGAAAGAAACGAAAAGAAAGGGAAATTTCTCATATTGGTAAGACACCGCGGCGACGATCGATTAGCAGCTGTTGGCGATGTTGATTCAAGAAAAAAAACACAGGATTATAGTAATTTCGGAATGATTGACAAACATCACGGATTTCTGAGATAGGTACTCATATATATATATATATATACATACGTGCATAGTTTATACGTGTATAATGCACAGGCGTATGTCCTAATGAAAACATTAAAACAACATATTTGCGTTAACAGAAGAAAATAACGATCGCTTCTTACAGGTACCTGCACTAGGTATGTATAGAGCAGAGCGCGCGGAATGATTCGAGATCATGAAAACTGGATTTAATTAAAGACAGTCGTAAGTCTGTAGGTAACTATAATGTAATCTTATACACAGATACGCGTATGCGCCTTGCGAAATCCACTTAACGTTATTGAACGTAATTATTACTTTATAATAAGATTGATTTCACACAAATGTAAGTATGAGGGGATATCGTACGCATAATAGAAGCTCAAGTTGGTTTACATGTTCGCAATAAGAGGGAGCATCGTCCGCAGCTTGAAACATGTCGCGAGAAAATTCGAAGATGTATCCCTCTCGAGGATCCACACATCGAACGTACGGATCGATAGTTGAAAAAATCGATGGACTAAACCTGCAACTATTGAATTATATGTTTTTGGTTTTTTGAAGAACTGAAATTTCCACACTCCTGTCTGGTACATACATACAGACAGAGATTATACCCATATTTAATGACAGACGAATAAGGATGTGTGGATATCTACTTCGTATCATACATAGAATTATCCTGCGGTTGGATAAAATAATTATAGACCTGCAAGTCGAGTTTCCGATTTTTCAACCTTTCTCTCTTTTCAAAATCATCTTTCACGCACATACGCATGCGTGCCTATGCAGCTATGCAGCACCGCCGAGTGCGGATATGTTCGATAGCTGGGACAAAAAAGAGAAAATTCTAGGTGAAGACCACGTTCGCGAATATAGGTATACACGGTATTGCCAACACCGTAACGCGCGGTAATTTCATTATTTGATTTCAGATATTATACAGTCGTGTGTACGTGTACCGTCGACGCATGTGTGCCTTGTGCCTACGAGGCACATGAAACGACCGTTCAAAAGTTCTTATACCGGCTCTATACCTGGGGCAAAACCGTGGGGATAATTGCATTCGTGTGGCGCCGAGTGCGTCCGCGTCGCGTCGTTTCTACGAGTGTCTTGGGTCGGAGTAATAAACTCGGGTTGACCAGCCGCTATTTTAATTAACCGCTATCATATCACAGGGATATTATAGGCGCACGCATACCTACACGTAGAGTACACATTAGAACTGCAGTGCAAGTTTCGCACATCTACTTTTCACATATAGGTATACACGCGGAGTCCAGCCACCACTCAACGTTCGTGATACTCGTACGTAAACTAGATCAGCCGCCACAGCTTCGGCTCCAGTGCAGCGGCAGTGCAGCGCCGTGGTTCCAAGTTTCTTCGAACCTCTGATTGGCAGGAAATGAAAATACAGCGTTAAATCATCGAGCTTATTTACATAAAGATCAGGGATACAAGTTGCGTATCTAGAGATTCGATGAAATCGAGAGGGAATCGTTGACCCGAAGCCGATACCGGTTGAAAGTGACTCGAGATAAAGTCGAGCCAGAAACCAACCGATCTTTATTTTCGTTTTCTCTTTCGAGACCTCTGATCATGAGAGTGCTCACGAAGTGTGAGTACGCAGGGAAGGATCGGGATCGCCTGCACCGGAGAACCGAAAGTGCCTGACCGCTGCGCGAGATCTCATCCTCGTTGACAATATAGTAGCCACGGTGAGCGTTCGACCATTTTTCAAAGCACTGTCACCCGACCACCAGGTTCCCTCGAGCCGCCCTCGCCTAATATTTGGACACGGTCGTTTCCAACGTGACATACGAGCGGACAACGGTCAAGATGGGGAAAGGGGGCGGCTGGAGGGACGCCGAGCAGCGGGCACGTTTATACGAGCATGGTTCCGTCGTTTGTAACGCCTTTGTAGCAAAATGTCCTTCTTTGTGCTAACTACACGAAAACACGAGGGATACACGCCGTCTACAAGACGCTTAATATATACCCTGTTATTTTTCATCCTATGTTGTTATTATTATACTATAAGATTCTACGTGAAGCAAGCCGAAACCCCGGGCAGCTGGTGGCTGGCGCTGTACCCCGCTATCTCATGGAAGTAGAGAGGAGATAGCTCCGCCGAGAAGCACAAGGCCAGGAGTAGCATAGCGAAGCTCTAGCGTCCACAAGTACGTCTTCCCTTCCTCGTCTCATTTGAGAATACTACCGCACGGTAGCGGTGTATGAGAGGAATAGGTCATTTTTCGTCGTTTATATTATTTAGAAAAAATGTTAGGCGCAACACGAGGATAGAATGGAGCTGCTCACTGTAACGCAATCGTAGTAGTAACTAACTGCAATTATAATTTCTCATACGAACTTTCCGGAGGAGGGAATATCCATCTCGAGGATGATTAAAATCTTTCCAGAAAAAAATGAAGAATCGGGCCGGGAACGCGCCGCGTAGTAATGCTTCTCTCTTACGTTTCTTCGTTATTCTTGACGGTATACATGCAGACGAAAATGATACACGCACTCTCAGCTATACGTCGTCTGCCTAGCTCAATCCTCGGCGTGGGTCGTGCCTAGCAGCGGCTGTACCTACTTCAGACATATTTTTCACTTCCTTATAATCCTTCGAAACAGATTCAAATGATATAATACGCATTTGAAATCCTTCGTTTCACGTGTCACACACCTCTGTGTGCTTTAATGGACGCCGTCATCTTCACTCAGTCATCGACCCTCTCGCTCGGACGGCGAGCGGTATAGCGTAGGTATAAGGTACCTACATATAGCTTACCTACGAGCATAGCTAGGCGCGTGCTTGTCACTCATGTAATATGACATGAAGACGAAAGAAGAGAAGAGGGGTGATCGGATGATCCCGTAGAGCCCCGGGCATTATCTTCGCCGGAGGCAAGTCAATGGCGGTGGTTCCTAAATCCTGAGTAAAAAGGCAGATGCGTGGCTGAGGTCGGCCAAGAAGGCGCTGGGCTTGTATACCCCGCCGATCCCGGCGCGTGCCATGCATTACTTTTTTCCTGGGTCCCTCAGGTACGCGTTCGACATCGTGTATAGAGGTCAGACGCAGAGGGTCGTAAGTTGTGTGAAGATCGCGGAATTAGCTGCACTCGGTGTTCGAAGGAGGAACATTTTCTGGGGGAAAAACTGTGGCGACAGATCTTCTCGAGCCCCGACGTCGTCGACCGAACGAACTCGCCCCTTCGAAGGAAAATGCTGTCGGGGAATTTGATGAAATCAAACGAAAAGTTCCAGCGAGGAGACTCCTCGGACTGCACATGCGACCATCCGATACTAGCGATACGGAAATCTGTTAGCACCTACGCATTGAAAAGCTTAGGACGATTCACCCTGCAAACATTGGTAGACGATGCGTGGCGGTAGGTGCGTATGCTGCCTGCGAGATGGTCTTAGCTTAAGAAATATAGTCATGAAAAAAAGAAGGAGAAAACATGCTTTCAAAGGGAATGAAAGATCCTTTATGACTGCCGTTAGAGGCAAAACCGTTAGCCTCCACACCTTGAACGAACTTTGTACCTCTGTATATGCTACAGGATTCACGAACTTAGCGTTTCTCAGCTGCTGTCTCTTTCATTCAGGCATTCGCTTTCTTCTTCTTCTTCTTCCTCTACTTCTTCTTGTTAGCGCCGCCAAGCCGTTGGGGTGATTGACAAAAAACGTCGTTTCCTCTCCTCCTTTCCTTTCATTCCATTTCCTCGCATTACGTAACGTTCATTGAGATTTTCTCCGATCTATTGAAAATAAGTGAAAAAAATCGTTGATCGTAGAAATCTCGACATTTTTTATGTACCTATGGCAATTTCCCCGCAGGATCGGCTACTACTTTCTCGTCCACGTGCCGTTTTTACTCTTCTCTTTGGTACGACGATGCCGAATTTTCAATCTGTATGCAAAAGACCTATGTATCCATCTACTGTATCTATAATACACAAACTTGCATGCACGCGCGTGTCACCTCGGCTTCGGAGGACGGAACGTTCCATCAAGAAGAGAGGAGCAGAGAAGGGAAGAAAAGAGGACGGAGCGGAAGGCGGACTATATCGGCGTTTCGTATAGGCGCTTCATTATACGCGTTCCCCGTATAATCTTAATCATTTTCTATTTATACTTTTCAATCGGATGGATCGAGAATTATCTCTGAGATGCCTGTGCCTGTTCCTGTACCTGCAACGCATTGCGCGGGATGAATTGCGATAGGAATGAATACAGAGAGGACGGGTACCCACGCGCTGGCGTACCTATGCATATCAGAATAAGAAGGTAGGTGGGTAGGATACGTACGTATATACGCTTAATAGCCATAATGGGACTTGGTACTCCCTCGGAAATCAATATAATCGCCCCTACGTCGAGGACCACCGTGTTCCGCTACCGTCAACCTCATTACCTGGACATATACATACATGCATCCTGCAGACCGCATACATGCGCACAGTGACATTAGTTCCCCGCGAATGTCTATCCGCAATTTCCAATTTGCGAATCACAATTTGCATTTTCCATTTCATCGGGATAGCGATACACAGTGCATGCTACCTTCGCATAATGAAACGAAATGTACAAAGACGGTAGCTGTGGACGTACGATCCGATCCTCTGTATAGTCTGCGGTCGATACCTGCCGTAAAAATTGACGCCAATACCTCGAGTTAATTGTGATCGAATTTTTCGCGTGCTCCACACCTGTGGGATCCGAATAAAAAGCAAAGAACTTCCGAACGAATTCTATCGCTCGTCCCGACGAAAAGGTACATTATCCATACTCCAAATCGAAGATATCAAGATAAAATAGCCGAGCCGCTGCGATACCGCGGGTAAGAAAAGCTCCAACTATTAGCAGCCGAGACAAGAAATTCGGAAAAAACGAGGACTCGACGTTTCTTTGTAAATATCTTACGAGAGAAGCGGAGAATTTCGCATCGCTTTCGGCGCAGACCCCGCAGCCTTTTCAAGAAGCCTATACTACTCGGATCCTCGAGGGTTAACAGCTAAGAAAAATGGACAAAGAAAAAAAGAAGTAAATATTTTTGGTGGGCAGGTACAACAGAGCTGCCTTCGAGAGTCTGATATCTCGATTTCTCGAACGGCATTTATCTGAGATCGTTCGAGACCCTCGTTAGCCACCGGGTACAACGATAAATTTCAATAGTAGGTAACCACAACACGATGTATACCACGGGTAGTTACTACTACCTAACTTCACTTGTGAACTTCGATATCGATGGAAGTAGGTATATGTTGCATGTAGGTATTCGTGTGTATAATATCGTTTCGTTGGTAGGTAGGTAGGTAGGTATAACATACGTACAGGAGAGCTCCGACTGCAGAAGCCACGCTAGATAGCTTGTTTATCGTTATAGCGTTTAGGCTAGTTGCTCCCGTATTAATTAGTGGATTAGATGGAAAGAGGCTGAGTCGTCCGTGGTCGCGTGGGCACCTTCCCACACTCCGGTCGGAGGGAATTCAGGACTCGGGGAGTCCTCAATCTTGCAGAGTAGACGTAATCTGAAAAGATTAGTCGACGAACGTGAGTAAAAGTTGAAAGTAGGTATGGAGAGGTATTATGGGTAGTAGGTACTAAATTCGTTAAATAATTAAGACTAAAATTAGTTCTCAAGATCTTTTACAGCGGTATCTCCACTTCATCCACCTTTTTTCTCCTCGAAGTAAACGAGAATTGATAAACTAGTTGGGCAAGGGGGATGAGCAGAAGGGGATTACCGAAGTGGAACGTAATCGTAATTCCGCATCGGCTACACTTCCAAGAGGACGAAGAAGAAAACGAAGAGAGAGAAAGAGAAGGGAAAAATGAAAGAAACGAGGCGACAACCGCGAGGGAGAAAAGACAAGCGGAGACAATTAACAGCTAAAGTGTCGACGCGCTTCAGAGTAACCGAGGTATTCTAATTTTAGCGTAATTCTCAACTCTGTAAAATTTGCGAACACAATCACCAGTCTCGGAGCATCGCTCAGTGTCTTGGTCTACAAGTACCTGTGATGCCTAAAACGTTATTCGTCCTCGATCACCGCGAAAGGGACTTGTCCGTGATTAAAAACGACAGGGCCCCTGAGATCTGGCGCAATCGAAAGTACAAAACTAGAGGTTCAGATTAATTGCTATCAATTAGCGAGCCCGCAGTCTTCCTTTTTCTGCTTTCGTTCGAAAATACTTACGCGTCTAGCTGTACACACCGGGATATATACAAGCGTGGAGCGGTCTTTGTACCGCAGATGTCGTCGAAGTTAGCAAACCGCGGAATCGTATGCAAAATATACATACATCCGAGGTATGGAAAAATTATTTTTTATTTTGCTTCGGGTTTTGCCTCGCTCCGTTTCTGATGCGGGGACGTGAGTCTTCCCAGCGACAGAACGAATCGGTGTAAAACTAATCTGTCGCCTACGCTGACGGGGCAATAAATAGTTGCGCGGGTATGAAAAATGCGTAGAATTTCATCCTGAAAGCACAGTAAATATTTCCATTCTCGAGGTGCCCGGCCGAGAGAGGCGGCATGGGTCATAACCACTGACCGAAGATCCTTCGGTTCAACCCCTCCAAGGATATAACATTAGCATGTCAGCCTGGCGGTTCGTGGGTTCATTATCAAGTACAAGAATCCGGCAACAACGTATTTCGATAAGACTATCTTTCATTTGGAGCCGGATTATGGGTATACGAGTACGATACATACTGCGCACCAGTCCCCGAACAATAAAACGTTGAAATTTTTAAAAGGTTGTATAATTGCTGGCTCACCACTCGCAGGACTACATGGAAATGGTCCTATTAAAAGAATAAGAGACCCAAAGAACCCGCGAGCCAGACGGGCCAGATCGAGGCACAGATATCGCGCCGTTTTACCGCATTCACAAGAACGACACCGATAATCCAAGGATCAACAGCTTGCATAACGAGCCGCGTTTCACCGACCCTCGCCCTCTCGCGGCTGTATAAACTCGTACGGATATCCTTCGAGGGGTTATTTTTTTCTTCTTCTTTTCGTTTCCTTTCTCTCTTCCGAAACTTCACGAGGTTCGTTCGAAAGCTACTTCTGGACGAAAATGAAACGACGAAAAAAGTGAAAAACCGAGAGTTTCCTCAAGTTCCTCCACCTATAGCGATCGATGATCGCAGAATTTCATCTCGCTCGTTCGGTGTACTATCATCGTACACTGTACCGTAATCGAAATAATTCATTACAGGCAATTAGGATAAAGTCGAGACCCGCTACGCGCAGACGTACCTACTCGCTAGACTCGAGATCTCATACGGTCATCTCAGTTGTCACAGGTTGTCACTTCTAATAGTCCCGACAAACTGTGCATTAAAATCATGTCCGGAGGTTATAACGCGCGCGGGTAGGTGGTTAGGTATTATCAAAGTTAAATGTAAATCAGTACAGTATGATATGAAGCGTATACCTACCTGTACCTAATACGAGATCGTTCGCTTCGCGTCCAGCCCGTGCCTATAACGCTGTAGTACCTGGTCTGTAGGCACTATACGGCGTGTATACGCAACGGGTCTGTTAGTCTCACAAGGATTAGCTTCGGTGATACGGTACACCGATCGTTTAGGCACCTCCAGTCACCGCAGCATTCTTCTATTTGATCTTAATCCCATTTTCACATACCGCAGAGCGAGCCACACACGAGGCCGAACGAGGCTCAACTAACGTGACACAGGATTTCACTATGTGACGATTACGGACGCGTAACGGAGGAGGCATACATACGCGGTATGTATGCAAAAACCTCAATGACACAATCTGGAGCCTCGATTCCGGTGGGTGAATAATTGCGGTCCGATTCGCATGATATTTTCGAGAAATATGTAATTGAGGATAGAGAATATAATGCCACTCGTGTACGTACAGAGGCCGATAGGTTGGTACATGGAAACGCGAAGGAGTCGAGTCCGGGTGAAAGGCAAACGGCCGTTACCTTGTGTTGGTTGTTTTTTTGACACGCCTAATAAAAATCACTCCTTTAATTAACGCGGATTCAATTTAGTGCCAAAAGTGCCGCTAAACTGTAAACTATATAAAATATAGCAGGTATAATTACGTTATACCTTACAGCTGTATAGGTATAGGTTTGAATGTAAGTGCAGAATACGAGAGCCGAGCAGGATTTCTCATTGCAAAAACTGCGTCTGTCATTACTTACCCTTATTTATGTGATATACGCGAGAATATAGGTATATCGTGTATGTATATATATTCCGTGGCTAGTTAATTTGAAAATTAACGAGCCTTCTAGGCCAGCGTTTGAGGTTGACAGATTAAATTATCGACCGAACCACGTTTTTACCTGCACGCAATGAATTACGGTCTGAATTCTGGTCCGCTTGATTTTTAAGAAATTGTTCAAGATTTTCAGTGATCCATTGGATCTCCGGTGAATTCTCAGCCAATGCGAGAAAAGGGCGGGAGGGGGGGGGGGGGGGGGGCGAAAAAAGGGGAGAAAAAAAATTGGAGAAAAAGGAATCGGTAAAGATTTTTTGGAGTATCGGAGAAAAAAGAAACGTTGAACGAATTCTCCGGCGACGTTTTGAAACGCTATCCGGAGATGTTGAACGGCCTAAGCTAAAACGGTTGAGAAATAAAAAATAGAGAAAATGTTGCGGGATCTATTCCGCCGCCGCAGCCTTTCTTTCCGCGAATAGCGAGCGTCCCGAAATAATTAGCAAAAGAAAACCGTGAAATAATTCGCGACAGACAATGTGAATTATTTGAGTTGGCGGCGTAGGGAGAGAGCGAGAGGGCGGGATGTAAAATGGAGAAAACGAAAAGAGGTGAGAGGGAAGAGGAATGAGGAGAGAGAGGTTGACTTCGAGAGCACAGCCTCCTTCTGTGTAGTGCTAAGAGAAATTCACCGAGGAAAAACAATGAAGAAAATTTCCAACCGGGCTGCTGAGCGCGCTGTAGGTACATACATATTCTTGGCGAGGATTGAGAAGAGCAGAGAGCAGAGAAGAGGCGAACACCTCGAATGACCAATGTGCAAATTAATGCGTTCGGAGCCGCTGATGATAATTACATTCCATTCAGAGAATTATTACGAAGGACAGTAGGTATGAGGTATAGGTATAGGTATAGGTAGATGGGTGGATAGGTGGGCACGAGGAAGCCTTTTGAATAAGCGGTAGGTCATTGCTTCGAAGTTTACTGATCGCCTGAACGATCGTCGAGGAAGTGAGATAATAAAATGCCTCGAGGCGAACGATTCCCAGACCCGAAGCAACTATACATACACACCATACTGGCTCTTCGCTCTGAAATTAACCGCTCCCGTTTTAATTACCATTCGAGTTCCGAACAATTCAAAGTTGTACGATCGTTTTTATAATCGAAGGAAATTTTTCATCGTAAGAGAGGACCCTCAAAGTTGCGATAAAATGAATTGCTCGCGCTTACAATTATTGTCCTTCCTTCCGAAGTATCTCTCTCGACGTCGTCGTCGTATCTCGGTAGGTAAGTAGGCAGGCAGGCAGGCAGGCAGGCAGGTAGGTAGGCAGGTAGGTAGGTATAGTTGCAAGATAAAAACTATGGCGATCCTTCAATCTAATTAGGCTCGAGATCGAAGATTATCAGCTCTCCTTCGGAAATGGTCAAAGCCTTCCTCCTACCACTTTTAGTCCCAGTGCACCTGCTCCACATCGGGTAGTACTACATACCTACCTACACACATTTCCCTGATAGAAAAAAAAAAAAAAACCAGCGGACGAACTTTTATTCGGGGGCGAAACGAGACAGTTCGCGTGTAACACGAATCGGACACCTAGCTACATCGTATCTGATCGATGATCGGAGGAAGCAACGGTTCATTTCCAAATTGTGAGAAAAAATTGCTGAAGCTAATGCTTGTTCCAATCACGAAAAGTCCGATGACCGCAAGAGAATATGGTCGAAGGTCCGAGTGCGAAGGTGGCGGATTGTAGTAGCCGCTGATAAATCACCTTTTCGATTGTGTTTTCTCAATTAATTTCCGACAAAAAAGACATTTTTGGTGCCGTGTGCTAATTCGAACGTGTTAATTGTACGGGGAGGTAATTATGAGGCAGTAAAACGGTGTACAACTACGTCGTTAGCAATATAATTACCACAGGCTTCTCTCTTCTCTTCTCTCGCTTTTTCTCTCTCCTCTCCTCTTCTCCCCTCTCCTGTCCTCTCCTCTCCTCTCTTCGTACGCCGTGACGTATGTACCTGCGAGTCGATGCGGTCACAGTGAGAATGTATTAATACTCATCGAAGGTGAAGCCGAGTGATGAATTCGACGCTTATGAAACAGAAGCAGGGGATTCTAACGGCAACCGCAGATCAGATTGAAGCTCGTAATCGCTGACGGAGGGAGATGAATTCTGATTATTTACGTAATTTCTTCGCTCGTATAATATATTGTATAGACTATTTTCGGAAGTCTGGAGTGCGATCGCTAACTCGACGTGACAAGAATTTGGCACGAGCCAAGAATCGGCGTCCCATGTTCACCCGAGGTCTCTCCGCCTCCTAAAATTTCCTCTTTCTTCTTCTCTTTTTGCTTCTTCATCCACTCTCTCGATAATTTAATCAATTATCACGCATCTCGATCACTCCTTTGGTCTCCTCTTCTCCCGCTCTCATACCGCACGTCGCGCGTCGTACGAACGATCGAAAGCCGAGAAGCTTGTGAAATCACAAAAGTGCGTTGGAGCACATACTTCGTCGTGGTCCTGGGGCATTGTTTAGTCTTTGGCCGGGGAGTCGAGGCAGCGTTCAGCCTCTTTGGTGAAATTTTACTATTTGCTCGTTAATTCGTTTTCTGGACAATGCAGCTCCGCCGCAGTAGCCGGGGTACTCGTGCATCTGCACTATTGGGACAGTATTATGACTACACCGTTAATTAATGCCCCTGCAGGATTATATATTTTAGTACCTACGCTGGTTAAACTCTCTTCTTCTCGTCGCACGCTGGTTCGTTTCAAAGATGCAAATTATAACCGACCCAGACTCCGACTGCTTTGGCCTCCTCCTCCTCCTCCTCCTCCTACTTCTCCTACTTCTCCGCCTCCTGACTGCTGCAGTCTTTGAGAAGTTTTCTTATTTCCGTGGAACCTTCTGTTCTCCAGACAGTCTAATGCTCCGGCGATGAATTATGAACCGCGAATACAAACCATCCAAATCCACTTACGACCAGCCACACGACACACGGATATTTCGCTCCCGATTTAATAGCCAGATTATTTCGCGGTCTAAAATCAAATGGAAACTCGCATCTGTACATTATTTGCTCGTTTTCAATTCGGCGTTTAGAATGTCTGCAGGGCGATGAATTCGGTAGAAGCTGTAGGTACAGACTTATCGTGGAATTATTCCGAGAGATGAGAATCAGAGGATTTGATCGACTACTCGCGAGTAGATATATGCATGCGACCGTCCCATAATATACACCTAGACTAGACGGAGATGATTAATAGCGCGAAAATTCATATCTCATCGTCACGCAAGCCACCTACGACGGCGGCTTATTTTCCGCAAGACTCTCTCGTTGATGTAACAAATTGCCAGACAAGTGACAAACCTGAGCCGCCTCTTCCCACAGCATTGCGCAAGCTGCGAGCTGCATGCTGTATATACGAAGCGCAAATGCAAAAGCACAAATATATCTGTGTACAGTTTGTGTGTAGATATTACGGGGGAAAACGTTCGAGACCATTCGCTCGAAATCCCGAACTCTAACGAATCGTCATCTTTCGCCCACGCGCCTCCGAGCTTCTCCATCTGTTCTATTCCTCTATCTCTTTCTCCACGATCTTGAGTCTGGAATCGCGTCTAGAATACCGTCTACGATCCCCTCGCCGCGGCTAGACGTAAATTTAGACGACGCAACGCATTATGCACGCTTCACCTCTTTCGCATTGGGCATGCAACAGCCGCGCGAATTTTATCTCCTTCCTTCATCGCCCCCGTTCATATTGTACCCACGTCGCTTTCTCCAGATTTGAAATGAAACGAAAATTCCCAACGCCGATCCCAGAGCCGAAACTCTTTGCGAAAAATACTTCTCCGATCTCGCTGGACATATACTGACTAATTATTAACCAAATTTTTCGCTTCTCCGAGTCTTTTTCCATTCTTCCCTCTTCTCGTACAGAGAGAGAGAGAGAAAGAGAATAGCTCGACTTTTCCTTTGAAAAAACATGGCGAGTTCGTTTGATGATCGATCAAGTTAATTCGAAATGCTTTAAAGTTTATCGACGCGAGACGGTAGGTAGTTGGGTATAAAGTAACGTACGCAGACGCGTCCGACATGTCATAATCAGCTGGCAGAAGTCGCAGACGGCGGCGGAACGCGCGCGGCGGCCCATTAGCGAGACAAAGCCATCTCCTGTTCTCTTCGTCATTCGTTTTACTCGCGGAACAATTTTCCAAGCCTGTTTATTCACGAGACGATAAGTCTCTCGTACTGATAAGTCGCGACGGATATTCACGATAACATCAAGACCAGCTCCAACTTATCAAGAGTTTCACATTCGCTCGAGTCTCCTTCGACATTGATATCATTCCCACCTGATTGCACTTGCAAAAATTTCGTAGGTATATACGAAAATCGGAAAATTGTGAAAAATGTTTACGCGTCTGGTCGCATGCCCGGATTTTCTGTTTTCGACGCTTAATTCGAGCCGCCGATTCTCTTTTCATTTCATTATACTATACCGCTTCGTATTCTCCGGCAGTACGAAAAATTGTGTGCGAACACAATTGCGATTATCGATAGAAAATGATTTGGAGTCGTTTATCGAAGATTGAAAATTGAGAGAAAATCGGGAGGGGAGGAGTCCGAAAAAAGCTACTCGATTGAAATTCGGGTGTCTAATAAATTGAGCTTTGCAATTGTGGCTGCAGAATTGTAGAGAAGCTAGTGCGAGTAGTGAGCCTCCGCAGAGTAACAGAGTTCCGAAGCGTATAATAGTAAGGAGTACAAGTACAAGTGCCTCTGTAAGTGATATAAATAAACATAGTCTATAAAGCTCGGAGGAGGAGAGACTTCTACAGAGTTGGTCGTGGTCGTGCTCGCGGCCCGGTATAGAGTGTAGACTATACATACAGCAGCTTCGGTGTGACACGTTTGAGCTGTCATCGGAACGCGAAATGCGTGCAGTTCTACGCACGCGTGAATACTAGGCGTTTCGCGTTAACAAATGGAATCACTCGGGGAATCTCCTTCTCTTACCCAACTATAGATATCCATTTGGTAAAGTAACGCGTACGTACTACGTACCAACTGTCTAAGTAATAATTATACGCCAAGCTAGAGCGATTTAGCGCTGCAATATATTGGTTGAAAATAAACTCTGATAATTTATTGCTAGTTTTCATAATTTACGAACCATGCAGCTGTCTCTACGGCCTCTCCTGAAATCAATTGACGAATATTTTCACTCGCCGCACCAGCGAAATTACCACCGGAATGTCACGAAACGCCGAAAAGGTAGCGTCGATCGACTGAAAACAGGTGACAAAATTTCGGTCGACTCGAATCCAAAATCTGATCGTTTGATCCAAGTTTTGAACCAACCTCGATATCTTTGACTCCGAATTTCAAAATTAAGGATGCAAGGAGGATATTTCTGAGCTTACGGTATACTTTCAGGCTTGGACGACCGAACGGGGAGGATCGATTCGGACGAGTTTCCCCTCTTCTTTTCTCCTTCTATTTTCTCAGTCTTGATCGCCCAGTTGCGCCTGAGCATTAAATCAATATGAAATATTTGTCCGTTATAATGATAATAATGGCGCAACTAGTTGTTACTTTAATAGCCAAGTTCCACAATGAACATTGAGCCGAGTTCGGAACGCCTATTTCCTATAACAGATATCTCAAGCCACTACTAAAGTGCACTGCATTTGTACATTTGTATAATTAATTCAGGGATTGTGCCTCTATAATAGCTAATGACTACCGTTAACTCGACCGTCGCAAAACCCGCGTGATTTATCTTCTGTCTTTCATTTTACCCTACTCTATTTTCCCTTTTTCCACTATTTTCCGGTCACTGGCTCCATTATGTACGTAGAAAAGATGTGTACGTACGTACGTCGATTCTCTGCATTGTTCCGAACTATTAATTACTTCCCATTTCGAATTGCGATCGTGAATGAAATAGTAATGAAGCGCCCCATTGCTGACGGAAAAACGGAAATATCGATCGTCGAAATTAATTGTGATCTAGAATTTTGCCTAGATCGTCTGAGCCGGATGAAAATCGAAAATTTAAGTGCTCGACGAACTAGGCTCCGCGAAAGATGAGCTACTCCACGAAACTAGCAGGATCGAGAAGAATGAAAAATAATGGAATACCCTGGAAAGGCGCGGCTCGCAGTTTGCAATTGCGAATGCCAGAATCCCAGCGTCGACAATTTCTACCCACACGATTGGCTGCCCCACAGTAGTAACCGACAGGGCTTGTTGGTTTGTTGAAATATCCTGGAGGGCATCCTGGATTGCGTAGCAGAGGAAAAGAGAGAGAGAGAGAGAGAGGAGGAGGAGACAGTATCCTACAGTGGATAAAAGAAATCGAGTGTGTACTTTGTCTTAAAGGGATATACGACCGATACTTACTGATGAATTACTGGCAACACGGTTGTAAACTACCGGACAGTAAATCGCGGCGATATAAATGACAGCGAATGTCGCGGAGGATATAGTCCGGTGTATTTAAGAGTAGCAAGTTGCGTGGGCGAGTTTCGCGATAATAGCCCGATATTATGTGGGAAGCCGGGAAATTATGGGGCGACAATTTCTTGCGCAAAATGATATCTCCATTGTCTTTCGGCAAATGAATAGCTCCACCCTTCTCTTAATAAAGCATCGCCATTTGTCAACGTCGGACCAGGTTAGCCCCGATATTATATTGGCTAACTCCGATAAATCGGTGTCTGCCACCTAAGCGTGTACGCTATCCAATGAATTGCCACTTGAAGACGGACTGTAGGTACTGGACAATACGAACATTGCGGTTGCGAATGACCGACGTAGGAGTGTGTCTGCGCGCGTGTACACGCATGCATCCCAATACACATATATCTCACAATCAGAGAAATTCTCCCGTTTACTACAATGGAATTTCAACGATTTTGTCCTGCTCATAGAAAACTATCCGTGCACCGTGTGTGTGCGTACCCAGTTGGCATAGAATTACGAAATTCAAAGCGAATGCCAAAGTTCCAGTAGACGCAGGCCGATACCATATTGTAAGCGATTCTCTTATGGAAGGATATGAAAGCTTCATGAATTAGGCACACGGTTAGAAAAACAAATTTTTAATTTAACATTGTAGGTCCGCTATAAAATTTATGTTAATTCAACATGAAACATTAGGGTCAAGTGTTGATTGAAAATAATGTTAAAGATTCAACGCGAAGGTAATTACATCTTGTTTTCGTGATAACCACATTTCCCGAAAGTTGATTCGACGTCGAAACAATGTAGGCGGGTATGTAATAACATGATATATGTACAATGTAAACGACAATTCGCCGCCATTTTCTACCGCGACAATTACTCCATTCATAATTTATAGTGTCACGTAAGATTTCACAAGATCGTTACGACACGCGAGGAGTCGTTACGAGGCCGCTGCAACGCAGCGGGAGAGAATAATTCACAGGGTGAACCTGAAACTTTCGGAGCTTACTCCGGGTTAGGGTTAGGGTTTAGGAGTTACATGAACTCACCACTATGCACGGCATCCTCTGACACGAGACAATGCGTCGAATCCCAGAATCTAGATGACAGTCGTGGGTTACTGGGCCGACACCAAAGACCTCGGGGAGGTCAGGGAGCGTAGGAAGATGTCTTGTTAAGAAGGCACACACCCAGAGAGCACAGAGGCATGTAGCTGTACTACCAACCGGAAAAACGTCTCTTTCGCAACCCTGAACACACAAAGCTGCATTATTCCTTTGGATAAGTCGTTCCTTTGTCTCTCTGTCATTGTCGACTGCACGATCGAGTATCCTGCATCCACTGATTGAACAAGGGCATCGAACCAGGGTGGCGAGTTGTTGCGGGGTAGGAAAATTCGGAGTTATTAAACAGCAGGTGTGAAAGGTGGGGAAAGACGGAAAGACGGAAAGACGGAAAGAAATCTCTGGAAAGAAGTGATAAAGAATGGATCTTTCTCTCACGAGACGACCGCCGTAGCATGCAGCGATGTAAGGTGATATCGTCAAGAGATCTGTGCCCGCACACCTTTTTCTGACGAACAGAAGAGCCACTAACGAAGAAGGGTTATACGGTTTCCTTATCTAGAAAATAATAGAAACGACGCATTTTTACCATACATACACCGGCAGAGAATTACGAGGGTGAGTGTATTATGTCCGCTCGCAGTCCATGGCCGAGGCTTGTTTCCAGTCTGAGTCCCACAGCCGCGATGCATGTCAAGGAAGGAAGGAAGGAAGGAAGAAAGAAAGGCAGTTTACGGTGAAACGGTCAAGGGTCAAAGGGAACCAGGAGAGCTTCACGGCCGTGCGAAGCGAGAAAGAAGTGATCTTCGGTCAAGTATCCACACATGTGCATACCCGCGTTCACGCGCCGCCGTGCTCGTATATATCTCGTACGAGTGAAACATCATCACGGCAATTAGTCGCCGCGTGTGATGATAATTCGTGCTGCGGCAAGGAATTTGTTCAGCGATATTTTCCTTTGCTTTTGTCCTCCTCAGATCATACCTACCGTTGTATAATCGATTTCCAATGTACAATTACGCGTTATTATGTGGCAACGGTGATTCATGGAATCGACAAAAGCTCTCGTCGGATATCATTGGGAGTGACAAGCGTAAAGACGAATGAATAGAACCGGCTGCGAACAAATAAATTAATTTCGTCAGAGTACAGCTCCCACGCGCCGCCCACTCAGTCAGTCGTAAAGGATGCGTGTACCGCAAGTCCGGTCACCCTGTGCGGACGTGCCGCGTCTCAATCGGTCACTCAACGGTGAATATTGATGGACGTTTCACGGTGTCTTGCGAGACGATAACCAAATCAATGCAGGAAACTGGTCGATCGAACTACACACGCCACGCCGAGATCGGTTAGCGTCAGTCGCTTGCTAATTACATTTCGAGTATCGGTCAAAAACCGCGCGAGAAATTATCCGGCCGGCGTTTACCTGCTACCGATTGCAATTTATCTACTCATCGATCCGAAGCCGATCGAAGAGGTTCTCCACAGATCGTGCAGCGAGGTTGAAGACGATTCCGAAGCCAATGCTGTATATTTGATGATTCCAGATGGCCGAGTCCGAGATCGCGGAGGTTATGTTTGAGCGATGATTAACAGCAAAAACGATTGACACCTGACCACGCGGTAATGAAGAGACAGAGTAGAGCCTGTAGCTTGACAAAAAAAAAACAAAAAAACAATTGATTTCTTCATCGAACGATTCGGCGGCGGTTCTGACTCGAGACCGCAGTACATACGTTGAACGTATCCGCTATATATATATATATATATCTGGCCAACATACTGGCGGTCGCCTACGGTCGCGATAGTGAGTTGATCGACGTATCGAATCGGCAGCATTGTCGAAATATATCAAATAATAATCGATAGACTGTTGGTTCGCTTATTTCCAAGTGTATAAGTACCTATACGTATTGGTACTGCAGGGACAGCTCAATCGAACCACGCGAGCCGTTCTCTCCCACACTCTGCTCTCTCTCTCTCGTTTTCGCCGTCTTTTTCTATCATTGGCTCGATTCGCCGCTCTGTTAGACTCTTTCTCTCTCATCGACATATCTTCCATTCGGTTACATTATTTAATTAATTCCTAATCGATTCTGATTGACACTTGCGATAAAATTTATAACGATTTCACACCGCCGGTTCGCCGCCGCTGTGCGACTGTGCGGCTGTCCCCCGCCGTTAATCTGCTTCGCCCGATCCCGGCATGAGTGTATAAGAGCTCATAGACTTATGTTGCCGGCATCCAATGACCGGTGTAACAACTCACGAAACGTTTTTCCAACCATTACTATAGGCCGCTCAAATTTTGCTCTTCTTCAATCCGACGCGAGGATACGAGATCCTCCTTGGATAAAAATTGTGCAATCGTTTCCCATTCCGTCGAGCTGCTATTCCTCGGGTCAGGAATACCTCGGACTGCTGCGAGCGTAGCTAAGTGCCTCCCAAGCTATAAGCACGTGGCAAGTGAGGTAGCATACGTAAAGCGTACGCGGGAGTGAAAGTGATTTATCGAATAAATCGTTGTCTACCTATAATTTGGCGGATAGTACCTATTTTGAAATGATCAAAGTAGCTAGCGGAGGTATAATGATGGCAGAAAAGATCTGTGGTCACGCGTCCTAAGACATGAGCAATCTTGAGTTAGAAATCAGCGTCGCATTCTCAACTCGGCACTAAATGCACCCCACGATATTCCTGGATGCGATATCGATCATGTTCGAAGTAATTTCCCATTCTCTGTACTCTGTAGCTATCCTACTCCCAGGCAAAGCTTGGGAAATTGAGAGATTCCGATATACGATTGCTCGGATTCGCCGCCGCAGATGTCTAGAATTAGTTAAACGGCATTCAAACGATTATTCTATTATAAGGTAGCTCCGATACGTTAGTCGGGTGAAATTTCCTCGGGCAAATATAGGTATTCGTACCAACCTCGACCGCACGAAGTGAATTGATAATTGAATTAGCATATTTGAAAGAGAAAGAAGAAGGAGAAGGAGGGAAAATGGGCGAAGGATTTTTATATCCGAAGTCTCTGCAGGAGTCTAAATACGTTCCTGGACTTTCGGCGGTAGCGGCTGTACCTCCTGGGCGAAATAGGATACATCGACTTTTCAAAAGATGCATGTAGGATAGAGTCTAATGAATGAGAATTACATAACTGCTTCATCACTTCGTTGAACGTCCAATTAAATCAATACACGGTCAATCCGTGACCGCCCAAAAATGATAACAACAATAATCACGACGATGACGACGACGACGACGACGACGACGATGATGATGATGATGATGATGATGATGATGATGATGATGATGATGATGATGATGATGATGATGATAAAAAGAGTTGTACCTATATATCTATTCGAGAAGAAACAGAGAGGGAGAAACAGAAGAGAAAGAAGTCTTACACAGCCCATGTCTGCCGTCTGCCTCCGAGCGACCTTGTGTGTAACGTACGTTAATTACACGTGACTATATTAGCATTTAAATCACTTTTTAATTACAAATGGCGCGTGATAATTTAGCCGTATAATATACCCGCCTCTATGAGAAATGTTCGGCAAAGAATTAACCGGCGCGGCCGCCGAGCGGTTTTGTCTTGCTACCGCTGCAGATATCTCTGGATCCCCTTCGCCGCACCTCTCCTACCACGATCAGCCGATGATCTCTGCGTCAACGAAATCCCCGCGTGAGTTTCATTCGGCTGTATGTCTATAATTCCCGGGTATACGTGCGCATGTACGCGTGTGTATAAACCTATTACAAGACACTCGCGCGCTTCATCGTTTGCATCTCTCTGTCTTGTTATTTATGGCTACTGGTTATGCTGGTGGTGGTGGTGGCGGCGGCGGCGGCTAAATACCGTGGGATCTCGGACCAAAATCACTACGGCAGCGAGGATATGAGAATTCGTATAGATCGAGGAAATATTACAACAAACCGATCATCCTCGCGTCGACTACGTACGCATAGCTTTGAGCAGATTCAAAAGACGAGTCAAGGTCGTTTGTAGATTGAACTCGGGAAAGAGAGAAAGAGAAAGAGAGAGAGAAAACGATAATCACTACCAGATAGATATCGCTTTTAGAAATTTATCGACAAACGTAGGTATACACGTACATACCTGCAGACGATCGTTCTTCTCAGGTGTAACACATCGATGGAGCTGCCCGGGAGGGGGCGCGGAGGTGGAGGCGTTCGGCTGTTATTGGAAACAATTTTAGAGAGTAGCTGTAGCCGTTTACCGTAATTCTTGCTCGCGAGCGAGTCGACGATGCTAATTGTAAGACCGCGGGTAGTGGGTAGGTACACCTATTTGCTCAGGTGGATAATCCGTCGTACTTATACACAGGCGCATAGGCACAGTGAGACGTGACGCCCCATGTTCCAGGAAGTAAGCGAGCAAATCGTGACGAGAAGGTGTGTTAAGGTACAAGGTATAATGTACGTGCGCATACCCACCTACCCGTATATAGTATACAGAGGCACGTATGTATATCATGTATACAGGTGTATATATGTATATATATACATACAGATATAGAGAGAGAAAATTCTCGTGGTTCGAGCGCGAGCACGGCGTTAATGAGGGTCTCCGGATCGTTGGCTTCGGTGTCTAAATGCGGTAGAGAGAGAGAGCACGTGATTTTTTCGTTCGTTTTCGGTTTTTCATTTCCTTTATTTATTTATTTTTTTGCCTCCCCCCGGCCCCTCCTCCCTTCTTTTTTGTCCCGAAGAAATTTACCGATTTAATACGTATACCTTGCATAAGCGATCGTTTGATAAGAACTGATTTAGGTTTCTCATCAGCTGTGAATAAAAGTGTAATTTCGTGTACGTTTGTGTGTGGTGTGTGCCCGCCCGTCCGTCTCTATAATAACGTAAACGAGGAAGATCATCGATTGAATTTCGTTAAGGCCTGTTATGAGGAAAAAAAAGAAAAGAGAGAAAAAGAAAAACGGGCAGGAACAACCTTGCGTAGTTTTATACACCAAATTAGAAACGGAGAATACGTCGCTTCTAAATCAAAGCTCGCGCACATATATATGTATGTATACATATATTTGTATGTACGCGCGCATACGTTGGTACCGAAGCCTTTCTCTGTAGCTTACACATAAAAAAAAAAAACACATACATGCACAGCCATCGAACTCCGCTTCATCAATTTATATTCCGAGATTAAGTTACCAAGCGTATCTACCTGGGAATGGTGAGTGTAAATTACAAAATTGAATTTAATGAACAAACAGGTGTTCGTGATATTAGAATCGGCGATTGCCTTTCTAGTAACGTAATCACGGAACACCCGCTCGAGGATCTTCTTCTCTGTATCAACTCTGTATCATACCCTATCCACCTTTCTTATACCTACCAACTACTCCTCGCACGGGTCCGTATACGTATGTACGTGTATATTGGTATATACAGATGTACGCATGAAAATCTAATACCGCGTATACACACGTTCGTGTACGCACGCAATTATGATGCGTAAGTTTATTCATTCGGTACTTAAACTCGCGTCACCTTCGCCACTTAACGTTGAATTAGTTGATTCACAATTAACGTTCCTTGATACGATGATTAGGATATATTTCATACGGAAATGAGAGCCTCGGATACGTATCGGAGATAAATACATGAATAATAATCGAAGAACTCATTTCTACCCGAATCAACGGACGTAATTGCGCATATTTTAGTTGGGAAAACTTCGTGGGAGATGCAAGAGTATCGATAGAGCAGCTCCAGCTGACGATCATGAGTAGGTGAGGCGTTTCGAAGTGTCGCGACGCTGGTGCGGGCGTGCGGGACAGAAATTTTACGTTTCGGTTTATACGTGCCCATAGTGACGAATGAGAATTTCGAAAGCTTAAACTGCTAACGCTGACAACGATCGTTTGAGAAAATCGGTTTTCCTCGTTATGCACAGCGTGCGACAAACGGCTAAACGGGTCGAACCATATATTCCGTCGCTACTGAGGTAATTCCAAGGACAATTAGTCGTTTGTTTTGGTCACGGCGCGGTGTGCCGAGGCAGTGGAATGCGACGGGCTAATGAAGCGTTAATTAATAATCAAATAATGCGACGTTCGCCGAGGGCCGCGTGGGCAGGATGGACTAACAATAAGAAGAAGAAGAACGAGGAGAAGAAGGAGAAGTGGAAGTTAGCAAACGGCGGCGGTGGTCGTCGTCGTCACTTGCTTAGCCGACATTTTCAAGAGCGTCCTTGTCGAGGCTGAGTACACCTCGCAGCTCACTCCACGCAGTTTGCCGGGCCGAGCCGAGCCTCTTACTTGTCTACCTTTCTGACCAATAAATGCCTCTATATATATATATACCAGTGTAGATGCAGACTCGCTATACCTCCGCACAATCTCTTCGCTTTACCCCCTAGAGCCGATACTGTTAGCTCAAATGCATGTACATACAGACCTACCAACGCGAAGATAATGCATAAGTACGCGGTCAGACTTCTATTTATAAACTTGTCACCTAGCAAACAGCGTTTCTCCTATTCACGTGTGTAGACGGACGTCGCGGTCGTCACCGTGCATTTCTTCTCATTCCCTTGACTTTTCCGCTCGCTCCAAGTTCGTCATGTATCCGAGTTGACTCGGGGAAGTTGCGTCTTTTCGCAATCCTTCGTAACCTCGGCAGGGTCCAGCTGGATCGCTTTTCTATCGATTTCGAATACCTACCCCTACGAGAAGCAGAAGTGGAAATAAAAATTTGTAGACCGACAGCGAGAGAGGCGGTTGTCCAGGGCAAGAGAACGACATTCGACGACCTTCGTATGTATTCAACGACCCGTACCTACGGATAGTAGGTATAGCATAGGTATATTATAACGATCGAAGCGAAGAAATCAAAGCAAATGCGAAGCAAAGTAAAGTGAAGCTTACCGCACGCGGTACGCGGTTAGGTACGTAGGTAGGTACTACCTCTCGGGCGCTGTTGATAAACGACAATAATCCATTGTATCGAAGATAGATTTCTAAACGCGATGTATTTAATAAGCTAACACTAGTTCGTGTCGCTTCTAGGCGGCGGCTCGCACGTGCTCCTCGCAAGCGTGTGCGAGAGCTACGCAGTCGCCTGGTCGTAGTATATATACGAGTACCTACATTCCCATAGTTGGCGTACAGTCGACGGCGTGTAAATCCATTATCAAGCGTATATTATAGCACGCAGGTATGTACGTACGTACGTACCAGCAGCGATGCAGGTATTCGGTGCAAGCCTGTTGTATTGCAGATGCTATAGTTGATACAGTGTCCTCTCGTGAAATTGACGTGCAATAGGTAATAACACGCGCATTCGCCTGTACGTACGCGGTATGTTGGTACGTACATACCTACGAGCAGGAAAGCGGTAAAATGATCTATCGGATGGATGGTAGGTATTGTCCTACAAAATAAATTGCGCATAGACATAAAACGTGCGTATATATGATTCAGAATATCCTAATTTTGCCTGTTTTTTTCGTTGTTTTTTTCTTTTTTTCTTCAAGCATTTCTCAAAGACTCTAAGACTCTCGACTTTCACGCGAGTGATCCTTGCCCCGGAATACGTCATGGCCGTGTAAGGTGCATGCGCGCGGGTTAAGGTCTATCTACCTGTCCGAGGCCCCTCCCAGCTCACCTGTAGTGAAAAAGGGTCAACAGCACGCGAGACCCCGTGTCCGCTGACCGGAAAAGTATCGTTCGACGACCTACACTCGCGGGATCTGACAACGATGGCCAATAGTTATTCCGCCTTCCGATATACGTGTATACGCGTACGTATATAGGTATACGAGATTCGAGAGAATGCAACGAGGCGGAGGATCGGGGAAAAAAAATTGATAATACAATGAACGCGGGTATACGCATATATGTACATGTATACGTTCGATCGGGAATAAATCAGCGTTTACGTAGTACCTAACAAAATCTGAAAAATTGTATGATGTACCTACACGGCTGCGGATGAAGTAAAAACGGAAAGAGAAAAGAGCGACCCGTAGTTACGAATGGATTTCGTTTTTCATCTTTTACCTTATTCCTCATGTGATAAAGATCGGCAGGTAACAGGTATCGATCGGCGGTTCCCGGCCGTTTCTATCGGAGTAATTGGCCGCGTCCTGGCTCCAGGGAGTTTGTCATTTTACGCGGAGCCATTAGGCCTCGACTATCTAGCTCGGTTGGAGTTAGGTTGGATCAGTGCCTCGGTAATATATGGGTACAAAATGTAGCTGGCTAGGTACCTAGGGTACCTACGGATACCTGAGAGCGTGAGTGAGTTTAGAATTTTAACCTTAAACAGCCCAGAGCTAAATCTGGTGAATTCTGTAGCGAACGGTAACGAGGCTAACTGTGGTTTATTCATTAATTACAGCTAATAACTGACACTCGATCCTGGCTGTGCCTGTGCCTACCGCACATGACCAATGATTCTAGCTTCCGATCTCGAGCTACTAATCACTATTGAAACTTCGTACCTACATAGCTGTTCGTACATACAACGACAAGGTGGAACAGATAATGCCCGGCGTAGGAAACTATATGAGTAAATTATTTGTAATTCCAAGCTGGGCGGCCGGAGAACCGTCGCGTCGCGTCGCGTCGGTCGAATATCAAAGTGACACGTTTAGATCTAAATCGATGGATTTGTACTTTGTCTATATCCATTGGCGTCCGGCGTTCGCAGACCTCTATATCTTTCTCTGGGTATGGGTATCGCGCGGCGGTCGAGCGAGATATACTCGCGTACCTGTGTACTCGTACTCAGATCAGCCTCCGAGGAAGATGCCCTGGGGGGGCCGGCGGTAGCCGGGTACTCATTGCCCCGAAATCAAGCGATAATTATGGGGCTTGTGAGAGACCCGGTGCAGATCGCGGTCTTTTCTCAACGCGGAGGACGCTAAAGGACCCGGAGGTGGTTGTGTGAGGTGGAGGCGGTGGAGGTGGAGGTGGAGGTTGAGGCCTGGAGTTTTAGCCGAGGAAAAAGACCGGTTTCGAACTCTGTGTACCCGAAGCTGGACCAATGCCCGGACCGTGGGGGGGTTTTACCTACAGGCTATAGAACGCTCCGTCCGCTACATAGGTATACGTACGGACGCCGCGCCGCGGGCTTGTGATGGTAGAGATCGCGCGCGGTTATAGAGAGCAGCTTATACCCAGAACGCGTTGTTTCATACGGGGAGAGAGAGAGAGAGGGAGAGAGCGAGAGAGAGAGAGAGAGAGAGAGAGAGAGAGAGAGAGAGAGAGAGAGAGAGATCGATTACCTACATATCTGCGTATCTATATGTATATACCTACGCACCTGAGAGGAACAGCGTTGGAGTAGTTCCTATGCCAAAGTAGCTGTGAACCGCTCCGCGCGCGGTTCTGGTATTAGTAACACTTGAATGAACCGAGCACTGTGATTATCCGCCAATGGAGAACCGAGAAGCCTTGATAATCAGTTTCGTTTAGATTTATGGCTATTGTTCCCCGCGTGCTTACGCGCTCATGCCCCATGTCTTGGATCAACCTCTCTACGTGGCGCAGGTCGGTTAGGAATGTAAAACGCGGTTTACCTTTCAACCAGATGTTTCGTATCACTGTATAGCATACAGTGCCCCGACTCTTCGTATACGAACATCGTTTCTGCCTTCACACCTGATACCTACAACCGCGTGAACGCAATACGCCGCAGATCTCTTCTCATCCCGCGCATCCCTCAACCGTTCACTTGCAGTTCCTCATCTCGTCCGTAGAAAACATAGGTACGTAATTTTCGGCGATGTATGCGAAAAAGGGAAAAACCAAAATTGGGATCTCCGATTCCAAGTTCCCGTCCTGACGAGGACCTAGACGTCCGTTACGAACGGTGTGGCATGCTCGTAGGAAGTAGAAGTTTCCGTGGCACGATCACCTACCTGCCATTTACCTACGCGGTCAATTTTCATGGGAAATATAACCCGAATGGTTTGGTCCAGTAAGTAGAGGGCGGTGGACCTGTCTCTTGGCGATAATTTAGCCAAGTTTATATTCAAATTTTACGACACCGCCTTACTGTGCCCGTGCGCCTGTGTGCAGCTACGTAATCCACAATTATTATAATTCGGGCATACCAACCGCAGCAGCAGCAGCAGCAGAACCGGCAGCAGAGCAGCATCATTCTCCATCATCAAGCTCCGTTGCTTTCGGACCGGAACTGTTTGTAGCCCCTCACGTATTATACGGACGTATATACATGGCCGAACGGTGTAATATTGTAGTGTGTACGAAGGTGTACTATGTGAGACGGTGAGGCCGCATGCTCTTCATATTATTACACATATGCAGAGTGTACCAACGCCCGCGTCGCCCTGGGAGACATCTCCGGTCAAGGCGTCTTATTACGTTATTAGCGCGTCCAATAAAACTTCTTTTAGTACTTCCTGGAACTCGCTTTCCGCCCTGGGCCCCGGTATGTGCACCGCGTCAACTAGACCTACTGTGTGAACGGGGTCAACGATATTTCGCGGCGACGACGACTCGCTCCGCTCCGCTCCGCTCTGCAATAATTTTCACGCATAAACACTCCGCGCTATGGTCAGGTACTAATTTTCATCTTTCTTCCTCCGAAATTTCGCCAAAATTCATGGCTAACTGAGTAGAAAGAACCTGGTTCACTCGCGGTTACACAATTTTCTTCGCTCATGCCTCAGCGCAGCTCCTCCTTCATTTTGTGGGACGACGGAATTACGATTTTTATTATAACGAGACACTCGAGCGGTGACATCGACATAATAAAAGATAAATTTCGTCGATGGTTAACCCCGCCAGCCAAAAACTCAGTGAGGTTAATTGGCTTATGGTTCATTCAACTCAAGAATCACGCGGATCCCGGATAATCCGCCTGTGATATATTCCGAATTTTAGATGCTATCCTAATCCACGTGAACCCCAAGTTCAATTCACTCCATGCGCGATCGGGCGTGGAAAGAATGTTTTCCAGTGCCTAAGTGAAACCGCGCGAGTTTCTACACTCTTCCGAAATGTAAGATTTCGGCAAATTTTCCGGTCGTTTTTGCTTTTCATTCCCTCTCCGCCGATGGTAAAATTCTATTAACGTTTCATTGTGAAAACTGCATTTGCCGATTGCAACTGAGGTGAGACTCCTCCACTCGCATATATCGTTGTCGCATCTCGATAATTGATTCTGGATTCTCGAATCTTGTTTCCTTTCACTTTCGCTGGCCCTCGAGACCCGCGCCTCAGGCAAAAGCATTGAAAGTTTCTCAAACGACGATGGCATCTTTCTACATCTGATCGATCCTTAGGGCCTATTAGCAAGAGACTTATTGCACACCGATGGCCGCGGTATACTATATACATATATTAGAATTCTGTAAAACGGATTTCAGTAGGTAATCATTATCATAATAATACCCACAGGTATTTCATTCTGACACGAGCTGAAAGAAAAACAGCGGTTTTCGAAACATAATTCTACTTCTGTGTTAGAAAGGATATTTTACTGCAACGGTTTGAAAAATTTTGATTCCATTTCCGGTTCAACCGCATCCTAAATTTCATACGAATTTTAATTTATCTAGGCAAAATTTGGAAATTTCTTTTCCACGAAATTTCAAATTATGCGCCCAGATATTATAGACTTATGTTTCATTCGGTAAAATTGCTGCATATAGCCGGAAGCTTTCCGTGTCGATGCTCGCCGGCCATGATGAACCAGATGTGCATTTGCATTCAAAATTATTCCCAAATTTAACTCACCTAAACTCCGTCGAGGAAACGGTCGATTAGATTCTTCTGTTGTTAGACCTGCCTATATTATGGAATGAACGCGCACCTCTAGATCTGAACTCGGGATTCAGTATTAGGATTCAGAAATCAGGATTCAGGAATAATCTAAACAACCGGATTCGCTCCTGGCCTAGCTTCCCATCGTCATATCATACGAAACTCGAAGAAAAAGACGAAAACGTGCGACTCTGTAAGCTTGGATCGATTCGGGCAAAACTCGGCTGGACCTGAGCGCATGAATAATGAAATTGATCGTAAAACGAAAACGACAAGATGGAAAACGATCGGAAGATGAATTGGCCGTTTATTATCCGTGACACGGGAAATGCGCCGTTCGCAAATCTTGTTGGATTCCGAAAGCGAAAAATTTGTTCGAAAAAGAAAGCTAGCAGATTTTTAATTATCTACCTATATCTCCTTTTTTTCTTAGTTTTGGCATGATTCCCACGATTGAATGATAATCGTCGTCTCCTATTTCACAAGAGAAGCTTTTACACGCGCGGGCAGATAACCGAAGTATAGGTAGATATACTGTACGTGAATACATCGAAAGTTCGTCGAATCTTCGAACTCCTCGACGAATGTTAATTTGGATTTACCGCTTCAGTATCCACGTGCGACCCCCCCGATAACGACGACGTCTGCCCAAGACATTACCGGTCGCTCCATTCGAATCGAACATGAAATTCAAATTCCAAAGTGCGTGAATATACGCTCGTAGGTACATGCCTACCTCCTACTACAGCCCTGAGGTCGTTCGATTCGATTAGGTATTATTTCTCGACACGCTCCAACCTCCGCACCGCCACCTCCACCTCCACCTCCACCTTCTCCTTCTCCTCCTTCGTGTTTCCTTCTCTAAACAATTTCACACGCGTAACTTCAGCTCGCCCTTGATACTAGAGTCACGCTCATTGCTCAAAAGGTTCTTTCAAAAAGTACGAACGCCGTCTATAAAAATTGCGCATTCTTTCGGGCCCTGATGGAAGCTCGGAAAAACTACAGGAAGAAGTTTCCCGGATTCTAAATCGCCCCCAAAAAACGCAAAACACAAGCTAGCAGAGTCCGGCGACTATAGACCCGGGACTCTCGCGTCCGATTAGAAACGTGAAAACGTTTTCCGTGGCGGCGTGGGTCTATAATATAATATCGCACGAGGAAAGCCGATATGACCGCATGAATGTGTGTAGTAGATATATTATAGGTAGGTACCTACTACAGCACGTCGCCCCCGTCCTTGTAAGGCCACTGCCTTTCCATGTGCACACGCACGCGTTACTCTCATCTGGTTCTCTCTCGCTCACATCTCTCACTCGGTTAATACTTATTTACTTAGACTCGAGACCGGAGGTTGGCCGTACTCACAGGCACTCCTTGCTCCCAGACCCGCGGCGAGCATAGAACGCCTGCTGAACCAGGTATGCGAGCGGCGCGGCGCATGTTCGATTAGAATCCTATAATCGTTCGAAGCGAAACGATTATATTCCCCCTCATGAATCGGTGTCGTGATTAGATTCCCATTTCACTCGCTTTGACTCGCAAGTCTAACTTCTAAATGAGAATCTACTCTGGGCCATACTTCATCCTGTATTTCTTTTACTCATTTCTATCTCCTGGGTGACTTCCGCAGTGCCGATACCCGGAGACGTTGATTCACGCTGGGTCATTTTTGAAATCGAAAGGCATTCTCCAATCGATCCTTCTTCACTAGTTTATATCACTTTCGTTCGAAACTACATGCAACAAGCGATGAACAGATTCGTTGGTAATCAAACATTCGCTGTATCCTGGCCCCCTTATTCTGGTACATGCGTAAATTTGAATATGGGGAATAGCCGGGGTCGCCGCGGTGCGAGTCCCGCGTCGAGTGGGTTGCATAGGTATGCACCCACGCGGCCACGTCGCGTGAACCGGAATGTAGAACCAGGAGCTCCAGTATTGAGCCGGCAATAGTCACGAAGTGTATTGGTCGCGGGACATTTGCATTCCATTGCGAGTGTGTATAGCCAACACTCGCAATCGGTGGCAGGCGCAAGTCTGGTTGGAAAAAATAATCCGAATTCCTTGGCAAACCCTGAGGATTCGAGAAGCGGGAATCGAGAGGATCGGGAACCGTCCCGATGTAAGTGTGCGCAAATGTACAGACCGTTCGAGAATCATAAGAGAAACACACGGAGGGTGATCAAGTCAAGAGAGAAAAGAAGACGAAGGACTCGAGACTGGGGAGAGAGGAAAGCATATCGATTGTCAGTTATCTGAAGACTAAGAAGGGAAGGGCTCCTAGAGTACAGACTAAACGAAAAACAAGGTGAGGAAGCTGGAAACTAGCAAAGTTACACCCAACCTGAATAATCAATGACTGGCCGTGATTAGAGGACCATTACCAGAGGCCACCCACTGCTTCGGCTTCGATCAACCAAGACTCGAGTCTTGGCAGGCCGGTTCGACCAACGGTGATTCCGTCTCGTTTGTATATACGTGTGTTGGTTAACGTTTGCTCTTCTTGCTCCCAGGACTCGCAATCAGAGGCACAGGGAACCGCGGCGGGATTAAGATACGTAAGACGAGAAAATGTAACACGTACGATTCGAACTGTTGTTCTTGCTTGTGCGAATAGATTTCTTCTCTACAGCAGGGTACACGGAGGTTCAACATTGTCAAGTTGTGGACCTCACCTGATGCGAAACTGGCGAAAGCACTGTGATTCATCGAGCGAGAACGTGACACGATTTCCCGCAGACTTGGAGCTTGTTCCGATTCTCTCCACCTGTAGAATACATAAATTTGCTTCAAGACAGTTTGCTTGTGACGACAGAGAATTTGATGCAAAAATACTTGAAATTCAACGAAAGTGATCGCAGGACGCGATTGAGTACCTGGCTGCAAGAACTACCTAAGTCGAGTTAGGTAGTTCTTGCAGCCAGGTACTCGATTCTCTCATTATCTTCGTGGACCTCGTCTTACAGGAAATTACGTGATCGGTTTGATCCATGATTTTCATCGACTCGACAGTTTGAGCTCCGGAGGCTCGTGATCAGAATTATATACCGCGGTCCGCTGTAATAAATGTGTATAATTGACTTCACAGGATGGTGTGGAAATCTTGGATGGTGAGTATCTGTCTGTACCAAACTATTGGAATAACCGAAAATAAGGAGCCGAATCAGTTAAGTTATACAGTATGGGGACGACAGGTTGGTTGAAGAAAAAAACCAGTGTCATAAATTGGAAGACGTATGTGCAGCCATCTGGATTCTTGTTACAAGTTAGAAGGTATATAAAGTAGGAGGAGGAGGAGGAGAAGGAGGTGATAGAGCGATTCCAGTCATCGTCCATAAAGCTACAGGTATATAGGTAAGCGATTGACGAATAAATAAATAAATCAATCATGGAATAGATAGGTAATAAAATAAATAAACAAATTAATTGATCTCCGCGGAGCGGGTTAAGGTGGAGAAGAAGACGAATAAAAGAGAGAAAAAATCGAAGAAAGGAAACACAGAAAAATCAACTAGAAAATTAATACCGTATATACATAGTTTCGTATGTGTAGAGGAAAGGAATAAGAAGGACCGGGATTTACAGTCATTGGACCTGTGAAAGCCCGTGACGATTATAAGCTGTAAACAAAACCCGGAACGCACACGGCAATCCTCGGATCGCATAGTCAAAGACGAAACTTGACGTTGGGGTCAAAAAGGAGCACCATCTTTTGATTGCCCTGCGTACGTGCCTCGCCTCTCAAGATTATACCGAGGTACACATACACATACCCAACGAACTACCAAAGAAGCAGAAGGAGGGAGAAGAAAGAAAGAAAAGAAGAAGGAAAGAGCCACGTAGGTTGGTACCTCGATCTCTACCGCTGCGGCCCTCCCGCGAGCTAAAGGCAAAGGTCCCGGGGCCAGGCTCCATCTCGGAAACGACGTATTCTGTTTCAGATGAAGTGTTTCCCCGTTGCGCCGTTCCGTGTCGTCACTATGGTGGTCCCGTTTATCATACCCGCGATATCTTCCGATCAGTCGTATTTCGAAAATCGTTGGAAAAAACTGTATGTCCGTGTACCTGTAGAAGATGCGGACGGGAGAACTGGAAGATTTACAGAAAGGGATCGTAGGAACAATTCGAGAACCGCTTGCGGTATTATCCGACTGGGAATGCGTCTGCGGGGCGATGGCGATGGCGATGGCGATGGAAATGAGCAGCGCAACCCACATTCGCGAACACCGGGATCATTTGCGCCTGTTAGGGAGCGGCTCGCGCAGACAACGGGAGGCGAGTGACTAGACGAATGAATTTCCACGCGTGGCTTGCATCACAGTATACTGTGCCGGATTGTCAATAGCAGAATGTCGAAGGACGATTGAAATGTATTTTCCGTAGGGACTGGAGTATCGTTGAAGGTGTTCGGATCGGTTTTGGATGTTGTCTCTATCTCTCTCTTCCGGAGCCGTTGATGACGCTCGCGAATGTAACGAGCTCAGCGGATATTAATAATTGGAATTGAATGAGAGGCGAGATAATATATTACGGTGTTTCTCCGAGTGAATCGAAGACAGCTTTAAGAGTGGCCTTCGGGTGGATGGCGTCGCGTTGGAAAGCCGCGGCGACGCCCCTAGCCATTGTCTAACGGGTCGCCGAATACAATACTTAACCCGGTACCTACAGGCTGACATGAATAAATGTATTACGGGTGTACGTAGGTGTGCCCATATATGCCACGCGCCACCCACTACACAATGCTCCAAGTTCGCTCTAAGGAAGAACTATCGCGTGATGACGAGGCAGAACTTTCTTCGTAAGAAACGAAGAAGAAGAAGGAGAAAAAACGACGAAATGAGAATAAAAACTACCCGAGTATCCCCCTTTCTCTCTCTCTCTCTCAAAACTAACGCACTTCAAATTTGCCGCCATCCAAGAAATCCCTTCTCGGTCACGATCAGCCGTTGACCTATAGTCGGGATGCAATTTATTGACCAGCTCGATGCGATAGCCCCGTGACCCACGATCGGAAATCTCGTCCTGTGACAATCCCCAATGATAATTATCTCCGTACAGTTTACTTGAGCTTTCAGCTTTTTTTCTCAAACGCTGAGTAGCGATCGATGACCCGCTCTACTTCTCCTCGTCGATTCCCAGCAATAATTAAAGAAAATGAGCACTCTGTAAGCGTTCCGCAAACAGCCAGCTACATAGGTGCCTCCGTAGGTACAACCACTGTCTACCGTCTCGTTCTGTCTACTGACCCTGCGATCCTGGGCTGGGCTAGGCTACGCCCGTACTTGCGCGAGGAGGTCGCGTCGTTGGAGACGATGGAATAATAGGTGACGAAGGAGAATGAAAGAATGAGTGATAGTTTTGGAAAAGAGTGGGATGGAGATCGATCGTCCATCCTGAATCATGAAACAGAATTGATTCATGCAGGCAGCAGACTGAATCGTCGCTGCTAAATTCAAGGTGTTAAAATTTGTTCGCAAGAGAAACGAGAAGAATTAGCACATTACGCGGCTGGTATTACGAAAAATTAGCAGACGAGTTGCGGCTTTCGATTTCAGGGATCGAGATGACGTCATCACACTATTTCAAAGACATACGGAAGAAAGAGAAAAAGGTTATTATTCTTTGTCAAAAAGCAAAAGTACCTACACGCGTGAAATTGAAGCGCGCGAAGATCGATGGGCAGAGAAAATACGACCACCAACGCTGACCATAGATTTCTCGAGAGTACCTTTTACAAGCGAGGCGAGGACGCGCAGCAATATATATCGAGCCAGTCCTCATCTGGTGAAATGAGCAAACTTGTGGCCCGGCATTCCTGCAGGACAGGGGGGGGGGGGGGGGGGGGGGGGCGGCTCAATAAATGTCGTACGTTTGACACACGCCTAATAGGTAGTACCTAGACCGGGAGGAGGTAGTAGATTCTGCCTAGCCACGGTACGGGGAAAGCGTGATGGAAGCTGGAGGATACAAGTAAACTCCGTTGGATGGAATGGGATGTGAAACGAAAACCGCGGCGCGGCGCGAGCGCGAGCGCGCGCGCGCGAGCAGCATAGCGATAGAAGTTGGCATGCCCTTAGAGGTAACCAGATCGCTCGTAAGTAAACCTAATCGAAGCGTACAGCTAGGGGCAGCTTTTGCCAAATACAGAAGTTGTTTTCAACGTAGGCGGTCTTAACCCGAGAGAACTTCGCCATGTCCAAGACAGCCTTTATATATACCATGTAGCAGCTATACTACCGTCCGAGACGGGACCGTAGCCGCGGCGTAGCGTCTCGTCGCGTCGTTATACTCGCGGTTTGCCACGTCGAGGATAATCACCAAACGAGGTGGAAGGAAAAAAGCGAGAAGAAAGAAAAAAAGAACGAAAGAAAGAAAAAAAGAACGAAAGAAAGAAAGAAAGAAGGTGAAAGGGACGAGGGAGAGAACAAGAAATCCTTCAGGAGTAAATGAAAAGGAGGTAAAAACAAACAAAGGGTCTTTCACTTGTCAGGAAGATTTTTTTTAACCTGCAGCAGCAGGACTGCCGCGCAGGCGATCGATAGAGTTGGGTGAAATTTATCATCTTTTCACATCAGGAGGATCGATTCTCTCCGGCCGGAGTAAGAATAATAGCGATAGTTTACTGAGGAAGGCATATATAGTTAGTTAGGCAAAGGTGAGCCGGATTGTTTTACTAGCGATCTTCCGGGTATTTATTCGATATGATCTTGTCGCCGCGGAGTCCGGTATAGATGCGATCCTCGATGAGCTATTGAAAAATGTAAAACCGGGAAACCGGGAACGACCCTTTGCTACAACTTTACTTGACTACATATTTAGACTGGCTGCAGGTTTTACGGCTTTGTAGTACCAGCTCTACCTTCTTTGGCGAGTTTAGTTGACCGCGCGCACGCACGAGTTTATATATCTGCACTTCTCCGCTGCTACTATGGCAGCTACTGCACCTTCGATTCAGCCGTAAAGGCACTATAATAGTTTGCCTCTAACAGATTTACATTTTACATCCCGTCTTGACGTATTGTTCGTACTGAATAACTTTTCCATCGTTTTACATTTTTCGTGCTCTTCCCTTCATTTTCTTTCATCTTTCAAACGTTCATCGGAAAGCTCATACTGGCGAGAAAAAGAGGTTAAAAACATCCGGGAGGTGGGGGCCGCGTGTACTTTTCTACAGGAAATGTAGAAACGCGAATTTGTCAAACGGTTATTTCTCGGGAATACGAGTGATACGTACGTTTCAGGCAAAGGCCAATGTATCTAACGCAAGTAGATACTGCGAGTACATACACCTCCGTACGTCTTGAACATCGTCGGGCAGGCATTGGGAATTATTGTCTTCGGCACGAGCTCACGAAGAATTGAGAGTTGCGTAACTCGCGAGATGCCGATTATTTATTTGTTTGAACAATCCAGCCAGTCCCGATTGTCGTGCATTGTAAAGAATTTCGAACGAAAGACATTGTTCGCTGCCTTCAGCCAGCCAATACATTCATCAATTCAATCGAGCGGAGACTGGAGATGGATTTATGTAACCCGTAACCTCGTCTATTCAATCGAATACACATCACCCGCGTGATCGTGGGTTTCAGACCGGTGATACACGTTCTCGTTTCATATTCGCATTCTAGTTAATCCCGATCTCGATCTCTCTCTCTCTCTCTCTCTCTCTCTCTCTCTCTCTCTCTCTCTCTCTCTCTCTCTCTCTCTCTCTCTCTCTCTCTCTCTCTCTCTCTCTCCCTCTCTCCCTCCCTCTTTCCGAATCGTGATAGGACGAGGACGAGACAGGAGAAGGAGAAGAAGAAAAAACCCGAGGAACCAAATTTCAAGATTTAACCCCATTTTCCCCCGTCAATTTACGCCGCAATATATTCTACTGTAAACTGTAGAACGGGAAGATCGACGAGGCTGAATAGCCAGCCGGTTGAAAATAATAGCGACAAGATAAAGGGTCGCGTGCAGAAGTCGGCCCAACCTCATCCTCCGCGTCTTTACTATGCCGGAGGCCCGGAAGTTCCTCGATGTTCTTCCGTGCCGGCGGACAGTGGCGAACGGCTTTCCTCCGCCCAGATTCTTCGAAGGAATCAGCCAGTTCTTCTAAACTCGGTGTTCCGAGTAAATTCAACCGCGTATACATAGGTACAGGTATATTCTGCGATTAGCTTACCAAATTTCGTCTCGTTTTCAAAATTCTTCTTCTTCAAAATAATTATCCATCGTGTTGAATCTATTCGCGAACTTCGTCGGATGACCCGATTCGCCCCCCGGATTTCACGTGCTCCGTGCAATGTCGAGTAAAGAAGTTTTTCAATTGTAGCATCTAAAAATAATTCATCATGTGAGAGATGTATTGCTGCGCACGTACACTCTGCAGATAGACCCATGCACGCGTACGCAACGGAGTAGCCGTTCCGCGCCACGCTCATACGCCACCATCATAACTGTCGACTTAATTGAGTTTGGCGTGATTGTCTTTATTAGCTCAGGTCACAAGTACACACATACGTATACGCGACGGCTGACTGCGAAGGCCATCGTACCCGCTTGCCGCGGTTATTCCAATATACAATGATACTGAATATACTACTTCTGTTTGTAAGAAATCAGCAAAACTAGGTCATATTATACAAGCTTTCGGAAATTTGAGTTTTTTTTTTTTTGTCTTCTCCTCGTTTCACGGAGGAAGCAAAGTATATGAATATGTGTTAGGTAGAGTGTACAGACGTATAAAATGAAAAGCGTGCCACGATCTTGACGCGTGTTTCTGAACGCGTAGGTACCTACGTGAAATTTCTTCAGCGTTTCTAAAATCGCGTGAAAATCATATTTCTTGCTTGTGCTTTTTTCTGGACTGTTGTGTTTAACCAGACTCGGTCACAGAGAGCCATCGCGTGTCCTGCAGCGAGATATCCCTGCGATGGATGAGAGAAAAATGCCGACGACAATTATTCCGACTAGGCTAGCTGATGCGTGCTGATGGTCCATGGAATGTCGCGCGTCAACCCACGCGATGAGTCGCGAAACCGTCGACTGCTTCTGCTTCTTCGTCTTCATCTTCATCATCTTTTTTTGCCACTTCTTGTCGCGGTCTTCTTTCACAGTGATAATATCCAACATCGATGAGATGTTGAACAACCGGTGAGAATTTATTGCCAAAAATTTTAGAGCCACTGCGGAGCAACGAGGGAAAGAATACTGGAAGACAAAAAGCAGATTCGTCTCTCAATTTCGATGAGAGAGAGAGAGGGAGAGAGAGAGAGAGAGAGAGAGAGAGGAAGAAACTGAAAAATATGAGAGCCGTAATATATATTCTTGAATAATTTATTGAGTCTTTGCGCGTTGCACTGGATGATCGTGTCTCGAACGAGTAAATCGTGAAAGTCGCAGTTTAATTCAGCGGTCCTGTCATCATCGGAATATTATTATCAAGAGTAGGAAAGCGACGTAAGTCGGGCGTCCGCGTCGTCTCGGTCATATGATGGAGAGAAAAAAAGAGAAGATAAGAGAAGCGAAGCGATGCGACGGAAAGAAGAGAAGAGAAGAGAAGACCGGAGAGGAGCTGAGAGGAGAGGAGAGGAGGGGAAAAGAAGACAGAAAAGATGAGAAAAAAATAGAAAGGACTAATAAAAGTTAAGCTGTATTTATGCTCGCCGGTCCCGGTGACCGCGCTGCCGGCGTGGGCGTTCGGGCCCAATTATTATGGTATTTGTGCTCGGCTGGTTCGACGACTGCGCGCGGGACACTCGCAGCTTCAGAGTGTAGCAAACGAGTATAGAGGTACCGGTCATTTCAAACTGGCCAAATGACGCGAGCGCGGTAAAACTTCTTTTTACAAATTGCGAGCGTCTCTCCGAAAGCTCGAGCTCCAGCTCCAGCTCCAACTCCAGCTCTCGGCTGAAGGTAAGGAGGTGTCAATTAGCGCCAAGGTTCGTTGGGCTCTCTTCAGCCGCGCAAACCGATGCAGGTATGCACGATACGCGCGTTGAGTTACCCTAGCATATAGCGCATATGTATAGGTATGCGTGTAACTGTTCTCGAAAAATGTTTCAAGCTTCCACCACCTCGAGTCAATTCTGATTAGAAACAGTTGGAGTCAACCCAGCCTCATCACGATCCGGGAAAATGAAGAGTAGAGATACGAAACTCTGCGGAATATGGTTCACCGTTCAGGTCATGGATTACAGTAGGTACCGATCTCGCGGCGCTGAAATGAAAGCGAATAGCGGAAAAGGCCGCGACGACGACGACGACGACTCGCATGAGGTTATATTCTATTGCTTATCGTTCAGATTCTCGATTTTCAATTCAATTCATTCATCACGTACCCGAGCGTCGAGCGTGCGGCGTATGTATAGGGCACAGAGTCACCGTAGCACAGTGCATTGCATCGTATAATGGAAATGTTATAGATATTGACGTACGGACGGATCGGTGGACGAATGTAACGTGGAATTCTATTCGTACGTAACTTTCACCACGGACTTATACCTACCCCCGTCGCGTCATAGGTGTATAAGTAGTCGGAAAGTATGTTGAAAACAAGAGTGCACGTTTATGGCAGCCACTGATAACTATACGCGTGTCCGAATACCTCTCTACCTATATATATATATATATATATATATATACTTATCTATGTAGAATAAAAGGAAATAGGCACTATCGTATACGTATGTGTGCATGTATGTAGATACGTACGTATGTACCTATTTAAGGGAATACTTATGCCCGGGGATTCGACGTTATGGAAGTTACTCAAGACGTCCCGCAGGTATCTAATTATTCGCCTTGCCTCAAATTTCAACGTGTTCACGATATAAACGCGTATTATGCAATACATACCTGCTAATGAGCGTATACCAATACACAGGTATATATATATATATATATATATATATATATATGGGTAAATGATGGAAATAACAATCCGTGGGTTGTGGATCGTTGGTAACCCCCCTCGACCGATTGGACAATACGAACGCTACGTCGAGTTGTAATGATATTTGTACCTACCCGCCCAAAGGTACGTCGAAGTGTACGCGCAATACCAGTGTCATAATTGATGTACCGCCTTGACCGCTAGGATCCACGCCGTGACTCCGTATATGGTGAAATTTTGTCACCGTCACCGTCACCGTCACCGTCGCCGTTTGACGAAGAGCGTGGATACCCGTACAGAGTTTGAACGCCACCAAACGCGGGTGATGCGTGAAGTTCAGGGATAGGTATACGTTACACCGATGGAAAAATTCAATGAAACAACTGTGAGTGAAAGAGATATTATTTCTCAAATGAAATGCACACCTCGAGCTGTTGAGGACCCTGCAGCCACTGCGCGGGTACACACTTATACAGGTATCGGTATAATACAGCCGGACTTACAGCTATTGACAGCGGCTAATTAACCGGAGAATTGACTCTTTCCGTGTGGTCCGCACGATCGTGTAGGTAGAGGTAGCGAGGCGTCTCTCTCGAATTGAGAAGACCAAGAAGACGGAGATGATGATGATGATGATGATGAGGAGGATGAGGAGGAGGAGCAGGAGGAGGATGAGATTCTGCGATCGAAACGTCGCGTCGCTCTTAAAGCGAGGAACGTGTTCGAGCAATAACGATCAATAACTCGCGACCGGAGAGGCCCACGTCTCAGATCACCAGTTTAGTTTGCCCGGCAGAACCGAGACGCGGCACGGAAAGCACTGCACAGTCCATACTCCCAAGACTTTCTGCGGAACCGCGTAAGCGTGGGCTTAGATCTGAGTATTCGAGAGAAGTTCAGCTCTTCCCCGCAAACAAAATGTTTTATCGTTCGTCCTTAGCCTTCCGCAAGCATTAGTTGTACCCATCGCCGTCTATAAGGGGATTTTCGAGTTTCTCGAGCTTTTTTCTTCTCATTTTATTTCTCTTTCTTCTTTTCTTTTACCTTCATTCTTATTTTCTCTCCGTTTTCCTTCACCGATTCAGCTGAAGAGACGCGGAGGAACGACGCTGGCTTGAGCAAAGCCCTCGCTGCATGGGGTCCGAGAGTAGCTGCATAAGTTTCGAAGTGTCGAAATTTAAGTTCCCATCGCCTTTTTTCCTCTCTCTCGCTCTCTCTCTTTCTCTCTCTCTCCATCTTCCTCTTTCCATGGAAGTATGACGAGGAAACAAATTTAGGGAACATTCAAAAAAGTATCCCTATACGCACGTTCGGGCAAACCTTTCAGGATATATACGGACAAACGGTCTCGATTACAGGATCAGCTTTCTCAAAATTTGTATTACACACGTATTATACGAGGAAAATAAGGAAAAATAAGAACTTCAACCGAATAGCGATTCAGATATATGTTTCAAATTCGCCTCTCGTAGTCACGCGGTAAAATAAGTTGGGCCACGCGATTCTCTCTCTTGTCGTTTCAATCGGGCTCCGCACGTGCAGATCGATCGTTTCGAATCCCGACGCGAAGAAGTAATTCAACAAAAATTTCGTCGCATAGCCCATGTAACGGTGTAAATGAATTTTTTTGCTTTTTTTTCTCAAAAACTGACTTGCGCGTGCATGGTATTATATAATATGTGTGTACGACACGAGATTGGAATCGACTAAACTCAACTACTATAAATACCTACATCGTCCGGTGATCGATCATGCGAGATGTGAAACGAAAAAGAACGAACAAAAAAAAAAAAAAAACATCCAAATAACGAAATAAAGAATAAAAATCCCGCAAGGTTCATGAATTTTTTGTTATCCTACCGTTTTTGTCAATGAACAGGTACCGCTTCCTCGTACGTCTGCGTATGTATACCTATGTACAGCCGCGTGATTATTGAATCAATAATTATATAGTACAGGTAAGAGGTCGGATTGGAATTTTTTTGAATTTCGCCCGCAAGCTCACCTGCGACTACGAAGAAAAAAGAAAAAACAAAAGAGAAAGAAAAAGAAAACGGAATACTGCAGAGACAGCTGTAGTGCGGCTGTTGTACGAATATGCAAAATTGCAGGAGACAAAAATTTGAATTGAAAATAATGTCGCAGAAAAATGGGGATAAAACAAAACAAAAAAAAATGAGAAAGTAGTGGAGAAAGAAAGAGATTTGATAACGGAAAATAGGAAAAAAACAAAGAAAAAGAAAAAAAAAAAAACACAGAAACAGAAGCATAGCGAAACCGCAGCCGAGAACGAGATCGAGATGGAAAACAGATCGCCTGACGGCGAGGGCGTCGCGATGTAGTGGGCGGCTACGCGAGATACAATCGCAAATCACTTTGCTGGTCGTTTCGCTTGGCTTTCGTGCGTATAGGTTATATACATATACGATATGACGCGTATACGCGGCATATATAATTAGATACCTACCCGAACGTGCATTGTACTCTTAAAATCGCATGTTGGTAGGCATGTACCTACCTACGTCCATAGATGCCTACCGGTAGTCATTTTGCGCGGATGTGAAGATTCTGCGTACGTGTTATATGTATATATATATATATATATATGTATTATCATCCCATACAACACATTTCTCGATTATATCTGTGACGTATCATGAAATATCGAACTATACGAGGGACCGTCGTCGTTTCTTGACACTGATTACTAATTGCAAGTACGTTTATATATGTATAAAAAAAAAAAAAAAAAAAACCGCACGCGATTTCATCGATTGATTATTATTCCTCGTTCGACGGATACGCATGTATATTGCGTGCGCGCTGTGTAACCGGGTGAACAATTTATAAATTCATTACGTCCGGTGCAAGTGTCTCAATTCTCAATTAACAATTATTTTCTCCAATGTTACTAATTATCGTATAATTACGTTCAAGTGTATGTAATCACGGAGTACCTACTTGCAGAGTAACGCGTGTCGGCTCTGGGGTCTGGCGAGTCCGAACGAAATCAGTCAATACGGTTACAATTATAATATGGCATGCGTATACGGTGTATACTTACGCCGATATTATTGTACGCACTCTGCTCGACCGAAACGGCTAACTTCTCGACGATTAGTTAACTGCGAGCTATCACGTGCTGTAATATCATTTCGAAAGAGGTCCCTCGTTCCTTTTTCCTTCAACCTTTTATCTTCGTTCTCTCGTCCTTCGTCCCATATTCCCGGGCTCGACATAGGTACTATGCCTTTCATCTCTATCTCGACGTAATGAAATACCTAACTCTCGACATTGCATTCCTCCGGTACGTAATGACCGCGGCGCGGCGGCGGCGGTCGCTATTAGTATTATATGCCAGATTGCTCCAGTTTGGTGGTTGCAAGGTGCCTAATGGCACGGAGTAGGTGGACACGGCGAGAGAGGTGAGCGGGGTGGAGCCGTGGCGGTATACCTACTGTAACAGTGTAGCCCAGGTCCTGAACAATTTTTCACAACTCGTAGATCCAGGGCAGGCCCGCGACCTACGAGTACCTACCTAGATATACGGATACGACGGTAAGCCGGTTCACATACGCACGTATGCATGGATATAGGTAGGTATGTAGGTACCTACCTGCTGCGGTGTACAGGAACGAAAACTATTGAAGAGGACAAAAAAATTTCTCTAATTGCCTCCTACGAATAAATACCGAGAGTCAGACCGCGTCTGTAACGCGATAAATCAGAATGACATTCCACAAACTTTCAACCGCATCGACCATACGCATGGTTGCTGCGTATCAAGGTATGCACATGCATACACACGTACTACGTCGATCATACATATATATACGATCTGGGTACATAATATTACGCACGATAGGTTTGTCCTGCGTCTCTAGGTCTCTCCTCTCGTACGTACGCACGTAAAGAAACAATTTCGAGCCATATACCTGCAGGTATGAGGCATGTTCAATAATCTTATCGTACCTCGTACCCGTGTGGTTGTTGGTATGTATAGCTGTATTCGCTGGCTCTATTTGTACTTTTAATAGTGTAATCAAAATTAATGAATCAGTATTATAGCTGGTAGGTATATACCAATACGGAGATCTATAACTATGTATGTATGTACTGTACGTGCATACGTATAGGAACGTATCTGCAGATAAAGTATACAGCGGGTCCAAGATATTTCGTATTTTATATTCTATATTCTGTGTGAACGCATATACGTACGATTGTATCGTTCGATCATTCGCGTCCTGATTGGTGAGTACATGTGTATTATATATATATATATATACCCTGTATACCTGAATACATGTATATATAATACGTACAGTACATATATTCAGTTCTCGTTCAAAATCCTACAACTTGAACCTCACTTTCACGGATGGAGAATCCGTTCTAATAAAATTCTCTCAAGCAGCGTTATCTAGGAACCGATACCCCCCCCCAATGGATATCGTACCCAATTGTGATCATCGCGCTAATCAATGTGACACCGTAATGTAATACCTGTACTATATAAGATAAGTACGTCGTAGGTTATCGTTTGCAACTAAATCTGAGTAAATCAACCTATGCGATGATAATTGCACAGCTGTAATTCACGTAATATGCGAGGCGATGAAACTAACAGATTGATTCACATTTTTCGCGCCCTCTCTCCGCGTTCTTCCCTTTTCTGTTCAATTGCAATTTCTTCTCGCCGTTTCCTTGTCGCTGTTCAGAGAACAGAAGTGAAATACAAAACGACAAAGAAAACCATCCGGTTATTGTACGAGATTTTGATTTTGCTTCCTTTTCGCTCAAACGTGATATGGAATAGAACGCGAGCGTGGTGTGTCCCCCCTTTGAAATAGAAAGCGATAAAGTTGTGGGTGGATCGGTTGGCTCGGGCGCCGGGTTACAGCTGTCGGTCGACAGCATCGGTCCGACCTAGCCGCGTTGCGAATCGACTTGAAAAATCACGTTGAAGTATAATTTACAACGCTGACGTAACACGAGATTGTGAAATTTTCACAGAAATTTTGTCGCTGGGCCACGAGAAATCCTCGTCTCTTTTTTTTTTCACCGTTTCGGAAATTCTCGACTCCCTCAAATTTTCACAAGAAACTTCCGGTCCGGTTAGAATTGTAATTATTTTGCCATTTTTCTGGCTAATGAGACGTAACGAAATTACGAAAAATTGTTTTCTTCACCGAAATTTTGTCGCCGGACGTAAAACTGTTCTCGTTTTCATCATTTTTTGCTGCCATTTCGGGAATTCTCGACCTCCTCGTTAAATTTCCTCCCGAGGCTTCTGATCTGGTAAGAATAATTGCAATTGTTTTGCGATCTGTTCAAGTAATGAGATTCCCCGTAACAATATGTTGCATGGAGGATAAACTGAAAATCGTATTAGATCACATATCGGGGGAAATTCCTGTACACAATTCTTACAATACTACCTAACGTCTGTAGCGTATTGCGAGTACACACAGACCTATATATATTCCTAGATGAGACAGACGAGGAGATATTTGGACAGAGGAACCTGACGCGCCAGCTTCGATCATCCACGAAGATTCCGATCGCAGTGTCGCGGTGTCGCGTGAATTTCGTTTTCTAAATCATCCCCGGATCCCGGCTGTTGCGCTGACGCGAGAGTCAGGGAAATCAAACTCCGCGGCCCGTCGCGCGTCCTGGAATGAGAGGAATAAGAGAAATAAGAGAAACAAGAGAAATAAAAAGAGGGGCAGAGGTAAAAGCGAAAGAGAGAAGAAGTAACAGAACACACACACACACAGACCCGATGAAACTGAACGACTTTTATCCAGCGTCCAGCGTATTGTTGCCAGACACCGAGCCCGAGATAGCATCAGCTGGATATCACCCCGGGAACGTGATGTGGCTATGATATTCTACGAGCAGCGAGCTGGATGTCAAGCACCCAGAGGAGGAGGTACGTACGTACGTTTACTCCTGCGGTCATAGCTGCTGACGACGCAGGTCAACTACCCTTCAAAGACCTTATATAATCGGTATCTATGCAGCCTACGAGCTGGAGGACGTTTATTTTCGTGTGATCGGAGTATGAAGGAACGAGAAGGAGAAGAAGAAGAGAAAATGTGTAGATCGTGGGGAAATCTGCGACATAGAAGACAACAAAATTGATAATGCAACGAACACGTATAAAATGCATTCGCACATCGTTTCATATTTTTTTAACGCATTTTGGTTTCCCTCTCGGTCTGAGAATCGCTGCATGAATTCACGGGCTTCTCCATAATTTACATTCCCTCTTCCATTTTCGTACGATTAAATCAAAAATGTTGAATCTACGTTCCCGAATTATGTAGGTATAACTGTAGGCATCGAATGTTGAATGGAAATTCAAAATTCAAATTCTGCTGATACAACTGTTTGTTTTCACTCACACAGTGAGTTCCGCCCCCTTGCCCCGTTGAAAAGTTGAAAATGAGAGAAATGAGGCGAAGCAAAAGGAAGAAGAGGAAGAGGAAGAAAAAGACAAAGACGAGGAATACGTGAGTCTATAGGTACATATGTATAGCGAGCGAACGGTTACAAAAGGAAACAGCGAGAGAACAAAAGCGAGGAAAAAAGAAGAAGAAAAGCATAGAGAATGGATAAGAATGGATAATAGGAGTCGGATTGGTCACGTATACTTAAGGGGGATTGCGGTCAGGTTATTGTAACCACCACCCGCCCCCGCACGAAAACCCGTTCCCCACCTTTACATGCCTGTTCCACCTATATACCACATAAATGCCTTGACAAATATTTATTTCTCTTACTGGTTTCCCGGTTTTTTTCACTGGTCGTTCCGTTCCTCCGCATCGGTAGACACCTCACGTTCATTATCTATAACCTGGTATGCGCTGCTCGTATATCGGAATTCCGCAAGTTTCTCGAAAAAAATCCAAATCCCGGATCGAACCGGAAGTAAAGCACGACAAATATCTCGCTGAAATCCGCGGAGGGAGGGGCAGCGTGGAAAGGGACAGCACGGCCCAACGTACAGGGATCATAATAAGAAATGGAGAAAACTTAGAAGAAAGTGAAAAAATATTGTGTACTGGAGTTAGTTGATACAGAAATCTTTGACCAATGACCTACCTCCTCCTCCTCGTCCTCCTCCTCTAAGGCGCGATATTCTGCTGGATTTACTGGTAGTACATACGTGAGGAACGGTTCGTGCACCCGTGTAATTTTCATTCTGCACTTCTTCGTTCCACACATATTTCTTCCTACTATTCTCCTCCTTTTTCTTTTATTCCATCTCCGTGCTCTGTCCATGAATCTTCTCTCAGCTCGGAGCAAGACCATTGTTTCCAATGACAAAAAAAATTGATCGATTGATGCAAGGTTTCCCTATGAACCATGCGAAATCTCTTCACTCTAAAGAGTCACGTAGAGCGGATAGGAAGGAAGAAACTGAAAGAGTAACGGTGCGGTGAGGTGTCGGTGCTGCGAGTGTCTCACCTTCTCTCTCTTCTCATTTTGTATTTTGCGCCTGTAAGAACGGAGATGAAAAAAAAGCGCATCGAAATTTGATAACGGGTTTCCGATTGCCTCATACAATACCGTGAGCCCGTAACTGCACACACAGCTTCGGAGGCGAGCCCCTCCGGCCAATCATTCATCTTCTCTTCAATTTCGGGCTAGACACAGGAGGCGTAGGGGAAGAATGAGACGAAGGAATTGTTCAGCTCCCATGTAACGCTGAGAAAACGTTCATTTTTAATCAAAATTCTTTCATATATTGTTCCAAATAGTTATCATACAGACACAGATATAGTTACATGCTATGCGCAATTCGGAACGAGAGTTATCGCGGATATATCGTAATGTATGTGGTACCTACGTAGTTACGTATTATTCATGTACGTACATTGGTCGTTGGTATGAATTGTGCGGGACGTGTAACAATTATCTATACGTTCGACGATCGCAAACATTATTTCACATTCAACAAGTAACAAATTTCACGTTTGTAACGCATGCGTATAATTTTGGTAATCGGTAGGTATGTAGTACCTACCTACGCGTATATAGGTAACGTATAATATAAGTATTTTTCCGCCTACGATCTAATACCAGGAGTTGAAAACTTTCATTTCAATGGTCCCCCTTTCCTCCTTCTTCGCTTTTCGCATCGTTTTTATACCATTTTTTCCATTTTCCTTAATTATTACCCCAATTTTCAAGGAAAAG